>CAWUFW010007186.1:600000-1041448 GCA_963921515.1 Calotriton arnoldi
CGACCGGGCCCAAGTCATTCTTGTGGCCCCGGACTGAGCTCGAAGAGTTTGGTATCCCGAGCTACTCAGTATGACCATCGATCCCCTGATCCGACTGCCTCTTCGGGAGGATCTTCTGTCGCAGCAGGAGGGGACGGTTCTCCACCCGAACCTGTCCAGTCTCCACCTCTTTGCGTGGAAATTGAGCGGCGGCAGTTGATTCCTTTCGACTTGCCTCCTGAAGTCTGTGATGTCATTCTGGCAGCCAGGCGTCCCTCCACTAAGTTGGTATACGCCTGCAGGTGGAACAAGTTTGTGGCATGGTGCACAGCAAAGGCTGTGGATCCCCTTTATGCCCCTCTTTCAGAAGTCCTTTTGTTCCTTCTTTCTTTGGCCCGGCAGGGCTCTGCTCTGGGCACTATCAAGGGCTACCTTTCGGCTATTTCAGCCTTTCTTAGGCTTCCTGATCAGCCCTCTCTTCTCAAGTCCCCTGTTGTAAATAGATTCCTCAAAGGCATTACTCATCTTTTCCCTCCTATTCCCTTCGTAATGCCACAGTGGGACTTGAACCTGGTTCTCACCTATTTAATGTGCGCTCCCTTTGAGCCTCTTCACAACTGTCCTCTTCGTCTGTTAACTTTGAAGACTGGTTTCCTGGTTGCCATCACCTCTGCTAGGAGAGTGAGTGAGCTCCAGGCTCTTTCTTGCAAACCTCCTTTTCTGTCTGTCCATCCGGACAAGGTTGTGCTCAGGACATGTCCATCCTTTCTGCCAAAGGTTGTCACTGCCTTTCACATCAGGCAGACCATCACTTTGCCCACCTTCTTTCCGCCTCCGCATCCTTCCAGACAGGAAGAGAGGCTCCACCGTCTGCACCCAAAACGTGTGCTCTCATTTTACCTGAATCGCACACAACAGTTCCGGGTGGATGACCAGCTCTTTGTTGGCTACGTAGGCGCCAACAAAGGTCGGGCCGTACACAAGCGGACTATCTCCCGAAGTGTCGTCTTGTGTATTAAAGCCTGTTATTCTCTGGCAAAAGGAGCCTCTGGTGGGGCTGCGTGCCCATTCCACCAGGGCGACGGCTGCCACTACGGCGTTGGGACGTGGTGACCCCTTACAAGACATCTGTCAGGCAGCTACGTGGGCCTCGTTGCACACTTTTACTAAGCATTATTGTCTGGACAGCCAAGTCCAGAGAGAAGGCTTCTTTGGCCGTTCTGTTCTCCGGGACTTCCTGGTGTGATCTTGGTTCGCAGACCCACCACCGGGGTTGGTATTGCTGGGGTATCTATTCTAAGGTAAGGAATCTATCACTAACGTGTTTCTTTCAGATGCACCAGTTACTTACCTTCGGTAACGATATATCTGTAAGAAACATTAGTTAGTGATAGATTCCTTACCGCCCCACCCATCCTCCCCATTCTGCGAACTGATTTCTAGGGTTAAGGTCATCCCTTTTAGGGCCCTAGTTTCTAAGCACCAGTGGTCAGTATCTTGCATGGCTCTGTGTTCCTGGCGTGTACAGAACTGACGTCAGCGTGCGAGGGCGGCGTCTAAGTAGCTGCCGCGACGTCATCTCGGCGACCACAACGCCAACGACGGACCCGGAGCCGCACGACGCCACCTTTCGACGCGCAGGGGTACTGCTGACGAAAACTTTCTGGATCCAGTCTGACGCCTGGGGGTAATTCTAAGGTAAGGAATCTATCACTAACTAATGTTTCTTACAGATATATCGTTACCGAAGGTAAGTAACTTGTGCTTTAATCACAGAGGCGTGTTAAAGGGAGGGAGAACTGTGTCCATGAATCACAAAATGGTGGGCAATAATGATACTGTTGTTTCTGGTTGTTGTCAGATTGTCTGGGGTGGGTTGGGGAGGGGCAGTTTACACGTTCTGGTTCTTGTACACGATTTGATATGTCATGAATTACGGAGATTTCTGAGAGATTGGAGTGGGGAGTGTGGATGTTACAAACAATCACATGATACAGGATTCTAAAATACTCACATGGAATGTTTGAGGACTTGGCAGCTATATCAAGCAGTATAGGGTGTACTCTTATCTGAGGCATGTGGGTGTGGCAATTGCCTGTTTCCAAGAGACACATCTCACAGAAACTGAAGCTGTTACATTGGAAATGGAGGGGGCAGTTGTATTCATCCACTTTCTCCTTGTATGCTCGTGGGGAGGCGATCTGGGTGACCCCTGGGATTCCCTTTGGCCAGCTTTATTCGTAGGCGGACACGCAGGGTAGATACATCCTGTACAAGGTTTGCTAGATGGGGTGGATATAACCATCTTGAATATGTATGCACCCAATGCTGATGATGGGGAGTTCTTCCCTAAGCTGCAGTCGCTCATCACAGGTATCATGATAGAGTGGCTGTTGTGGGTGGGGGACTTTTATTGTGTTCTAGATCATACACTAGATCGACAGCCCCCTAGAAGTATGACCAAACCAGGTATGGTGAGCACACTGATTGATGTCATGTGCAATTTGCAGTGTGCACATGTGTGGGCAGAGAGTTACCCAACTTGGTGGGAATATTCTTGTTAGTAAGCCACCCATAAGACATATAGCCGACTAGACCAGGCCCTGGGAACGACAAATATGCAATTTGATATACAGAAGAAGGCCTATCTGGGTAGATTTCTGTCAGACCACTCCTCCTTAATGTTGGAGTGGAGTGGGGTCAGGACACGCAATGATAGGAGACATTGGCGGTTGCAAACAGAGGCGCTGCTAGATGCCTCATTCAGACAACCCCTTGGTAAAAAGATAATGGAATATTTAGAAGGTAATTGGGGTACCACGGCGAGCAGGGGTATAGAATGAGAGGCGCTAAAAGTGGTTATACTTGGGGAATGCCTGAGCAAGAAGGGTGGCCTGCGTAGGCAGATGCAGGTGGAGCTTGGGGAAATGGAGAGGCTGTAGGAGAGTAGGATCTGCCTCTTATGTTGCCCCCACTTTTTTTCTGATGTTTACACTGGTTTCTGGCTATAGTCTGGCTGGGACCCTGCTAATCAGGGCCCCAGCCTCTCTGTTCTCTCTAAACGACTTGGAGTGCACTCTAGGTGCACTAGTGATTGGATGCTGTGGTTCCTTATGAGTCCCTAGTATATGGTACCTTAGGTGCTAAGGGCATAGGTACTTCACAGGCCTACCAGGGGCTGCAGCATGTATTATGCCACCCCTGGGAAGCAGACTAAATCTGACACCACAGGCCTGCTACTGCAGCCTGGGTGAGGAAGTGCTAGCATCCCTCACTGAGATATAGGTCCCCTATATCTCTCCTACACACACATATAAACCTATCAGTCACCCCTAAGGCAGGCCCTATCAATCCTGAGGGCAGGGTGCTTGGCTTCTATGTGAGGGGGTGCCTCTGCCTGAGCAGGGCCCCTCTGCAGCTCTCAGAGTCCATTCTCTGGTGCTGTTTGTGGATGCGGTTAAACCATATACTTTTAAGTGCATTATATCCTCGCGGTAAAATGCTAACTTTGTAATGGCTGCATCGAAACATGTCGTGTTTGGTGTCAAACATCTTGGAATACTACCCCCCCACCAGTCCTGGCGGCGGGGGTAGCATTCCACCCTTCTAGAGGGATAGACATGTACCTACTGTGGAAACGCGGTAGAATCCTGCAGAGCCCTGGCATCACAAAATGGATGCCACCAGTCACAGACACTGGGCTGCCCTCCTGCTGATGACCAACACTCGCAGTGGAGGAGGCCCAACAATAGATATCCTGTCCCAAGGGGTATGACCACCTTCCAGACAGGGTTTAGTGTATTGGGGCTGGGTGGGTGCACTCTTAGAGTGCTTTGAAGTCCTGCACTGGGGGAGCAGAAGGCTCCTCTGTGCATATGCCAGTTCAAACCGGTTCAGGGGCTACCTGTCCCTGCTCTGGCGCAAAACTGGACAAAGGGAAGTGGGTGTAGCCACCCACTCCCCTGACCCTCCCATAGGTAGGGTCATAGAGCTAGTCCCTCCCTTTCTTTTAGTATAAGAGGGGAACCTGTGCATTGCACCCTAGATTTCCCTGGACGACGCTCTGAAGACGAATCCCGGACCTTCGACGTTCCACTACCTTTGGAAGACTGAAGAATCTCCCTTGGAGTCAAGGAGTGACTCCCCTGCTTGGCAGGCACCAAAAACTACAAACGACGGTCGCAAACTACGCCGCTCCCGCGGAGTCCGAAGTCCCTGCAGCCCAAGAAGTGGATTTCCTGACTTCTCAAAGGCCATCGTGAGTCCCCAGCGAAGCTGAGGCCAGTGGACCCCAAGAGTAACGAGGAACCGCGACCCCTGGGTACCGTGCACTATTGTCGAGGGCAACCCCTTCACAATGTTCCACGAACTTGTGCTTTGGACCACGTATGGTCCTAGCCTCCCGCAGGAATGCCTTTGAAGATCAGAGGCCTACCATGTCCCGAGTGACCGTGGGCCCCTGTCAGTGAACCCTCCTGAGGCGTCTTCGTGATCCCTTGCCAGCCGGCTTGTGGGTCTCCAGAAGACTTTCTAAAGAAACCAAAGGGCTCCCCTGGTTGCACCAGGCCTGCCCTGACTTACCCTCACTGGGTGAGTCCCACAGACCTTTCTGGTCTGCGCCATTGTCTCTTCACACTTTCCCCGAGACTTGCTGTTACCAAGGCTTGTTGGCTCCAATCGAGTTGCCGACACCGCAGTAAGCTGCAGACATCGTGGGACACGCCGAATCCAGCTCCTGGTCATCGTCGATGCCTCCTGGACCTCGTGGCTGAAGAGTCAAGGCAACCGCGAACGACCTGAATCTTGCGACGACGGTGGGCATCCATCTTCCTTGCCCCGAGTCACTGCCAAGTGACTTTGAACACTGTCCCCTCTGCTTTCAGGTCTTCCATCTTCTGAATCCAGGCTTGGATTCCTCCGGACACTTCTCCTGTCGCCGCAAGCAGCAAGTCTTCACTGGCACCCATTGAAAACAACGCCGCGACCCGACACCAAAGAACACCTATGCACCCGGCTCCCTGGGTGAGGTAACTTCAGCACTACAGTGCTCCTGTGGGTGTGGGCCCTAGAACTACTTACCCTGTAAGTGACTTGCTTGTAGCTTCCCTAGAAGTGTCCTAAAACTCTCCTTTTCTAAGTGCGACAATTGCGCTGACTCGTACAGGGTTCGCGTCTGTGTTAGACACACCGCGTCCATCTCCTTTGTAACACTATCTAAAACTGTATCCTTCGACTCGTACTGAGTCCGATCGGTGTTCGCCTCGAACACACAAAGGGCCTGTAACACTGAGATCTCCATTGCACTGACTCGCACAAGGTTCGCGTCTGTGTTAGACACAGCGCGTCCATCTCCCTTGCAACTCTATCTGTGACCGCGTCCTTCGAATCGTACAAGGAACGATCGGTGTGTTCTCCTCGAACACGCAAGGGACCTTTAACATTGAAATCTCAATTGCGTCTGTTCGCATAGACTCGTACAGGACTCGCACCGGTGTCAGGTCACCGCGTCCGTCCCCTGTGGGTCTCCTACAACTACCTGGGGTGGTTCTTGGGGGTCCCTCGATTCTAGATGCCCTAGATCTAGGTCTAGCAAACTAAGATTGTGATATTCGATTGTGCTAAACTTATTTTGATAACATTTGACTTGTACATATGTTCCTGACCTCTAATCTCATAAAGAGATTAGTAGAGAGTGTTTATTAATAAATACATATATATTTGATATATATACCTGTGTGGTGTCTTTTCATTTGGTGATTCAAGAGATTGTGTGGTAAAACAAGCTGCTTTACATTCCTTCAAGACTTAGCCTGAAGGCTGCTCTCCACAGCTACCACTAGGATAGCTTTCTATAAAAGTTGTCTTAAACCTATCTACCATAAGAGTCGAATTGGTCTGGTGCAAGGTGTCCACTTTAATTAGTGAACAGCATATGCCAGGCCAACTTCTCACAGAGGCAGTTAGCGGAAGCTCAACGAACAGATGATGGAAGTATGGATGCAGCAGATTCCCTGGTCGATATTAGGAGATGTCTAGGGGAAAAGTTGGACATACTGGATAAGTTCATGTGACAAGAGTACAGGCAGAGACTACACAGGAAGGGGATAGACCTGGTAAATTATTAGCATGGTTGCTTAAAAGAGAAATGGAGAAGCCCCCCATTATGACACTCTGACGCAGTGATGGGACCATAGTTAGCATGCAGTGCCTCATTAATGAAGTACTGAGAGGCCATTTAGGGGACCTACGGGGAGGAGTGGCTGTGGACGATCAGTTGATGGCGGACTACCTGGCGGGTGTAGATCTCCCTGAATTGCTGCCTCTTGTGTAAGAAGAGCTAGAATCCGAGCTCACTCTTGAGGAAGTGAGACAGGCGATTGTGATATGAACTGCAGGAAGTCGCCTGGAGGAGATGGCTTCCCGGTAGAATTTTATCATGCATATAGGGCACAATTGGTGGGCCCACTGATGGAGGTGTTCCAGGAGGCATGCGAAAGTGGTGCGCTACCCCTCATTCTTAGAGAGGGGGTGGTATACATGGTACCCAAGCCGGAGGGAGATGTAACGAAACTTCGTTGTATAGACCTCTCACCATGTTGAATGTGGACATGAAGGTGCTGTGTAAAATACTGGCAAGCCGACTGACGGGAGTGATGAGCATGCTGGTCCACAAGGAATAATGTGGTTTTATACAAGGAGGCATCACAGCTTTCAACCTGCGTAGACTTGCTCATGTTCTACATGAGACCAAGGGTAGTGATGGGGTTACCTACAGTGTGTACTAAGGAAAATGGGTTTTAGGCCCCGATTCTGCCGCTTGATGACCATACTGTACACTGAACCCAAGGCGAGGGTGCATAGTGGAGGTTTGATTTCTGAAGTGTGGGATGTGCGACGGGGCACCCGCCAGGGATGTCTGCTTTCGCCGCTGCATTTCGCCTTGGCGATGGAGCCAATGGCGGCTTTCCTCTGCATCATCATGGGCAATGCTGGTATTAGAGTGGGGGATGTGATGCATCTGGTTTCGCTGTATGCGGATGATGTACTGTTCTACCTACGACATCCTCGAGAGACGGTACCGCAGCTTTTGACACATTTGGCGGTGTTTGGGATGGTGGCGGGACTACAGATAAATAGAGGTAAATCCTTTTGTTCCCACTAGGGATGCTAGTGGGGGACCCTGATGTGGATCTACCATATTGGGGCTGCGTTGGGAGACGGACTCCTTCCGATATTTTGGGGTCATGGTGGGCCACACCCTTGATGTCTAGCAGCGGCATAGCATAGGTCCATTACTGACTGGGCTGATTAAGGCGGTCTGTTTTTATAATACTTTACAGCTTTCTATTGGCGGGAAGAGTGGCTGTGGTGAAGATGGTGTTCCTTCTCAGGTGCCTGTACATTTTGCAGAATGTGTTCTTTATGCTCCTATGTGCACTATTTAAGAGGTTGGACAGCTTATTTGTTTCTGTTGTGTGGGCTGGAGGGAGAAGCTGGGTGGCTCTATATCAGCTCAAGCGAGATATGTTGGAGGGTGGCATGGGTTTGCTGAACTTGGAGCTTTATTACTATGCCTCTAAGTCACAGTATGTGGTGCAGTGGGCTTCTGATGATTATAACCCGGAGAAGAGATTACTTCAGGGCACCTATGCTGGGCATTTTTTGATGGAACTTCTCATGTGTGGTTCCCGGACGCCTTGTGGCACCCTGTATTTAATCAGACAGGTGGCAGAGATTTGGGAGCGTTTGGTTAAGCAAGTTTTTAGGCAACCACATTTTGCTAGGGATTTGGAAATATGGACCCTGCTCCCGTTTAAATGCCTTACAGAAGATATGTCTGTGTTGAGATGGAGGGATGGGGGCTGTGAGACACTGAGGGATCTGTATCAGGGGGATGTATTTCTTACAGTTGAGGAGGCGCGAGATATGTTTGAAGTGGGAGGAGGACAGTTCCTGTAATATGCTAAACTGGCACACACAGCGCAACAGATTTAGACTGAGTTCCCACTTACTCCCCAGGTGACAGATACACTACATTTGATATTGACTGTGGGGTCGGCGAGGCATCTAGTGACACACATCTACCAAACACTTAAAGCTGAGAGGGCTGGGTCGGAACTGGTGGCATGGCGGGCATTAGAGGGAGAGCTGACGGACCCGCTCACTGATTCAGATTGGACAGTGACGAGTGATTTGGCAAAGACAGTTTCCTGTAATGACAGATTTAAGTTGATCCATTTTAATTTCCTACGTTGCACATATATGACACAGATTAAACTTACTAAAATGTATGTGGGCAGGGGAGTGACATGCTGGCAGTGTGGGTGTGAAGGTGCTACCTTTTTACACGTCATGGGATTGCCTGAGAGTACGGGAATACTGGCAGTGGGCTCAATTAAAGGATATCACAACAATAGTGCTGGAAGAGTCCCCCCAGATATGTTTCTTAGAAAACCAAAGAAAGGGAAGATGGAGTGGAAGTTCTTGCAGCTGGCCCTGGTGTTGGCCAAGAGGAGAATAGCTATCGGGTGGATGGGTGCTAGGATCCCTTCTGTTGCATTATGGCACAAGGATGTGGTGGAATGGCTGATCGCTGAGGAATTGCATATGAAAAATCAATTGTAGAGATTATAAATTGCAGGAGGATCTAGACACCTGGGCTACATTATTGAGAGGTATGCATGACACTCGGGATGGGATGCCTACGCAGGCCACTCAGTCGCAAGGAGTAAGCGCACAAAGTGCACAGGACTGTGAGCTGATGAGTGTGAGTCTGTTGAAGATTACTTCAGAATCCCAGTGAATGCACTCCTCTTTGACGAACGGATAAGAGAAGAGGTGTGGGGAATATATGTATTGAGTAACCTTGATGCCTTATGGACTGCTTTAGGGATGGAACAGCTAGTGGGAATTTTGAAACTGTATTCCTGCACATGTATTATCTGTAATTGCAAGGTGACATATAGACTGTACCACGTTATGTTAGTTATTGTTCATCTTATAACTGTTTATAGGTGAAAAACGAACAGGCATGTAGATAAGTGACAGAAATGCATATCTCTGTATTGCCCATTGAATTGGGCAAATGGTTATATAATACCTAAGCGTCAGCTGTGCAGGGATTTCAGGTTTCAATGATATATGGGCAATGTTAAGGGGATATCAAAAATCTTTGAATTTCTAATAACTTTAGTGATATTTTAAGAGTGTTTTCATTTTTGGAATTGCATTTTTTAAAATTTATTCAAGAAAGGTAAAATATCCTAAACATTCTAATTTGTCATATAAAACATACATAACAGGCACCATGAACAATATGGTCCTCTATTGCCTTCTCACGGTTCTGGTGACATGTACAACAACTTAGTCTTCAGCCTTGTGTATTTAAGATGTGACCAAAAACTCCTTAATATCAATTTTGGACCATATTACACACTTACCCGTTATCTGGAACATATTACACACTCACCTGGTATGTATTCTCTATATATTACATGATTTAACTTTTATTCAATGGTTGCCAGTGGTTACAACTCCCATGAAAACAGTCAAAACATACATTTTATGCAATTTACTTGGCACTCCTTGCATAAATGATGCTCTCTGAAATAAGTGGGATGCAGCAAAAACTATTTTCCCTTTCACCTCCAGATATGCTAATTTAAAAATAAATTTTAGTCATCCACCCACCTCCCGTGCTATTTTGGTATAGTCTATTATCTTTCTTGCATTCAGGAAGTACTCGGACGTGGACTAAAGTCAGAGAGAGCTAGAAAAACCACTTTGTATGACTTTAATGTAATTCTCTGCTGCGGAGCCGTGCTGTACATACTGTTTGCCAATGGAATACACGAGTGAGGAGGTACTGTATATGGACTCAAATTAAGGCACAAAAATGGCCTGCTCAGTACAGGAAACACAGGAAGAATGATGTAAACATGAATGTTGTTTAATATTGCAATAGGCAACAAGAGCAACTGAAAGTAAGCATTTTAAACAAGGATGCAAAAGTATATTCTGAAATCCATATTTCTGTTATGTTTTCACACACTATTTAGTCCCATAGCAAAAACACATTTCACAAAAAATTGAAGTCTTTACTTAAAATATTTCTCTCTTCATTTTACTTTATCTGAGTTTATATGAACAACCTCTTAAGTGCGGATGTCGGCCAATGGCGAGACCCGCACAGCCTCCTCAGTGTATCTGGTCGACACTGGAGACGCATATAAAGGCCCCTTTGGTGCTTTACACTAGAAGGATTCCTTTATTCCAATTGAACCCCGGGTTGCTCAGGAAGAGCTTCCCGAGCAGCCTGAGTCTTTTTTTACTGTAATGATGATCAGCGTGCAGGGCGCGCTGTCATTACAGTAAAATAAAAGTAAAACACGCTAATGGGCATATCTCAGCCCCCTCGAGAACTGATTCTCTTGGGTGAGGCAGCGTTGGAAAGGGTAGATGCTCCCCTTTCCAATTATATCTCTGCCCAATGGATCCCTGGTTGGGGACCACCACAGGAGAGCGAGCCCCAATCAAGGATCCACTGGATGCCAGGGAATTTGGAGAGCAGCCCATTGGGCAAGGGTTTGTGCTTCCTCATCCTCCTTACAATTTCAGTCTTGCTGCCCCCCTGGGGGCCGATGGGGTAATTACCCTGATTTGCACCCCCCGGGGTGCCAGAAAGCCAACTAGCTGCCAGGGCTTATTAAAAAATAAAATAACAGGGGTGGGGGCTGCCATCATGGGCATGGCCATGCCCCACCCTCCAAAACTATGTGCTAACAGTCTTTCTGCCCCCCTGGGAGATGGATGGGATTGAATACCCCATATCTTCCACTAGGGGGAGTCAGAAAGCCTATTAGACACCAGGGACAATTTATTTTCCAAATATAGGGGTAGGGGCTGCCCGTCATGGGCATGACCATGCCCCCACCCCAACAACAAGGCAGTTTTCTGCCCCCCTGGCGGGTGCATGGGCATGTTTACCACCAATGGGGCACAGAAAGCCCACTAGACCCCTGGGCATATTATTAAAAAAATAGGGAGTGCCCATCATGGGCTGAAATATGCTGACAGTCTTTCTGCCCATCCCAGGGGGCATACAGGGTGATTACCCCAATCTACCCCCGAGCGGGCAAAAAACCTACAAGACACCAGGGACATTAAAAAAATATCCTGGTCGCGGCTGCCCACCATGGGCATAGCTTCGCCTCACCCCAACAATGAGGCAGGCAGCCTTTCTCCCCCCTGGGGGTGGATGGGGTGATTATCCCCAGTCTGCCCCCGGGGGGAGCAGAAAGCCCACTAGACACCAGGGACATTATTAAAAATAAGGGGCGTTGCCCATCAAGGGCATGGCCATGCCCCCACACCAAAAACAAATGGCTAACAGTCTTTCTGTCCCCCCCTGGGGGTGGATAGGGGGCATTACGCCCAATCTGCCCCCCCCAGGAGGCAGAAAGCCCACAAGACACCAGGGACATAGGGGTGGGGACTGTCAACCATGGGCATGGCCATTCCCCGCTCCCAACAACAAGGCAGACAGTCTTTCTGCCTCCCCTCGGGGGTGGGTGGGGGCGATTGCTCCCAATGTGGCCCCTTGGGGAGCAGAAAGCCTACTAGAAACAAGGGCATATTATAAAAGAAATAGGGGTGGTGGCTGCCCGTCATGGGCATGGCCATGCCCCCACCCCCTAAACAAATGTGCTGATAGTCTTTCCGCCCACCCCGGGGGGCAGATGGGGTGCTTTCCTGCAATCTGTCCCCCCAGGGGAGGCAGAAAGCCCACTAGACACCTGGGACATTTAAAAAAAAAAATATAGCTGTGGGGGGCTGCCCACCATGGACATGGTCACCCCCCTCACCCCAACAAAAAGGCAGAGAATATTTCTGCCCACTGGGGATTGGAGTGAGTGATTACCCCCAATCTGCCCTCCCATGAGGAGGAGGGCAGAAAGCCCACTAGACACCAGGGACATTTGTTTCTACAGAAATATAGGAATGGGGACTGCCCACCATGGTCATGGCCATCCTTCACCCCAACAACAAGGCAGATAGTCTTTCTGCCACCCTCAGGGGTGGATGGGGTGATTACCTCAAATCTGCCCCCCTGGGAGCGGCAGAAAGCACACTAAGCAATAGGACAAATCATAAAAAATAATATGGGGTGGAACTGCCCTGCCCACACCCCCAAAAAATGTACAAACAGCCTTTCTGTCCCACTCTGGGGAGCAGATGGGGTGGATGGGGGTGAGTACCCCAATCTGAAAGTCTACTATATACCAGGGAAATAGTTTTTACCAAACCTAAAGGGATGGGGCTGCCCACCATGAGCATGGCCATGCCCCCAATCCAACAACAAGGCAGACAGCCCACTATACACCAGGGTACATTAAACAAAATTGGGTTTTGGGCTGCCAACCGTGGGCATGGCCATCCCCCTACACCAGAAAAGTTTACAGACAGTCTTTCTGACCCCAGGGAGGCAGATGGGTGGTGATTATCCCCAATCTGCCCCACCCCCGGAGGAAGAGAGTGCACTAGATAGCAGAGAAAACAAGCATTTGCAATGCAATCGGTCTCGCCATTGGGACCTTGTAAGTGTTTAGCCAGAGCTATTGGCTTTGCCAATATGTTTGTCATGTTATTAAAAATTACTTAATTTAACGACAGCCCACAAACCACTCTGTACAGACTTCCCATTCCAAGGGCTACTAGAATTATGTGGCAAATGTATCTAAATAATCTGACACGGTTATCGAAATTATGCAGCACGTTCTCTGGCAGAATTAATTTCATCCATTTGAGCTAAACAAAATATTTTTTGAAAAAACTGCAAATAGAGTGACAAACTATAGGGTAAATTGATGGCAAGCACACAAATCAAAGTAGCCCTATAGCAGGTGGAGTGAAAAGGGCTTGTAGGATATGGATGACCATTAACTGAAAAATCTGCATCACTGAGTTTCTTAAGTGTAGAGCAAAAGGATTGCCAACCCTGGAGATGTTTAGACTTAGAGGCTCAATATCGTAGATGACCATGAGCAGCGCTCCGCTGCCTTTTGGCTAGGTCTGCGATAAAGAAATACCATATACATACATGTAGATCAGAAAGGAAAAAACACAGCCTAGTACATAAGTTGATGTGGGAGGTGAAGGAGTGCAAAAAGGAGGTGAGGATGCCCAATCCAAGTCCTGTGGTGATTCCATTATGAATTTGATGTCTTTGCTAGGACTCAGAACTGGCCTGCGGAGCATCCCAGAATGCTGACCTAGTTTCCTCTGACTGGCTCTCAATTGGCAAAGGTCACGGAATAGTTTGTGTTTATTACTTTCCTTGTCTATGGCTGGTAAAGTTAAAGGGTGGAAAGTTTTCTGGGGAAATGTATCTCTGCAACAAACAGACAGGACAGACCCAGGGCTCTCTACAAATGATGTGCCAAACGGCAAACAACCAGAAGAATAGTGCTACAGGAACCTATAGGAAAGGAATTGACCGAAAGATTATTAACCACATGATCTGCCATTCACCAACAGCTTTCTGCCACGCAGCTGCATTGTTTGAAGCAAAACTGTTGTTGAATGGACCAGCTTACAGGGAAGTACAATTGAGAAGTGAATAGCACAGCAGAGGTTTAAAATGTTTAGTCTGCCACGGTTGAGTCTGTGTCATGCTGCAAAGCTGCACATTTATTCCTATATTTTGTAATGACGGGGACAAATTACTAAACTGTCACCAAAAGGAGACTAAGCAGGCTCTTACTAGTTAGAATAGATCTGAATACCCTACTATGTCAAGGCCTTGATGATGTTCCTCAGACTGTGCCAGCACAAAAATCCACAAAATGCAATCAATGTTTGAAGATCAGCTGACTGTGCTGGACCAGTATAGGGCTGTACTGTTCATATTAAAGCAGGACCAAGACTGATCTGCGTTTATGGTGGGGCTCTGTTGAAAGTGGCATGCTTGGTAAAACATGCTGGGTCTTGAGTGCGGTCACAAATGATTAACAGTGGCAGAGATTAATTCAAATATTTCTTCAATCACCTTTTTGTAGAGTGACCGCTATGCCCACATGTGGTCCCATGCTCAATGTACCTCATTGACGAGGACTAAGTAGGCCCAAACCAGTCTGGGGTTGCTTGTGTTCCCATCTTGAAGGGACCTGGCCTGGCAATTCAGGCTAGATAGTTTCTACTGGAGCAGGTTCAAAGGGATTTGCATATGGTGGGTTTCTGTATACAGCAGCATGGTGGGTAGAAAAAATGGGCTGGAGTGCTGCCCCGCTCGAGTGCTTGTGACTGAAATTATTTCATGCACTCTTTTGATCTTATTATTTCATGAACAGTTATTCAGACATATGTCCACCCTAGTGGGTGTGTTTGAGCAACCCTTGGGTGTTTAACAGAAGTTGTTCTGAGGAGGAACAAGAAAACTGCCCCCTCCCTGGTTAGACTTTGCCAGAATGATACCATCGCTAAGAGATTAATTTGAAGTCCATGAAAGAAGTATCTTGAAACAACGCAGTTGCAAAAGCCTATGCAATAATGAGAAAGGAAATCCTTGAACGGTCACAGCCTGGATTCTAATGGCAGCCAATGATTTGTTAAAGAGCTGCTGAGCCTGATAAATTACCCTTACACAGAAGAAGGCAAAGACCATGCATGCCACATACAAAACATGGCACTTACCAACATCTCCTATCAGCATGGCAGGGACTGGTAAAAATGCTAACGCAATCCCGTCCCCCAACACTGTACACACTCAACCAACCAACATCAAGGAAGAACTACACCAGAAAAACAGCACGGGGCACAATACAGTACAAAAACCATACAAGGAGCTTCCAGGAGACCAAAGATACTGGACAAGGTACACATCTTGGAATTTAGGAAAACAAACACGTTTTAGATTACACAGGTAACACTGGTCGTTGAGCCAGGACTTATACATTGGAGATGAAAGAAACACAAAGGAAAGCAAGCACTTGCGATATCACATAAACACAATCTGACACAGAAGACACTTAAGAGTTCACATTGCACACAGATACACACATTGGGTCTGACGACACATACACCAAATGCAGAAAACATACAATTGTGAATCCAAAAGAACTCCGTGATCTGACGCAGTGCAGTTGATGCTCATATAGACCGATAAGTCACTTGAAAAAGGCCAGACACACAACTAGAATTGTATGTGAGCACACAGCTACATAATAGGCCAGTTTAATTTAATAACCCAGCTTAACCCAGCATTCTAAATTAAATTGAGGCCCAAGAGACACATCTAAGTCTATTAAGAACCACCAACAACAGAAACAGAGCGTGCTTTGTTTCACAGCTTTCATCCCTCCCATTCTGAAGATTCTTTTCTGTTCCAAATTACCAAAACTTAGAATACCACCTCACTCCTTGCACCAATGCACAATGCATCAATAAACCACTTTACTGCTCAATAGTATCAAACATGAAGAAAGATTTGGCCACATTACTATAAATAAAAATACATGATTCAGTAATTAACTTATCAGAATACTTATGGACATAGCACTGCAAAGGCAGTTATAACTGAACTACAAGAACATAACACCAGGCAAATACACAGTAGAGGACAATCCGAAATTAAACAATACTGGAATTAAGACGGAACAGAAAATCTGTTGCAGCGACACAAAGGACCAAAACTGACATTTGAATATTGCGCGGCCTGGGTTTAGGGGAAATGCTACTAAAACAAGCGTTGGTAAACCAAAAAGCTCTGGCCTTGACAAGCCGGTGCAATGGTTACATTTGTTTTTCACTTTTTCATTGCAAGCATATTCTACAAATATAAAAACAATTTAAGAATACTTCCTCCTAAAAATGCCTTCCATAAGCTTGCAATAAAAATCTTAAATTAAAAAAATAACCATTGAATATAATTTTAATAGAACAGTTAAGGTGTTTCCTAGGAGGCAGGTCTTCTTAGAACAGGCATCGAAACCTTTTTAGTTTTGATGAACACCACAGAAAAATGATTCTTATTGGTGCAAATTAAAAAAGTGCCTTTGGCTTTCAATTAATGCAACCTCAAGATATAGTTTAAGCACAAATGGATGACTGAAAAATAACAAGCTCAACCACACCAGGTCACGGAACCCTTCCACCTGGGCCACTCTCCCTAGCGCCGTAGAAGCTCCAACAATGCGCCCGACCGGCCCTACTCACCTGTTTGAGTTTTATATAGCGCGAACTTGACCAGAAGGTATCAGCTTTACACGAGCACCAATTGCGTTACAGACTAACACATTAATTTTGGTAAATACGGGGAGGTTAAGTGATTTGCCCAGAATCACAGGACGCTGAGCGTCCCTGACTGGACTCGAACCCCGTTCCCCAGCTTCCAGGTCGACCCTCTAGCCCTCAGGACATTTTCTCTCACCGTTTAATTGAAAATCACATGACATAAAGCTCTTATTACATGAGACTGAACTCTCCTGTCAGTTTACTTGTCACGTATTCTATATGGTTTTTACAGCAAGCAACAGCTGTTTGTACCCGTGGAATATATGCTGGTTTCCATCTGTCTTTAGACACACAGGTATCCAAGGTTTCTAACTCCAACTCTCTTCAAAGTAAGACTCTCAAACGTGTTCTGCCACTTACTGAGCACCAGATGCACTTCTTTGGTAAATGGACATTCTATCCCATTTTGACAAATGCAATGCAATTTACACAGACGGTTCTGAAGAATCACTTTATAGACTTCAGGTATTCCACAATGCTGCAGCATGAGTGCTCTCTGGCCTTTTTTACCATAACCTCATCTCACCCACTTTGTGTGCATTATATTGGCACCCAAAAAATTCCAGTCTTTGTTAAGGTATGGTGATCACCCCAAAGCAGTTATAGATTTCCTGACCTCCAAGATTGGTTGGCACAAACCTTTGAGAAACCTGTGGTCCTCCAGCGAGGCCTACTCACCGGGCTGTGTTGCGGAGGGAACTGGGGGCAGGCGGCAATCAGCAGCACGGAGCCCGCAAGGCTCTGGTCCTTCTTCTGGAAGCCTGCGAGGCTTCGATCCCCCTCTCCGGCATAGGAGCAATTGGGGAAGCTCCGTCTTCCTGTGGCTGGTGTGGGGGCTCTCCTTGGTGCACGGGAGCCCCGCACAAACTCAGGCGCGAGACGCCTGACTTCCGGTCTTCACGCTTCCTTTTGGGGCCCGCCTACAACCAGGCATGGGTGCCTGTCTTCCTGGTTGTGCTGCTTTCTCGGCTCCAAAGTGCGGGGTAGGCTCCCGACTTTAACTGAGCACAACTGCGGGGTGGGCTCCCGCCTTAAGGAACACAGAATGCGGGGTGGGCTCCTGCTCAACCACAATGCGGGGTGGGCTCCCGCTCACAGAGTGGCACAAACTGAACTACTTTAAAACAAGCATTTGCAATGCAATAAGACTCGCATTTACGCGAGACGTATTGCATTACAAATGGGAATGCGAGCGTTTAATAAGGCACGAACGGGAGTGGAGGGAGTGATGGGGGGGCGAGAAGTGACGAACTGCGGGAGGGGGCGGGGGGGATACAGGGCAGAAAATAGTGTTTGAGTAAAGGGGCCAATAGCCAGGGAAGGATACAAATGACAACATGGCCGTCAGGAGGAGGGACTAACAAGCCTAAAACCAATCAGAAGGCAGCATTTAGGATGTAAGCCAATCAAAAAGATGGACGGAGAGTGGGCGGAGCTTCCAGAAAGCTTCCACGCTATAGTATATACTGCATGTCACAACGAGACAGCGCAAGCACTGCCTAGGCGAGACCTAAAAACATAGGGGTAGGGGCTGTCCATTATAGTTATGGTTCTTGCTCCCACCCCAAAAGATCACAGACAGTCTTTCTGCCACCTGGGGGACAGATGGGGTTGATTACCCCAATCTGCCCCCCAGGGGGGCTCAAAGCCCACTAACACTAGAAAAAAACATAGGGGTGGGGGCTGCTCACGATGGTCATGACTATGCTCCCACTCCAGAAAAGTGCCCAACAGTCTTTCTGCCCCGTGATGTGGATGCAGGCAATTACCCCAAGAAAGCCCACTAGACAATACACAGAGGCTACATTTATGCTGTATTTGTTTGGGGGTGAGTGGCCCCTCTGGGCAAGGGCCTGTGCTCTCCTCCACTCTGCGACGCAATAGACTTTCTGCCCCCCAGGGGATGGATAGGGGTATTAACCCCAATCTGCTCCCCTGGGGCATAAAAGCCACTGAACACCAGGGATTTCAAAATGGCACCAAAACAAACAAAAGGAGGGGAGGCCTTTCCTGGCATGGGACCATACCCCACCCCAGAAAGGAAAATAGTGTATTTCTGCCTCCCTGGAAGCAGGTAGGAGGTTTGTTCTAATTTGGAAGGTTGCTCCAAATATGTCCCTCCAGGGGGTAGAAAGCCCCCCTGACACCAGGGATTTTTCCTTTGGGGCCAAAGAAAGTGGTGTGGCTGTTGCACTCCGGCATTGGCCACCCCCACCCAAAATGGGCCAAACAAGTCTTTCTGCCCCCCCCCATCCCCAGGGGCAGGCAGGAGGTTTGCCTTCAATTTGCCCCCAGGGAGATTGAAAGCTCACTACAGACCAGGGAGCTCAAAATGGCACCAAAACATAAAAAGGATGGTGCGGGCTATCCTGCCTGGCATCGAGCCATACCCCTGCCCGAGAAGGGGCAATAGTGTCTTTCTGCCCCCTGGGGGCTGTAAGGAAGTTTGTTGCAATTGGGGAGGTTGCCCCAAATCTGCCCCATTGGAGAGGGAAGTCCACCTGACACCAGGGATTTTGCCTTTAGGGCAAAAGAAAGTGGTGCAGGTCTTGCACTTTAGCATTGGCCGAGTCGTTTGGTAAGTTAAGTATTTTGGGCATCGTACTTTGTCGTTTGTAGGAACCAGCTCCCAGTACAAGTCGGTTGGAAGGTCAGGCTCTGGACAGCTCTGGGAAGGCCTTCCTTACGACATCGTAATCGGGCCCTTAGAGTACTGACCAGTTTAATCACAGAGGCATGTTAAAGGGAGGGAGAACTGTGTCTACGAATCACAAAATGGTGGCCAATCATGATACTTTTGTTTCTGGTTGTTGTCAGATTGTCTGGGGTGGGTTGGGGAGGGGCGGTTTACACGTTCTGGTTCTGGTACACGATTTGATATGTCATAAATTATGGAGATTTCTGAGATTTCTGCGAGATTGGAGTGGGGAGTGTGGATGTTACAAACAATCACATGATACAGGATTCTAAAATACTCACATGGAATGTTTGAGGACTTGGCAGCTATATCAAGCGGTATAGGATGTACTCTTATCTGAGGCATGTGGGTGTGGCAATTGCCTGTTTCCAAGAGACACATCTCACAGAACCTGAAGCGGTTACATTTGAAATGAAGGGGGCAGTTGTATTCATCCACTTTCTCCTTGTATGCGCGTGGGGAGGCGATCTGGGTGACCCCTGGGATTCCCTTTGGCCAGCTTTATTCATAGGCGGACATGCAGGGTAGATACATCCTGTACAAGGTTTGCTAGACGGGGTGGATATAACCATCTTGAATATGTATGCACCCAATGCTGATGATGGGGAGTTCTTCCCTAAGCTGCAGTTGCTCATTACAGGTATCATGATAGAGTGGCTGTTGTGGGTGGGGGACTTTTATTGTGTTCTAGATCATACACTAGATCGACAGCCCCCTAGAAGTATGACCAAACCAGGTATGATGAGCACACTGATTGATGTCATGTGCAATTTGCAGTGTGCACATGTGTGGGCAGAGAGTTACCCAACTTGGTGGGAATATTCTTGTTAGTAAGCCACCCATAAGACATATAGCCGACTAGACCAGGCCCTGGGAACGACAAATATGCAATTTGATATACAGAAGGAGGCCTATCTGGGTAGATTTCTGTCAGACCACTCCTCCTTAATGTTGGAGTGGAGTGGGGTCAGGACACGCAATGATAGGAGACATTGGCGGTTGCAAACAGAGGTGCTGCTAGATGCCCCATTCAGACAACCCCTTGGTAAAAAGATAACGGAATATTTAGAAGGTAATTGGGGTACCACGGCGAGCAGGGGTATAGAATGAGAGGCACTAAAAGCGGTTATACTTGGGGAATGCCTGAGCAAGAAGGGTGGCCTGCGTAGGCAGATACAGGTGGAGCTTGGGGAAATTGAGAGGCAGTTAGCGGAAGCTCAACGAACAGATGATGGAATTGTGGATGCAGCAGATGACATGGTCGATATTAGGAGACGTACAGGGGAAAGGTGGGACATACTGGATAAGTTCATGTGACAAGAGTACAGGCAGAGACTACACAGGAAGGGGATAGACCCGGTAAATTATTAGCATGGTTGCTTAAAAGGGAGATGGAGAAGCCCCCCATTATGACACTCTGACGCAGTGATGGGACCATAGTTAGCATGCAGTGCCTCATTAATGAAGTACTGAGAGGCCATTTAGGGGACCTACGGGGGAGGAGTGGCTGTGGACGATCAGTTGATTGCGGACTACCTGGCGGGTGTAGATCTCCCTGAATTGCTGCCTCTTGTTTAAGAAAAGCTAGAATCCGAGCTCACTCTTGAGGAAGTGAGACAGGCGATTGGTGATATGAATTGCAGGAAGTCGCCTGGAGGAGAAGGCTTTCCGGTAGAATTTTATCATGCATGTAGGGCTCAATTGGTGGGCCCACTGATGGAGGTGTTACAGGAGGCATGCGATAGTGGTGCGCTACCCCTTATTCTTAGAGAGGGGGTGGTATACATGGTACCCAAGCCGGAGGGAGATGTAACGAAACTTCGTTGTATAGACCTCCCACCATGTTGAATGTGGACATGAAGGTGCTGTGTAAAATACTGGCAAGCCGACTGACGGGAGTGATGAGCACGCTGGTCCACAAGGAATAATGTGGTTTTATATCAGGACGCATCACAGCTTTCAACCTGCGTAGACTTGCTCATGTTCTACATGAGACCAAGGGTAGTGATGAAGAAATGGCACTGGTGTCAGTGGACATAACCAAGGCGTTTGATACGGTAGAGTGGGGTTACCTACAGTGTGTACTAAGGAAAATGGGTTTTAGGCCCCGTTTCTGCTGCTGGATGACCATAGTGTACACTGAATCCAAGGCGAGGGTGCATAGTGGAGGTTCGATTTCTGAAGTGTGGGATGTGAGACTGGGCACCCGCCAGGGATGCCTGCCTTTGCCGCTGCTTTTCGCCTTGGCGATGGCGCCAATGGCGGCTTTTCTCTGCATCATCATGGGCGATGCTGGTATTAGAGTGGGGGATGTGATGCATCTGGTTTCGCTGTATGCGGATGATGTACTGTTGTACCTACGACATCCTCGAGAGACGGTACCGCAGCTTTTGACACATTTGGCAGCGTTTGGGATGGTGGCGGGACTACAGATAAATAGAGGTAAACCCTTTTGTTCCCACTAGGGATGCTAGTGGGGGACCCTGATGTGGATCTACCGTCATTGAGGCTGCGTTGGGAGACGGACTCCTTCCGATATTTTGGGGTCATGGTGGGCCACACCCTTTATGTCTAGCAGTGGCATAGCTTAGATCCATTACTGACTGGGCTGATTAACGCGGTCTGTTTTTGTAATACTTTACCGCTTTCTATGGCGGGAAGAGTGGCTGTGGCGAAGATGGTGTTTCTTCTCAGGTGCCTGTACATTTTGCAGAATGTGTTCTTTATGCTCCTATGTGCACTATTTAGAGGTTGGACAGCTTATTTGTTTCCGCTGTGTGGGCTGGAGGGAGAAGCAGGGTGGCTCTATATCAGCTCAAGCGAGATATGTTGGAGGGTGGCATGGGTTTGCTGAACTTGGAGCTTTATTACTATGCCTCTAAGTCACAGTATGTGGTGCAGTGGGCTTCTGAAGATTATAAGAGATTACTTCATGGCACCTATGCTGGGCATTTTTTGATGGAACTTCTCATGTGTGGTTCTCGGACGCCTTGTGGCACCCCGTATTTAATCAGACAGGTGGCAGAGATTTGGGAGCGTGTGGTTAAGCAAGTTTTTAGGCAACCACCTTTTGCTAGGGAGTTGGAAATATGGACCCTGCTCCCGTTTAAATGCATTGCAGAAGATATGTCTGTGTTGAGATGGGGGCTGGGGGCTGTGAGACACTGGGGGATCTGTATCTGGGGGATGTATTTCTTACAGCTGTGGAGGCACGAGATATGTTTGAAGTGGGAGGAGGACAGTTCCTGTAATATGCTAAACTGGCACACACAGCGCGACAGATTTAGACTGAGTTCCCACTTACTCCCCAGGTGACAGATACACTACATTTGATATTGACTGTGGGGTCGGCGAGGCATCTAGTGACACACATCTACCAAACACTTAAAGCTGAGAGGGCTGGGTCGGAACTGGTGGCATGGCGGGCATTAGAGGGAGAGCTGACGGACCCGCTCACTGATTCAGATTGGACAGTGACAAGTGATTTGGTAAAGACAGTTTCCTGTAATGCCAGATTTAAGTAGATCCATTTTAATTTCCTACGTTGCACATATATGACACAGATTAAACTTAGTAAACTGTATGTGGGCAGGGGAGTGACATGCCGGCAGTGTGGGTGTGAAGGTGCTACCTTTTTACACATCATGGGATTGCCTGAGAGTACGGGAATACTGGCAGTGGGTGGTGGCTCAATTAAAGGATATCACAACAATAGTGCTGGAAGAGTCCCCCCGGATATGTTTCTTAGAAAACCAAAGAAAGGGAAGATGGAGTGGAAGTTCTTGCAGCTGGTCCTGGTGTTGGCCAAGAGGAGAATAGCTATCGGGTGGATGGGTGCTAGGATCCCTTCTGTTGCATTATGGCACAAGGATTTGGTGGAATGGCTGATCGCTGAGCAATTGCATATGAAAAATCAATTGTAGAGATTATAAATTGCAGGAGGATCTAGACACCTGGGCTACATTATTGAGAGGTATGCATGACACTCGGGATGGGATGCCTACGCAGGCCACTCAGTCGCAAGGAGTAAGCGCACAAAGTGCACAGGACTGTGAGCTGATGAGTGTGAGTCTGTTGATGATTACTTCAGAATCCCAGTGAATGCACTCCTCTTTGACGAACGGATAAGAGAAGAGGTGTGGGGAATATATGTATTGAGTAACAGGCACCATGAACAATATGGTCCTGTATTGCCTTCTCACGGTTCTGGTGACATGTACAACAACTTAGTCTTCAGCCTTGTGTATTTAAGATGTGACCAAAAACTCCTTAATATCAATTTTGGACCATATTACACACTTACCCGTTATCTGGAACATATTACACACTCACCTGGTATGTATTCTCTATATATTACATGATTTAACCTTTATTTAATGGTTGCCAGTGGTTACAACTCCCATGAAAACAATCAAAACATACATTTTATGCAGTTTACTTGGCATTCCTAGCATAAATGATGCTCTCTGAAATAAGTGGGATGCAGCAAAAACTATTTTCCCTTTCACCTCCAGATATGCTAATTTAAAAATAAATTTTAGTCATCCACCCACCTCCCGTGCTATTTTGGTAAACGTCTATTATCTTTCTTGCATTCAGGAAGTACTCGAACTTGGACTAAAGTCAGAGAGGGCTAGAAAAACCACTTTGTATGACTTTTATGTAATTCTCTGCTGCGGAGCCGTGCTGTACATACTGTTTGCCAATGGAATACATGAGTGTGGAGGTACTGTATATGGACTCAAATTAAGGCACATAAAATTTTGAAATATATGGCCTGCTCAGTACAGGAAACACAGGAAGAATGTTGTAAACATGAATGTTGTTTAATATTGCAATAGGCAACAAGAGCAACTGAAAGTAAGCATTTTAAACAAGGATGCAAAAGTATATTCTGAAATCCATATTTCTGTTATGTTTTCACACACTATTTAGTCCCATAGCAAAAACACATTTCACAAAAAATTGAAGTCTTTACTTAAAAAATGTCTCTCTTCATTTTACTTTATCTGAGTTTATATGAACAACCTCTTAAGTGCGGATGCTGGCCAATGGCGAGACCCGCACAACCTCCTCAGTGTATCTGGTCGACACTAGAGAGGCATATAAAGGCCCCTTTGGTGCTTTACACTAGAAGGATTCCTTTATTTGATTTGAACCCCAGGTGGCTCAGGAAAAGCTTCCGTGCAGGGTGCGCTGTCCTTACAGTAAAATAAAAGTAAAACACGCTAAAGGGCATATCTCAGCCCCCTCGAGCACTGATTCTCTTGGGTGAGGCATCGTTCGATAGGGTAGATGCTCCCCTTTCCGATTATATCTCTGCCCAGTGGATCCCTGGTTGGGGACCACCCAAGGAGAGTGAGCCCCAATCAAGAATCCACTGGATGGCAGGGAATTTGGGGAGCGGCCCATTGGGCAAGGGTTTGTGCTTCCTCATCCTCCTTACAATTTCAGTCTTGCTGCCCCCCTGGGGGCCGATGGGGTAATTACCCTGATTTGCACCCCCCCCCTCGGGGTGCCAGAAAGCCAACTACATGCCAGGGCTTATTATAAAATAAAAATACAGGGGTGGGGGCTGCCATCCTGGGCATGGCCATGCCCCACCCTCCAAAACTATGTGCTGACAGTCTTTCTGCCCCCCTGGGAGATGGATGGGAGTGAATACCCCATATCTTTCACCGGGGGGGGAGGGGTCAGAAAGCCTATTAGACACCAGGGACAATTTGTTTTTCAAATACAGGGGTAGGGGCTGCCCATCATGGGCATGACCATGCCCCCACCCCAACAACAAGGCATCTTTTCTGCCCCCCTGGCGGGTGCATGGGCATGTTTACCACCAATGGGGCACAGAAAGCCCACTTGACCCCAGGGCATATTATTAAAAAAAAATATGGAGTGCCCATCATGGGCTGAAATATGCTGACAGTCTTTCTGCCCATCCCAGGGGCATATGGGGTGATTACCCCAATCTACCCCCGAGCGGGCAGAAAACCCACAAGACACCAGGGACATTAAAAAAATATCCTGGTGGCGGCTGCCCACCATGGGCATAGCTTTGCCTCACCCCAACAATGAGGCAGGCAGCCTTTCTCCCCCCTGGGGGTTGATGGGGTGATTATCCCCAGTCTGCCCCCGGGGGAGCAGAAAGCCCACTAGACACCAGGGACATTATTAAAAATAAGGGGGGCTGCCCATCAAGGGCATGGCCATGCCCCCACACCAAAAACAAATGACCAACAGTCTTTCTGACCCCCCTGGGGGTGGATAGGGGGCATTACGCCTAATCTGCCCCCCCCAGGAGGCAGTAAGCCCACAAGACACCAGGGACATAGGGGTGGGGACTGTCAACCATGGGCATGGTCATTACTCCGCTCCCAACAACAAGGCAGACAGTCTTTCTGCCTCCCCTCGGGGGTGGATGGGGGCGATTGCTCCCAATGTGGCCCCTTGGTGAGCAGAAAGCCTACTAGAAACCAGGGCATATTATAAAAGAAATAGGGGTGGTGGCTGCCCGTCATGGGCATGACCATGCCCCCATCCCCTAAACAAATGTGCTGATAGTCTTTCCGCCCACCCTGGGGGGCAGATGGGGTGCTTTCCTCCAATCTGTCACCCCGGGGGGGAGGCAGAAAGCCCACTAGACACCTGGGACATTTAAAAAAATATATATGTGTGGGGGGCTGCCCACCATGGTCACCCCCCTCACCCCAACAAAAAGGCAGAGAGTATTTCTGCCCACTGGGGATTGGAGTGAGTGATTACCGCCAATCTGCCCTCCCTTGAGGAGGAGGACAGAAAGCCCACTAGACACCAGGGACATTTGTTTCTACAGAAATATAGGAATGGGGACTGCCCACCATGGTCATGGCCATGCTTCACCCCAACAACAAGGCAGACAGTCTTTCTGCCACCCTCAGGGGTGGATGGGGTGATTACCTCAAATCTGCCCCCCTGGGAGTGGCAGAAAGCCCACTAAGCAATAGGACAAATCATAAAAAATAATATGGGGTGGAACTGCCCTGCCCACACCCCCAAAAAATGTCCAAACAGCCTTTCTGCCTCCCTCTGGGGAGCAGATGGGGTGGATGGGGGTGAGTACCCCAATCTGAAAGTCCACTACATACCAGGGAAATAGTTTTTACCAAAACTATAGGGATGGGGCTGCATACCATGAGCATGGCCATGCCCCCAATCCAACAACAAGGCAGACAGCCCACTATACACCAGGGTACATAAAAGAAAATTGGATTGTGGGCTGCCAACCGTGGGCATCCCCCTACACCAGAAAGGTTTACAGACAGTCTTTTCTGACCCGGGGGGGGGGGGCAGATGGGTGGTGATTATCCCCAATCTGCCCCATCCCCGGAGGAGGAAAGCGCACTAGATAGCAGAGAAAAAAACATAGGGGTAGGGGCTGTCCATCATAGGCATGGTTCTTGCTCCCACCCCAAATGGACACAGACAGTCTATCTGCCCCCTGGGGGACAGATGGGGTTGATTACCCCAATCCGTCCCCCAGGGGGGCTCAAAGCCCACTAACACTAGAAAAAAACATAGGGGTAGGGGCTGCCTGCGATGGTCATGGCTATGCTCCCACTCTAGAAAGGTGCCCAACAGTATTTCTGCCCCGTGACGTGGATGCAGGCATTTACCCCAAGAAAGCCCACTAGACAATACACAGAGGCTACATTTATGCTGTATTTGTTTGGGGGTGAGTGGCCCCTCTGGGCAAGGGCCTGTGCTCTCCTCCACTCTGCGACGCAATAGACTTTCTGCCCCCCAGGGGATGGATAGGGGTATTAACCCTAATCTGCTCCCCTGGGGCAGAAAACCCACTGAACACCAGGGATTTCAAAATGTCACCAAACAAACAAACGGAGGGGAGGCCTTTCCTGGCATGGGACCATACCCCACCCCAGAAAGGAAAATAGTGTCTTTCTGCCTCCCTGGAAGCAGGTAGGAGGTTTGTCCTAATTTGGAAGGTAGCCCCTAATATGTCCCTCCAGGGGGTAGAAAGCCCCCTAACACCGGGGATTTTTCCTTTGAGGCCAAAGAAAGTGGTGTGGCTGTTGCACTCTGGCATTGGCCACCCCCACCCAAACTGGGACAAACAAGTCTTTCTGCTCGCCCCATCCCCAGGGGCAGGCAGGAGGTTTGTCTTCAATTTGTCCCCAGGGAGATTGAAAGCCCACTACATACCACGGACTTCAAAATGGCACCAAAACATAAAAAGGATGGTGCGGGCTATCCTGCCTGGCATCGAGCCATACCCCTGCCCTAGAAGGGGCAATAGTGTCTTTCTGCCCCCTGGGGTCTGTAAGGAAGTTTGTTGCAATTGGGGAGGTTGCCCCAAATCTGCCCCATTGGAGGGGAAAGTCCACCTGACACCAGGGATTTTGCCTTTAGGGCAAAAGGCAAAAGAAAGTGGTGCAGGTCTTGCACTTTAGCATTGGCCACACCCCCAATGGGATAAACAACTATTTCTGCCCCCCAAGGAAAGGCGGGGGTTTGCTTTCAATTTGCCCTGGGGGGCAGAAAGCCCACTAACCACTAGGGAATTAAAAATGGCTCCAAAACAAAGAAAAAGAGGGTGTTACTTACCGTGGCATCGAGCCATACCCCCGCCCCAGAAGGGGCAATAGTGTCTTTCTGCCCCCCTGGGGGCAGATAAAGGGGTGTCCCAGTTGGGGAGGTTGCCCCACATTGGCCCGGGTAATAGAAAGTCCACCTGACAACAGGGATTGTGCCTTTGGAGCAAAAGAAAGTGGTGTGGGTGTTGCACTCTGGAACTGGCCACATACCCACCCCAAAAGGGACAATCCAGTCTTTTTGCCCTCCCCACAGGGGCAGACAGGAGATTTGCCCCTGGGGGGCCTGGCCCATCCTAACCCACTGACGCAAGGGCTTCCATTGACCTGGGTTTGATCCGTTCCTGTTCTAGGCACTAGACCCTGCCACACAAGTGGCACAGTGTTTTTATTGGGACGAGTGAGCTAATGCTGGGTTTTAGGAATATTTTGTATTCCTCTGGATTCCGGAGCTTACCATGGTTGATTTCAGGCAAAGTTTGAGGTTTGTAGTGCATTGTGGGTAAGAAAACCTCCTGGGGTCCTTGCAAGGCACACCACCCTGGAATCCCCTGGTTGTCTATTCTTCAAAAATGTCTGTGGTTGGTAGGTTTCCATGGGTAGCGGCCGAGCACAGCCCCAAATCTCACAGCTACCCCTATCGCTGATCTCTCCATGTAGCACTTTAGGGTCCTTTGTATCGTGGTCTTTTTTCCCACGCACACAAGTGAGGTACCGTTCTTATCAGGAGACATGTGGGAACTCAGGGTGGTAGGAAATTAGTGTCTCTCTGCAGATTACAGAAGTTTCCATCACAGAAATGTGAGGAACATGGGCTTCTGGGTAAAATTACCTAGTGAGAGCCATGCAAGTCATGCACCCCTGGACTCCCCATGTTGTCTATTTTTCCAAAATGTGCAGGTTTGCTAGGTTTCCTTAGCTGCTGGCTGAAAACCCACAGCTACCCACATTGCAAAAAAAGGGTCAGCTTTCAAAGCAAAAATGTGATGTGTCTATGTTGTGTTTTGGGCCCTTTTTTCTGTCACAAGCACAAGGCATACCCACACAAGTGAGGTAGAATTTTTTAGGGGGGACTTGGAATGCTGGGCGGTAGGAATTTTTGTGGCTCGCTGCAGATTCCATATGTTTTCCTCACAGAAATGTGTGGAAAATGTGTGTTTTAATCAAAGTTTGACGTTTGCAAAGGCTTCAGGGTGAAATTACCTGGTGAGAGGCATGCAAGTAATATACCCCTCGACTCCCCTGGTTATCTAGTTCTTAAAAATGTGCAAGTTTGCTAGGTTTCCATGGTACTGGCTGAGCTAGGACCCAAAATCCACAGCCACCCACTTTGCAAAAAAAAAGGGTCAGTTTTGAGTGGAATAATGTGATGTATCCATGTTGTGTTTTGGGCCATTTCCTGTCACAGGCACTAGGCCTACTCACACAACTGGGGTACCATCTTTATTGAGACACTTGGGGTAATGCTGGGTGGAAGGATGAGCTGGGTGGAAGGATGACTGTGGCTCTCCACATATTTATTACTTTCCATCACAGAAATGTGTAGAATAGATGTTTTTAGTCAATGTTTGAGGTGTGCAAGGGATTTAAGGTAAAGAATTCTGGTGGGAGCCACACGAGTTGCCCCGCCCTGGATTTCCCATGGTGTCTAGTTTTCAAAAATAGACAGGTTTGATAGGATTCCCTAGAGCTAGGGCCCAAAATGCACATTTACCCACATTGGGAAAAAGGTTCAATTATCAGTGGAAAAATGTGATGCCTCCATGTTGCATTTTGGCCCATTTTCTTTCGCAGGGACTAAGCCTAGCCACACTAGTAAGGTACCATTCTTTATGGAAAACATGTGGGAACATAGAATAGCAGAACATTTGTTATTACCAATTGTATTTCCCTGCATTCGTGCACTTTAAATATAAGCTCGTGTGTAAGAAAGAAGACATTTTGAAAAATGCCCTTTGAATCACATGCTAATATGGCTATCCACAAATTCAGAGATGTACAAATAACCACTGCTCCTAAACCCCATATTATGTGCCCATTTCAGAAATACATAGGTTTTCTTGATATTCATTTTTCATTCTACATATTTCACCATATGAATTGTTTTTACTCGGTACACAATGAAAAACCATTGCACAGTGCAGCACTGTTGTTGGCTCTGGATACCTCAGCTTCTTGGAGAACATACAAACCCTACATATCCCTGCAACCAGAAGGTTCTTGCGGACGTAATGGTATATTGCTTTTGTAAATTGACCATTGTGGCAAAAGTTATAGATAAAAACGTCACAAATGGCTGTTGATTCCTACTCATTTTCAATATTTCTTTATTTGAACGGTTAGTTACACATATTACCCCTTGTTAATTTCAGAATTCCGTCTACTTTTAAGAAAACTATAGCTTTCCCAGATCACGCATGGGTTTCACACTGGTTTCTACAACAAACTGGAAGTAGGTTGAAAGCACAAACAAAAATAGGAACAGTGGGCTACCACTATGAAAAATGCCAAAACTGTGGTAAAAAATGTGTTTTTTAATTCAGCTCTGCATGTTCCTGAAAGCTGGGAAGATGGACTTTAGCACAGCAAACCTTTTGTTAATGCCATTTTTAGGAACAAAAACGGACACTTTTTTACTGGGCACTTTAAAACAAAAAGAAAAAACTCAAAATTGAGCTACATTTCGGCCATTTTCTTGGCCCCCTCCAGGGGAATCCACAAACTCTGGGTACCTTTAGACTCCCCAGGTTGTGGTAAAAAATGGACATAAATTTGGTGTGGATATCTTATGTGGAAAAGGGTTATAGAGTCCTAAGCGCAAACTACCCCAAATAGCCACAAAACAACTCAGCACTGGGGGAGGGAAGCCCCAGCAGTTAGGGGAATAAAAATAGTCTCACCAACAGTGTTCATATCTTCGAAACTATGGAAACAAATCCTATAATCTTGTTATCTAAAAAACACATAACAGGAATAACAGGTTACCCATTATGTGTGTGTTTGTGTGTGTACATATTACCCAGTGGCGCCCGCCTCTAAGTAATTATAGTTGGGTCAGCTTTTCCTTAGACAAGGCATTTTTTGGTTTGCCAATAACTTTGGTGCTATTTGACAAATCTTCACAAAACTTTCCAAAACAAAGAGCAAATTCACCTCAGCTCCTTCCTGGACAGTTTCAGGGTGATCCGTCAAGCCGGGGCCGAAAAATAGCGGGGAGCGCAAAAGCAAATTTCCCCATGCATTTTCCAAAGACTTCTTTAACCAGCGCTACCTCAAAAACTGCTGAATGGAATTGCACCAAATTTGGCAGAAAACTAGACCTCTGTTCACAATTTGTGCTTTTTATGATTTGGTGTAAATTCTGTCAGTAATTTTTTAGAAATTAAGCTTCAAAAATATTTGTACATCTAGACGGTTGGGTTCGAGGGCCTATCTCAAGAGTCTCTAGAACCGTATTTATGTCCTGAAATTTAAAAAACAAATAACATAAGGGGCAGGGTAGGGATACCCTGCCCCCTAAGCCTTGTATTAGGGGACCCAGAGGGACACCCCCTAGGGCCAAAATGCTAAAATATTCTCACAGTTTTTGCTACGATCCCGCAGGAGTCCTGTGGGATTGCAAAATTCGCCACGCATAGGAGCCCACGACCTTCGCAGGGCGGCCAGTGCTGCTGGTGCGAGGCTTCCAACAAATAAATCCACACAATCCCTCCTTGACACTTCAAAAGAGGTGCACCGACTCTGGTTGTGTTGCGTTCAAATCCGTTTAATACATGAAATATGAACAGAGGCAGGAGGCTCACAGTCCCAACGTTTCTGCTCCGTAGAGCCTTGATCACGGGAGAAAGTCTCTTTGCTTTTTGAATTGCCCACGTGATTCTTTTAAAGCGCAGGCCATATTCGAAGGTCGTGGGCTCCTATGCGTGGCGAATTTTGGATGGTGTTAATTACTGGAGCCTGACCTGCTTGCCCCCGGAGAAACGAAAGAATTCTCTGAGTGTGGCAAGTAAGGGAAGCAAAAGGAAGGAATTCCGGCATTGCAGGCTGTTGTTGCTTTCAAGAAGTAAGTGAAAATGTCAAAACAGACTGTGCAGCTGAAGCTTACTCAATTTATTGTGCAAGGGGAAAACATTAAAGAAAGAAGAAGGTTTCCAGCGCAGTAGTACTTTAATGTCATGGACTTAATCGCGCTGTTCACGTTCCTTTTTAAGTTGGTTACTTTTCCCCCTGCGCACTTTGCAAAAGAATATGGCCTGCGCTTTAAAAGAATCACGTGGGCAATTCAAAAAGCAAAGAGACTTTCTCCCGTGATCAAGGCTCTACGGAGCAGAAACGTTGGGACTGTGAGCCTCCTGCCTCTGTTCATATTTCATGTATTAAACGGATTTGAACGCAACACAACCAGAGTTGGTGCACCTCTTTTGAAGTGTCAAGGAGGGATTGTGTGGATTTATTTGTTGGAAGCCTCGCACCAGCAGCACTGGCCGCCCTGCGAAGGTCGTGGGCTCCTATGCGTGGCGAATTTTGGATGATATATATATATATATATATATATTCTTTACCACCAGTCCCGGTTACACCCGGCGCTGTCAAGTGGGCGGTCCGCGATGGGTTACCGGGTGGCCCTCGTAATAAACTCCAATCTCCACAGGTACGTAGAAAATTCACGGACACTCCAACAGACTTGATATCAAGCATTTAATGACACATAAAGACGCGTTTCGGCATTCCGCCTTGATCACGGTCATGGATGCATTCAGCATCGATTTCATTATAAACAGTTACATAAACAGTAAAAACAGACTAAACCCCCAACCAGTGTGTTTGTTGTCACGAACATGGTGGCCATTTTGGGCTAGTATTTCAAAGCACAATAATCCATAGTGCTTGTGTCCTCTATATATTAAATTCATTGTTATTATCACATGATTGCAAGAATAAATTAAAGAAACATTGGAAGTGTCAACCACATGCATATATGCAAATCCAAATTACTGGAATATAGCCCCAGTGGGCGTTATCTCTCCTAATAAGTAGCCTATATGCAACTGATAATAATACATTGCAAGTAATACACACAGCTAGTCGTTGCAGAAAATAAGCTATAATCATTGATAGCAACTGCAGTATTATATCCCAAATAGTGAAGCAAAGCCCTAGTGGGCTAATCACAGTTCCACAAATACGTGAATTCCCCAATCAACTAGCAACATTCCACCAGTGTCCAATCAGTCTTCCTCTGTCTCATATTAACACAATAGATGTCTTGCTTAGCCCAACGACCCAAAGTTCGGCACAACTTATCATAAAGTACCAGCATCTGTGTAAAAACAAATGTACAAATAGTTAAAATCAATGCCTCCTGAAAAGAATCCACAAACAATCATTAATAATGTAAATGAACTGCCAGTTCTTCGCTGGAGTTCAAACCTTGCGGGACAAGTGTACCGAAGTCAATGATATATTTTGACTCCAGTTTACGAAGTTCCAACTCTCTGTTACCACCTCTGGTACTCATTGATATTCCATCAATCACCACCATCTGTAATAATCTTTCATCCTGGAAATGACAGTCATGAAAGTGGCGTGCTACTGGATATAGTTTGTTATTATGTCTAATAGCACGTACATGCTCTAAAACTCTTTTTTTCGCACGGTGTATCGTGCTCCCTATATATATCTTATTATAGGGACAAAAGAGAGCATAAACACAGTATGTAGTGTTACATGTGAGGGGTTTTCTAATCATAAATTCTCGCTGTGAGTTTGGTATCACAAAACTGACACAATCTTTACTATTGCTGCAAGCCTTACAATTCTTGCAACACCGAAAACCAGATTTGCTGGTATTCCTACTGCTTTCATCTCGTGTTATCAAGTTGTAACTGAGCTCATCCCTTAAAGATCGACTTTTCTTAAAAGTGATCTGGGGATTATTGTTCAAACACTTATTTAAGTTATCATCTGTTCTGAGGACATGCCAGTGTTTATTTAAGGTTTTGCGGATTTCTGGTGCCTGGGATGAGAACGTTGTTATAAATCTTATAGTCTCTATGCTGTCATCTTGTCTGTGTGGGTGAAGTAGTTCATTCCTTCTAGTTTTTTCTACCTTCTCGACAGCATGAATGATAGATTTTTGACTATAGCCTCTCTCTAAAAACCTCTGGCACATGACCTCTTTTTCTGATTCGAAAGCCTCTACTGTGCTACAATTTCGCTTTGCACGTAGGATATAATACTGCATTTGCTATCAATGATTATAGCTTATTTTCTGCAACGACTAGCTGTGTGCATTACTTGCAATGTATTATTATTAGTTGCATATAGGCTACTTATTAGGAGAGATAACGCCCACTGGGGCTATATTCCAGTAATCTGGATTTGCATATATGCATGTGGTTGACACTTCCAATGTTTCTTTAATTTATTCTTGCAATCATGTGATAATAACAATTAATTTAATATATAGAGGACACAAGCACTATGGATTATTGTGCTTTGAAATACTAGCCCAAAATGGCCGCCATGTTCGTGACAACAAACACACTGGTTGGGGGTTTAGTCTGTTTTTACTGTTTATGTAACTGTTTATAATGAAATCGATGCTGAATGCATCCATGGCCGTGATCAAGGCGGAATGCCGAAACGCGTCTTTATGTGTCATTAAATGCTTGATATCAAGTCTGTTGGAGTGTCCGTGAATTTTCTACGTACCTGTGGAGATTGGAGTTTATATATATATATATATATATATATATATATATCTCCAAACGCTGCTCCTCGCTTATCCATATCTTTTCAGCCAAGCAGACGTGGACCACCAGCTACGTGCTTTTGAGATGATGCTTTATTTGTCGGCCATAACGCGTTTCGGTCCAGCCAGACCTTGATCACATGACAACGCTGCTACGTAACAACAACCTATTTAAAGTGCTACATGCTAAATGTGATTGGTGGTAAATCATAGACATGGAAGCTACATTTGGTATAATGTTGTATGAACTAAGTAAAACCTCTGTCTTAGATCAGACGGACAAAGCTGCCACAATCTAATTGGTTCATGTGGAATAAATACATATGTATATATATATTTACTTGTACACTACAAACATATAAATATGTATCACAAGTGCAACAATTATTATTATTATTATTATTATTAAAATTTGTGTTTCAAACATACACACACATATTTGTAATAAATGAGATCACATCTGACATCACCAATTAAGGGTTCATGGCTTCTCCCTGTATCCTGTGCAAAGGGTCCACTTGTTCTTAGGACATGTTATACAAGCGTTACATTCTTCAAACACACTCCTAAATTGAAATCCATAAATGTTTAGACCCTTGGTTTGTCTTTGCAAGTTATATAGTATAGTTTACAATTATTTCTGGCAACTGCTTGTCATACACACAGTGCTCAAAGTCTGCGTCACACATTACAATTTTAAGTATAGTGTATAGTAATATCATTGATAATATCATTGGTGATGTCATATGTGAAGTCACATGTGAGGTCATTAATAGTGCATGATTAAGCATATGTTATGATTTCTGTAGATAACGATAACTAGACAATTCACAGGGTTTGGGATTTATGTGGTCCTATAACTTCTTTTAAACTGTGTTTTTAAGTGAATTTCAAGTTCTTTAAATATGGTTAATGTATTATGAGCAGAGAATAACGTACCCTTAATAACATTTTTCAGTGAATTGTTTTCCTTCATGATATATTACATTCACCTCCAATACTACTAACCACCAATGTATGCAGCATACGTCATATGTAGCGGGGTTATCAACCTGGTCAATCTCCTGCATTGCAAATCTTGTGCATAACTATAGGCCAGGCACAGCTTAGGTTGGCCATGGGCCATATCTACTGCCATGCCCGGTACCCAATCTTTCACTAGGCTCCTGCTGTTCATGGCCTTGAACATTGTGCAGTGGAGGATAGCCTCTGGGTCTGGCCTATGGCCAATTCTGTACCTAGTCTCCTTTTCAATTTACCTTACTGCACATGAAAAAAGGCTGTGAAAAGCAGAGATAGACCATAGGGCCTGGCCTTCAATGAATTATTTTGGATGTTTACTCAATACAAATGTACAAGGATAACTGTCAAGAAACGTTTCCTGAGTTATGAGTAAGGCATGGTAATGTACCACCAGAACCGAAGATTGCTCTGACTGTAGCTCAAACAAGTATCAGATATGAAGGGTCACAGGCTCCACGGGTTGTAGGCTCCATTAAAGCTCATAAGGCTAATATGTATGATGCATCTGTAAAGTATTAATGCATGGAGAGTGCAGGATCCCTTATGAATACAGTACAAGGCTGCTCTTTCTTTCCGCTGATCTTGGTATGATATCTGGAAAAGAATTATGAAAGCACTTTCACCTTTTTTGGATCTAAAGCCATGTGTCAATTAGATTCCATCTCACCAGAAATCTATATTAGACACGCTTTACAAAATGTCCACAACTTAAAAATCTATAATTATCAATTGAATGTCAGTATTGTCATTTAACCTAAATGGTTGAAGGAGTTGGGGTGGGTCGGTTTCTTTTTCAGAGGTACAGCAGTTCTGTTGTAGACCTTCACACTGGTCTGCCAGTAATGACTGTATTTGTAAGCAAATTAAAACATGCCTTCTACACCACATGTACATTCTCATCTGTACATTCTAATCTAGACTCAATAAATCATGGGTACAGAATGCTAATTTTCTTGTGGAAATTGAGGTATGTTAAATGTGCACTCTCTGTAATGATTTGATGTGAGCCAATTTCCACATAACTGGTGTACATAATATTAAATTCAGCTGCAAAAGTCATGAGTTCTGCAAAGCTGAAAATTGTTACACTTTGCATCGATCACAAGCATCTAGCTATAATATACGAATAAGCAGAATTTTTCTTCCTCTACAATAATTGTGCACCCTTATTATGTCTCCAATGTCATCCCATTAAGTGCATCAAATCTGTTTGGTCCTTAGAGTTTGTCTTAAAAATTTGTTGCATGATAAAGTAGAGAATCATTCGGGATCTGGGGATTAAAGCTGAAAAAAAAAATATCCAGGTTGCACAACAGGATTCTGAAGGCAGGTTTTAATCTCATTGATATAACTAAGAGGTGGTTGAAGAAGAATTGAAAACTACGTTTTATAGTAATAGGCACAGATTTTAATTCAGGGACAAAAATGATATTCTGGCACTTTAGTCTACAAACATTTATGTCAGAAAATAATTTCAAAATAAATCTGTATGCCATTGATTTCCAAATGTCCCTGGCCCTTGACAAGAAATGTTTAGGAACTATCTTTTTTAAATTAATCAAGTAAGAATTGGATCTTTTACCATATTGCTTATAAGTGGGAGGAGTCTCCCAGAAGAGAGGGAAAAATAAGCAATGTAAACAAGTTGGGTCAGGATTGTAAGAGAAAGACCAACTCAATTGAGGGCTGGCACAACGTATAAGTACCCTACAACATACAAAGGAGAGAGCTCAGAGTAGAACCCCAACCTATTTGGGGTCAGGATGCCGGGAAAATAAGGAAAGAGGTAAATAGATCCTTACGAAGTTATAGTATCAGAAAGTTTACATCTAAAAAGTGGAAAGTAAAAATTCAAGTTTTTAGGTATGCACGTAGAAAGCAAATATGGGCCAATAAGATAATGAAGGAAGATCTAAATTGGGTCAAACTTCATGCAGCTCTCAAATTTAAAGACTCAAGGAAATTTCGGGGGCCTTGTAAATAAACTCTGCGGAAGTAAAAACAACTGGTAACATCTGTACAAAACAATGGACTGAATATATACAAGGATTATACTACAAGGAAGCAGTACCTCCTGCAACAGTGCCTTCACGGGAAAAATTGAGAGTGCAAGTACAGTGACAGAAGTATTGTGTGAGTCAGAGGAGCTTACATACATCAACAGCACCTACTCTGGGGAAAGATCTAACCACAAGCTTACAGTAATAGGATCTCTTGTACCCGAGGAGGTGATAGTCACTCCTTAAAAGGCGATGGAATATCCCCAGCTAGCCAGAAGGCCACAAGTTGATATTCCAATAAGTCAGCAGGCTCAGCATGAGCAAGTTGAAGCCCTGAATTGTCTTAACAAAACTAGGGTGGGAAAGACCTTAGGTAAGTTAAGAGTGGCTGGTGCTCCTGGTCCTAATGGCCTTCTAGCAGCACTCCTTAAACATGACTCCACATATTGAACACACATTTGATTCGGCTCTAGCATTGTTCCTGATAGCTGGCGAGGGTCTATCCTAGTCCCAATACATAAGAAAGGAAGTCGACATTTGTCGAGGAACTACCGAATGATAGCGCTACTAGATGTTGAAGGGAAGTGCTATTCTTGACTTTTAAATGAGGAGACGGAAGCTTGGGCTACAGAGAAACAGCTGATCCCATGGTTTTTATCTGGCTTCAAAAGAAATTGCAACATTGTGGACAATCTACTTACCCTTTCCTGCCTAGTTGATGAAGCTGCACGCCCTAAGTCACTTCCGCTTTATGTGGCTTTCATAGACTTCCCAAATGCTTTTAATAATAGTCCAAGAGGCAAGCTATAGGCAAAGTTAAATACATGGGGAATCCCCCCACTGCTACTGAAAGTAATCAAGTCACTATACAGCGAGACATGGGTGAAGACTGTATTTTAGCCCCGCTACTTTTCAACTTATATATGGCGGACTTGAAAAGCACATTGGGCTCCCCTAGGATTCCCACCCCCCGACCCCCAAGGCTGGCTGGTCAAAATATTAATATCCTCCAATACACAGTATCATGGTCCTGTTAGCCCTGGCTCTCTACTGCACGGAAAACGCTTTCTTTATTAATCTAAGTAAAGCCAAAATTATGACCTATGGAAGGAAATTGATTAAACAGAGTGCATGGCATATTGAAGGAGCTGGCTTAGAAAGAGTAAAAAGCTTCAAATATCTAGGTGTGCACCTAGATGAAAGAGGTGGCAAAAGGTCACAAGAAGCAGCACCGAAGACAATGGTTAAACATCTGATGTGTACAGTGGGTTGCTTAAAAAATAACTTGGCTTGTGAAAACATCAGAGTATTACCGTAGGTTGTAAGATGAAAAGTGATGCCTACTGTCTCCTATGGAGCAACCATGTTTAAAGACTAACTATTCAGCTGGTTGGACAGTCAGCAATGTATGTGCTATCGCCGCCTATTTTCACTTCCAGACTGTACCAACCAAGCTCAAAACAGGCTGGAGTTCAGTCTGACCAAACAGTATCGGGTGATTTGCGAAAGATATGTATCATATTGCTTAAAATTACAATCAGCTAATACCAGTACAATAAAACAACTCCTCTGGAAGAAAATTCAGGAATCAAACTCAGCGTGGGGGACTTTCCTATCTGACTTTGTGAGAATACCGATGTGAGGAGACCTTATCAAAGCAACCCTTTCTAGCAAAGTGAGAACAAAACTGCTAATGAAGAACGCAAAACCCTTGCCATTTGAGCAAAATTTAAGGGACTTAAAACCCAAGTTCCACAGTAGCTGGTGGTGGACCTATATACCATGGGTGTCCTGCCTGACTACTTGAGTCTCCCCCATCATAATTTGGCTAAATACAACCTCATGAGATTGTGGTTCTGTCTCATCCTGTTAAGATGTTATTGATAAGAGTGCAGGAATGGAGAAGCCAGTAAACAATGCCGACTGTGAGCCCAATTAGATGAATCATTGACCCATGTAACATTTATTTGCGATGGACTAAAGTTCCTGAGGATACACTGGCTAAGCCCGATGTTTCGAGCTTTAAATATTAGAACCTGCAAGGATGCCATCCTATGTTGTTTAAAAGGGAATTCATGCCAACTCGCAGGGCGTTTCTTAAAACTTATGAAAGAGGTTGCATCAGAACAGCAAAAAGCATTAAATACAGATATATGACAATAAATGCCCTCCCCGCCAGAAGTGGATTAAGATTATTGCATTAAAGGAAACTTGTTTGGACTCATTAATTATTATTTCATTCTTATGACAACCAAGCACAGAGCACTTTAGAGACTAATTAACCTTCTGTACTTGGACCCCCTTGTTATTTGCAATGCAAGTGAGGGCCTTTATTAATAAGGGAAATGTGCAATTTAACCCCATGTACCCAGGGGTTGAATGGACTTAAATGAGGCATGTGGACCTCTCATGCAATCATGGATGCCAGCGAAGGTATTAATTAAAGAGAAACGTGCAATTTAACTCTAGGTATCTGTTTTTTTTTACATTTTATAATGGACTTAAAGGAGGTGTATGGATGCCAGCGAGGGTCTTAATCAATAAGGAAAATGTGCAATGTAACATGTACCTGGGAGATTATCTTTAAGAAATATTTATATTAAGCACTTTGAAGGTCCTGTATAGTAGTTGGGCCGAAATGTTTTATTTCATGCAATCTTTTACAAATCTCTCTGCACTGAGATTTTTTTATGTTAGTTTGGATGTCAGTAAGAGTCTCATTTATCAAGGTAAATGTGCAATTAAACTCTATGTAACTAGTGCACTTTCTCGATTCAGACTCAAAGAAGATTTATGTGTAGCAGGGGAAAGCTCTTTAGGAATGACTAATTATATTAGAACATTGGAATGTTGAGCGCCCCTTGAAGACAATGGAGTGCTCCTGGCTTCTAATGGCTGGTAGATGCCCGGAGCATCAACATTCCAATATTTGTTCACAGCCACAGCTGTGAACAAAGGCCTCACAGAGCCCGATGAATCGTGGAACTTCCAAATCGACGCAAATTGTAGTAAATAGAAGTGGATTATGATAACGGAGGATTGAAGAAGTTTCTTTATTTCACAAGAAAGAGGTCCACAGAAACGCCAGGCAAAAGCAGTTAGTCTCTTCACAACGGTCTCTCGACTAATCAAACATAAATAAACTTACTTTGACTTCAGAAGATTTTAAGGAGTAAATAGAAGACAATATTTCAATTCATAAGTATATTTTTAAAATGAAGACCCCACTAATTGTGTGTATTTAGATCACTCTCCTTGACTATGTTGGATAATTGAACTCATAGGCATTCAATATTACATCCGCCAGAGAGACACTTTATTTCATTTGATATGTATGCTAACAATTGCTGTAGCACCACTGGGCCCATTTACTTTTAATATTAATACTTCCTAGTATTATACCTCAGAGTTATTTACATGGTTCTCCGATGGATCTTGAACTGTGCCGAGAGGGGTTGTACATAGGGGATCCAATACAGTGATCCAATGAGGACCAGGAATTAGATAATTTGCTTACAAGCTAGTAATTAGATTCATGTATATTACTCTCAATACTACACTATTCAGGAGCAAATTATTACTGCTAGACCAAATCTCCTGAAGAAATTTAGATGAGCTAGGATCATACAAACAAGTAATTCAGTTAAAGCTATGCAAAATCGTAGCATTAGGACCTGTTGATTAGAAAGTTCTCTATTAGAATTCCCATCCCTCATTAAGACTATGGAAATGCACAGTCAAGTATTGGAGGCCAGTCATAGAGAGACAGAAACGGGATTTTTAGTGGTTAGAATTTATCAGTAAATTTTGAAAGTAAATACATTAATCACAGGCATTTACATTTACATTTACAAAATGCAATCCTAAGTGAGTTTAGTTCATTTTAGTGTAGTGAAATACACAATATAATTTAATAAGAATACATGTTTCATTCTAAAGTTTTTTTTTTTTTTTAATTTCTTTATTGACATTTTCAAAATGCAGTTTAACACGTCCCCTCCAACATGGAGGAAACACCATAGTACAATGACAAAACATCATACAAATGTGCAATTAATCATTAATCCTACAGCCAGACACCACCATCCTTGTAGCGACTTCATTGGTTGTAATCAATGCTTACAGTTATAGATTGTCATCACTCAGTCCCAACATTTACAGTTTCCTGAGTTTGAGAGTTAAGAAATTGACGCAGAGGTTCCCATATGTCTTTCGGCTTGGAGGAAGTAGGGAGTTCCTCCCCATACAGCTCCAGGTTTTCCCTACAGTAAACCAGATCTTTAAGCCAGTGTTCAGCCCGTGGTGCCAGTGCGCTCTCCCAAGTCATTGCCACCCGCCGCTTTGCCATCAGCAGCGCTATGCAAACAAACTTTCCCATAGCTCCCTTCAGCTGTGGTACATAACTCAATAGGTCAACCTGTGGTAGGCATTGTAGGGATACCCCTGTCATGATGTGTAGGTGTTGAATAACTGAGGTCCAATATTTATACACCAGCGCACATTCCCATGCCAGGTGCCAGAAATCAGCCCCGTGTTGACCACATCTTTTACATTGGCTTGTGTCACGTAATCCCAGTCTATGTAGTCTAAGGGGAGTATGGTATACCTGGTGGAGAAATTTAAAATGGATAATTCTTAAATTGCCATTGGGCGAGAGGGAGCTGGTGAGTTTACATGTGTGTTCCCACTGTGGCAGTGTAAGCGGGGGGAGAAGTCTATCATTCCACTTCGCTAGCACTTTGTCACCATCATAGTGTTTCTCCTCCCGCACTGTTCTATACAGTTTCGTTATTAATTTGCGGCGTGAGGGCGCTACTAGTAGCAATTGCAGAGCTTGCAGAGTAGGAGGTTCAGCGGGGAACATGGGATAGTGTGCCTTCAGCGCTATTTTTAGTCTATGAAATGTAAAGTTAAACAGCATGGTGGGATTGGATATGTATTGAAGCTCTTCGGTTGTAATAAATTCCCCCTCGGGATAAATGTCATGCATTTCCTCAATGCCCGCTTCCTTAAGTGCTCTCACCGGACCCGCTTCCTGCATCACCGAGAGTGCCGCGTGATAAGGCAGCGGCAGCGCAGGTGCATAAATTGGGAGTTTGGCTGTTAATTTTCCAATGGCCTGCCACGCAAAGACTGTGGAGTCAATTGAGTTAATTTCTTGTCGTGGTGTGCCCCTTTTCGAGTGCTTTATAATGCCAGCAAGTGGGACGGGATGTGCATCCCCGTCCTCCACTGCCACATGTGGTGTGAAAGCATGTGGCCTAAACCAATAATACGCATATTGCGCCTGAGCACAGAGATAATAAATATAAAAATCTGGAGCGCAAAACCCCCTCTGGCATAATCTAGAGTCAATGTGTTCCAGCTAACCCTTGCTTGCTTTCCGCCCCATATCAGCTTCAGCAAAAGCGAGCGAAGAGAGACGAAGAACTGTGCGGTAAGTTTTATAGGGATATTGCTAAACAGATACAAAAAACGAGGCAAAATTATCATTTTGATGAGAGCGATACGGTCTGCCAGGGATAGGGGCAATGTCATCCATCTCTCTACCTTCTGCTCTAAAGCGGTGCAGGCCTGCCCATAGTTTTCTCTTATAACAATCGCTGGGTCCCAATGCACCCACACCCCCAGATATTTAACCGGGTCAGTAGACCATATCAGAGGGTACTCCATGGCTGGAGGTGTAGTCGCCTCGGTTAACGGAATGATCACTGATTTCCCCCAGTTAATAGACAACCCTGAAAAAAAAACGAATCGAATGTATTCCCGGAGTACTGGAGCTAGATGCCGTCTGGGGTCTCGTATAAACAACACTATGTCATCGGCGTACAACGAGATACCTACAGGGCGGTGCAGAAAGTTTAAGGCCGTGTCCCTATGTCGCTGTCGAATTATACAAGCTAAGGGCTCCAACACCAGAGCGAATAGCAATGGCGAGAGGGGGCAGCCCTGCAGCGTGCCTCGTCCTATAGGTAATGGTTCGGAAGTATAGCCACCAATGCGCACCCTCGCCGATGGGTCAGTGTACAGGAGTGTTATCCACTTTATGTAGACCGCAGGGAGCCCCATAATCTGCAGTATCTTAAACATGTATCCCCATTCAATGGAATCGAATGCTTTCGTAGCATCTAATAGAACCGCCGCTGCTTGCAGTGTGGGATCTAGCACATGAAACATAGAGAATATGGTGCGCAAATTATGAGAAGTGGAACGCTCCGGTATGAAACCAGATTGGTCGGGTAGCACCAAACTGGTCATCAGGGGTTGTAGTCGTGTGGCGAGTATTTTAGCTAATATTTTCGCGTCTGTGTTAATCAGGGAAAGGGGGCGGTAGGATTCACACTCCGTAGGTGTTTTATCTTTTTTAAGAAGCGCAATTAGCATTGCCTGTCGAAGCGATGGGGGCAAACTTCCAGATTCATGGGCCTCGCCATACACCTCCAGTAAATAAGGGGTCAGAAGATCCGCATATTCTTTGTAAAATTCGGCCGTTAGCCCATCTGGGCCCGGAGCTTTTTTGTTTGGTAGAGAGCGGATAGCTGCCTGTATGTCAGATGCTTCTATCGGCTGACTAAGGTATTCGCGATGACCGTCTGCCAGCCATGCCCAGGCAATGTCTGCTAGGTAGTCCACAAGTTCGTCTGCCCTGCTGGTACCCTTGGACATGTACACATCAGCGTAGTATACCCGAAATTGTTCAGCAATGGCCTGAGGTATGTAGTGTTCCTCTCCCTGTGCATCTATGATTTTCTCTATATGCTGGTGGTCTGAACGGAATCTAAGCTTCTCAGCAAGGTTACGCCCCGGTCTCCCCCCCTCACCATAAGCGCGTGCTATGTGCCTCCTAGCAATATATCTCGTTTCCTTTTCGGCTAATTCATTGTATTGTCGTATACACTCGTGGATACGTGCCAGAGTGTCCCTGTTGGGGGCTGCAGCGTATTCACGCTCAAGACCAGTTAATTCCTGCTCTGTTTTTGTGAGCTGCCCTCTAAGGTCTTTCAGAATACCCGCCGTAGTGCCTATACATACCCCCCTGATAGTAACCTTAAAGGCTTCCCACAGCACAGCGGCGCTGTCTACTGTGCCCACATTCCTTTCAAAATACTGTATTATTTCGTTTCTGACAGTGTCAGTATACACGGGATCCAGCAGTGCCTCTGATCTGAATCTCCAAGTAAACGGACGATGCTTAACAGTGGGGATGGAGAGTACAAGTCGCACTGGATTATGGTCTGATAGGGTGCGGGGAAGGAAATCTATCTCTGCGACCCAGTCATTCGCCCCCTCACTCAGCAGCCAGTAATCTAATCTGGACCAGCTGCCATATGCTGGTGTCACGTGCGTGCCCACCCTAGCCCCACAGTTACGAAGTCGCCACGCGTCCACCAGCCCAAATTCAATCATCGCATCATTTATACTTTTTGCCACTCGAGGGTTACGACCACTCTGCTGACCGGATTTATCTTTGCCTGGGTCCAAATGCGTATTGAGGTCGCCACCCCACAACAGTTCTGCCTCTGGCCATCTCCGCAGCACAATAAACATTTTAGTAAAACATTCAGAATCGTCAGCTATAGGTCCATACATGTTCACAATTGGCAACAATGTTGAACCCAGTGTACCCTGCACCATGGCACAGCGCCCTTCATCATCTATGTATGTGTGAACTGGGGTAAATCTCAATCCACGTTTTATCAGTATCAGCACCCCCCTCGCATAGGAAGAGTAAGACGAGGCAAGTTTGTATCCGGCCCATTTAGCTGCGATCTTGACATCCGATTGCCTTGTGAGGTGCGTTTCCTGTATTAGCGCTATTTGAATATTATGCCTGTCTAAGTAGGCAAAAACCTGTCTATTTTTCTTAGGTGTGTTGAGCCCTCGTATATTCCAAGATAAGCAGGCAATCTTATCATTATTTATCGCTATTCTAAGTGAAGACACCTATATATTTCCGCTACACATCCTTCAAATTGAGTGTCTAGGCCTATCCATCTTCTGATCAGAACATGCACATAAAAACCCCCCGTTCTCCCAACTGATATTCCCCCTCCCCCCACCCACTTCAGCATACCCAACGCGCCAAAGCCATCCCTTAAAAAAACACAATTTCCGATTAAGGAAAGCATAACTCCCAAACAGTGCGGGGAATACCCAGGAGGGAAGGCAGTGGCGCTTCTCACTCCCTTGATGATAAGGGAGGTGACCGACCGCTACAGTAGTTTACCTCCCCACCTCCCCCATCGGTTGTAACTTCGTACAGTCATGATGTCAGTAGGCAACACATCTCCTAGTCAAGGGGGAATTCCATTATTATAGCAAATATATAGGGAATAGTTAATCCCAAGAGTACATTTTTAGTCCCGGCCAAGTGGAACAGCTCTACAATAATCGTATTAGTCACGGAACCACACCCCCATCAACTTCTAATTGGCATCGCAAACAATTAGCAACATATAGTATATAGAACAATATATCTTAGCTGTCCTCATCAGGTTCGTCCTGATCCGGCGTCTTCTGGCGACGAAGTGATCTAGCAAAGTTCATGGCTTGCTTTGGGCTGGTGAATATCTTGGCTTTGTCATCAGTCCCAATACGGAGACGTGCAGGGTATAGCATGGCATATGGGACTTTTTCTGCAGTCAATAGCTTCTTCACTGTCTGATACTCCTTTCTGGCAGCCTGAACCGCCGCCGTGAAGTCAGGGAAAAAAGCCAAGGCGTTGTTCTGATATGTGACCGTGCCTTTCTGTCTGGTGATGCGAAGAACTGTGTCCCGGTCTCTAAAGTTAAGTAGTCGTGCAATAATCGGACGTGGGGGCGCCCCAGGTGGCGGTCTATTCGCTAAGGATCGATGAGCCCGTTCCACAATCAATAATGGCGATAGATTCTCAGCACCACATATGTCTCGGAGCATGTTCTCTACATAGGTCTCCAAGCGGCCCACGTTGGTTGATTCGGGAAGGCCCGTAATGCGTAGATTATTGCGCCTCGAGCGCGCCTCAAGGTCCTCATTCTTAGCCTGAATCACTGCCAGAACTTTATCCATGTTCGTTACTCTAGCCGCCATCTGCTGAAGACCGTCCTCTGTGTTTGAGATGCGTTGTTCCGCTTCGCCAATTCTGATGCCTTGGTTATCTAATTTGGCCGACATGTGCTCCATGCGGGTGTTAAGGGTTTCAATTTTTCCGTCAATAGATTGAAGACTGGTCTGTATGGCCATTAGTGTCTTTTCCATGGCGGAGGTGGGCTCCGCAGGTGCATCCAGCTCTGAGTCGGAGGTGGCTCCACGACCATTTCTGCTAGGCCTTTTTTGCTCAAATGTGAGCCGTGATTGGGATTTATCTGGTTTCCCCATGTCCAATATGGTAATGTCAGTGTTGCTCTCTGTGTAGCACACCAAGCAGCGGACCTACGTTAATCAGCGCAGCGCCGGACCCGCATGTATTGCACCCCTCCTCACACTGCGATCAAGGTGCAGGCCTCAGCGCCCACCAGCGTCCGCCACACAAACGAGATACCGCAGCAGACCGGAGGCCCGATGGCGTAATGGGCGACGTTCACCTCGGGCAGGCGGTACTTGTTGCACAGTAATGGGCTGTATAATCCACGCTCACCGTCTCGGCGGGCATCCGAGGTTCACCAGCGTGCACAGCCCTCCGCTGGCAGCTCCCCCACGCCAGGAGCCAAGTCTGAGCTCCCACCTGCGGGGATATCTTCAGTGTCTGTGCCAATCAGGCCGCGAGGAATGGGGGAGGCGAGATGACGCACTCTCACCGCGCGTGGGTTCCTCCAGGTCGGCCCCGGCCCTCAGAGGTATGTCGATGGTGCTGATATTCAACCAGGCACCCCAACACGACAGGAATCCACAGCAGGCCCACAGTGGCATCCGCCGTCCCCCACCGCAGCGCCCTCACCGTCCACCTCAGCTGGGCCCAGGCATCGGCGCTCCGTGTTCAGGCGGTGCAGCGCGCTACCCCCGAGGTGCACTTCAGCTTCTCCGACCCTCCGCACCCGGCACGGTCATGCAGTCGACCCCCGGTCTCCCTCACGCCTCCTCGAGGCCGACCGCTCCAAGCGCTGCACTCACTGTATTGCCGGGGGGAGGAGGATATGTCGCTCTGTCTGCTGTCCGCTCTCAAATCAATGCGGCCGCCGCTGCCGCCCGTGGTCCGGAATCAGCTCGCCCTCGAACAGAGGCGGTCACACCCTCCAGCGTTCCAACCACCACTCCGTGGCGAAAGGCAGCAGCACCGAGGGGCTCCCAGGCTCAGCAGTCAGAGAACCCGGTGTGCGCCGCCATTTTGTCTTGGCGCTGCCTGTCAGGCACTCCACGCGGCGCCAGCGCTCACCACTCTCAGGCGCCGCCACAGGCCAGCTAGCTGTTCCTCCCGGTTCCGGGAGGCAGATCCGCCACAATATAAGCCCCGATGGCGATGCGGGGGTTAGGATAGTGTATGATGTTTAGCGTCGGTCGGCAGAGCCGCACTACAGCGCAGCCATCTTGCCGCGCGCCAAGCCACGCCCCCGTTTCATTCTAAAGTTTCTGATTCTCTATATTCTTTCAAATCTACCTAATTTATAAAGCATTTTAATTCCATTGCAATTTGCACATATAACTATGGCACATTACTGCATTTCAAAGGTACCAACATTTAGAATAATTTCAAAGTATATGTCAACTAAATCGTTTCTAGTAATTCTCATTAGTACTTGGATGAAGATTATTCTGTAGAAGTTTCAAAGACCACCATAGAAAGGCTGTAGGAAACATGCATGGTAATCCCCACGGTGGTGCCTGAGCAGGCATCGCCTCCATTTTGGGGATTACAATCCACCCTCCGCCCTGATGGGCTCCTTGAGCCTGTTGGAGGCGGAACAGATTCCCCCCGCAGGCATCGGTCGGACCACCTATATCCTAATACGGCCGTCGGACTGATGCCTCAGATGTCGGGCGGAACGCCACCAACGAGCTGTCGGATGGCCTTCTGCCCGACATTGTAATGGGGCCCTTAGTTCTTTATGATCTATTTCTCAAGACTCTTCCACGTAAAATGAGCACCAAGTGTGCATTTTTGTCGTTTTCTTTTTTAAACTGTGTCAAAAATGGGTTTTATATGTCAAGTAAGAATTCAGCAGTTTATCTGCTTCATCACAATGGAGCCAGTTGCTACTTTTGCATAGAATAATTTTATCAGCAGCAAAACATTCTGCAATATGAAACAACATCTCTTTAATTGTTTTCCCAATTGGTGAAGTTTTCAACATTACCTGGTTCTAATTAAAAAAGATGAGCACAATTGTTGGTTGTAAGAAAGTGTATTATCACTTGGGGTAGAAGATCGTCCAGCATAAGTAATAAAGTCACAAACCTGTTATGCCCAGTCAGAGATTTCAATAATTTATACCTGAGCTCAACTACTAGTAGCTATGGCCCAGAGCAGACAGGCTTAACTTACCGAAAATGTGTAAAGCTTCTAGAAGTATCAGAATGGGTAAAAAGTCAAAAATACAACAAAATAAAAGTCCCACTCTATTTTATGCAAATAGAGGAAACTTTAATAAGCAAAATTACTTGAAATCGATAAAAATCCAATAATGAGAATCAAAGGTATGAATTTTTGAAGGTTTAAGTATGGAAATGCACCAAAAAGTGCAAAGTGCCAGTGGTGGTCAATGGTTGCGGTCAATCGGGATCTACGTGCAATTTGAGGCCAACTGTGATGGAGCATGTGCTGAATACACCAAGTGGATTGGTACCAGTGAAAGTCTAGAAGTCAGAAATATCAAACAGTTTCTAAGTCCCAACTCAGAAAAAGACCATGTTGTGTTCTTTCAATGGGGTGGAGATCTCCATATGGTACAAGCCTAAATTTAGTTCAATATAGTGGGACTGCCAATCAGATACTTTTTGTGGCAGGTCCCGTTGAAGTTCTGGTGTTCTAGAGCAAACGTTTTTCAAAAGTTTACAAACTTCTTTTTGGCCCAAACAACCACAGGATACACTGCTAAGACCTCCAGGACCTCAGGGGCAGTACTTATAGAATCTCAGGGTATCAGATGGATGCCACCAGAAAAGTTCAGTCCAAGTTCCAGTTGCCACTGGTTTTTATGGGAGTAGTCAGGAAAAGGCCTCTTGCAGCCTGTTGTATCCCTGTAGCCACACAGGAGGTCAACCAGTTGACTCTTGAAGTCCACTTCTTTGTCTGGGGTCGTTCAGTGATCCTTTCAGGTCAAAGACAGTAGGTCCATTCCTCTTCTGCTTTTCCACAGGTCCAGAGAGTATTCTGAGGAAGGCTGGACAAGGGTCCAGCTTTGTAGGGATCAACAGCCTGTGGGTTGTGGACTAACCCTGGGCATAGTTTGCATAGTAGCACTTCACGTAGCTACGTGAAGTACATTTTGAACTACACGTAGCTATGCAAATTGCGTAGTGCGTAGCTGTGTGCTTGACTGCACTGTACAATAATTGCCAAAGGCATCTTGCACAGTGCAAGTTAAGATAAAATAAGTATCTCTGTCTTTATATGCTAAAATGCATATAGTCATTTCACAAAAGTGAAAACAATAAATTAACAAGCAGTGAGAGAGGTGATGATTTTGGTATCCTCCCTAACCTAGGGAGAGAACCAAGCAGATGCCTTGAAAACAAAAAGCACATCTTTTGAGCGATTCGGTGGTGGTCCCATCCTCTTAGGACCACCCCAAGCACAGTTATTGGCAAAAATACAATCCCAACCAAAGGCCCTGCAAAGCATTATGGGACGAGATTAGCAGTGGGCAGTGAATATTATAGTATCCAATATCAAAATAATTCTACAAAGAGCTGCAGTTCCACTAGTCGTTAATAGATGTCCCTCACGAGTCAAATGCAAAAGCTTCATGAAAGGGTTTCAATGCTTTTGCATTTGACTCGTGAGGACATCTAGTAACGACTAGTGGAACTGCAGCTTGATGTATTAATAATTTCAATGCTTTTGCATGGGAAAATGTGTATGAATTGATATGCTGTGCTTTGTTTTGTTCTACAGAGAAACACTGCACAGACAGATGGCCCGTGGTACCTGGAGACAAATGGGCTGGAGGCCTCGTCACCCGAGACCCCGGAACATTATGATCGGCATCACAGCTTCTACGAGAAATATCACTCAAGTTTACAGACACTGATTCCAGTCCGCCGGAAACCAAAGTACGTCAAATGATTCTATGTTACAGGCAAGAAGGAGACAAAAGTAACAGGATGTAGTGGAAGGTACTTCCCTGAGAGAAAAAGAGAGAGAGATAAAAGAGAAGAGAGAGAGAGCTGAGAAGGGAGTTAAGGAATAGTAGAAAATGGAAGGAAGAGAAGCACGAATGGGGAGCACTGAATGAGAGGCAGCATGAGATAAGGGGAAAAGAGAGATTCACAAGAGAAAGTAAGAGAGAACAAGAGGGAGAGAGACATACAGGTGAGTTAAAGACAGAAAGAGAGGTGAATGAGAGTCGACTCAGACATAATAAAGGTGAGTAAATATGCAGGGAAAAAGCATGAAAAAGAAGAACCAGTGTTCATACATCAGAAAAGAATTGTCTGTGTAACGTAAAGTAGTGTAAATTGTTTCAAATATATAATTGCCATTGTATAAATAAACAACCACAACTCAGAAGCATGTCTTTAAATGCACTTTTCGTAAGTTATTTATTTATTTTTTAAGTCTGGATCTTCTCCTGTCAACTAAGGTTCCAGAACAAAAAGATAGCAGAATAGCTTAGCCTAATACAAAAAGTACAACCTCATTTCTCGCTTGTGATGGTCAGTCAGAGCGCTGGCATTTCAGAAAACATACTTTAAAATCTGCGTATATTCCTTTTATTAGCAAGTTTGGTATTGAACATACAACTTGCTCAATATCAAGCCTTGCTGCCATGGGAGTAAAAAGCACAGCGGGGAACCATACTTGAAACAAAGACCCCCAAACTGCTGCACCTAAACTCCCCTGGCAAGGGGGTTTGCCCTCCTAACCAGTGCCTTGTATACATACCTACAAAATGGTGCTCCTGAGATGAAGCAGGAAGAGGGATGAGACAGAGCATACTCATAACCCAACAAAACCTGGCAATACTTTATTCCTTATAACTATAAGGTCAACCTTTAGTTTTGCCACTGGATTCCTATTTCTTCTGGGAAGAGGGTGTGTGTGTGACTATTCATCAAATTAAATTGGATGCATATAATTGTTAAGGAACTAACAGGTACAAGCATCAACCATTTTTGCGAGCGCAAACGTTGCGATTCAGAAAAATCGGCCGTTTGCGCCCACAAAAGGGCATTTGCGATGCATGAAGGGTCAAGGCACTCGCAATTTGAGAATCCGCAATTAATTGCGAGTTCTCAAATTGCGATTGCATTTAAGGAATCACATTTTGCGATTCCTTAAATGCAATGCAAGAACCACTTTGAAGTAGCGATTTCGCTACTAGGGCGCAAATTACCATGAAGTTGAACTTCATGGTAATTTGCAAAACTTTGAAAAATGCACTAAAGTGCATTTTTCAGAGTTGTAGGTTACAAACACACATGTCCTTTGGACATGTGTGTGCGCAACATTTGTGCACAGATCAATTTCAGGGGTGGAACAGGGTGTCCTTTTGACACCCTTGCACTCTGAAATAGCATGCATAATTATGAGTACCAATTGGTACTCGCAAATTGCGCATGCTATTCCCATTCATTCCTATGGGCCAGTAGGCCCATAGGAATGAATGGAAGCCATTCCTTATTTGCGACTACGCAATTTGCGAGTCTCAAATAAGGAATGTGTAGGAATCACTATTTTTATAGCGATTCCTACATGCATAGGCTTTTGCGAGTCCTTAATTGCGATTCCTTAATAATCGCAATTTAGGACTCGCAAAATCCTACCTTGATGCATGTGCCTGATAGACTATATCACAATTGAAAATAAAATTCTAAATATAATGAAAGAATGAATCAAATAGAACTCTAGGAAATGGAGTGGTTTGGAGATAAGCTGAAATCTTTTGTTCCGAAACTCCACGACAACAAGGGAGATTCTGAGGACAACACCTCTTTTTAAATGTTTATTTTCCTGATCTTTGTGTAGGAACACTACAGAAAACAAACACTCTCAAATAAATGGAAAGTAGCTCATTACATTGAAAGTGCAATTCTCTGTTTAGCATGCAGTCAAAGTGTTGTTAAGTACAAAGAGAATGTCACCAGTTGTGGGGCATCATCATTAAATATCACAGAAGTGGTGAAGGCGGAAAGTGGATCATTTGAGAATGCTTTGATGAGTTTTCTGGATTTTCTTTCCAGACTTCAGCCTTTTAAGAGGCTTTTTAGGCTCCCTGGCATGAAGGACTTTGTCAATGTGTCAACCCAAGATAGAAAGCCAGATGGATTGCAACCACTGCGCAACCTGATGAGCATTACTTGCGTGACGTGTTTTAGCTAACGATCCATCCTGTGAGATGTCACAGGGATAGTTAGTGGAGCCCAAACACTCCATCATCTTTTTTTTATTTTTATTTATTTTTATTGAGCAGCTGTGTGTAAAATAATAGGCATACCAAATGACAAAACATGCAGATAGAATAAATGAGAAGATGTCCGTCTTGGTTGGCTCATTGATTACAATAAATTATACAAAGGTAACTAACACAGTACGGAAAAAAGCCATTAAAATTCTCTTCTGTATATTGTCAAATAACAATGTTAAGAGTAGAAAAGTGACAGCAAGCCTAGTCAAATAATCATCTGAGTCAGTGCTTAATTTGTGCCGGTGGTTTCCCGTGCTCAGCACCGGCACGTAATTGCCAGCACTGGCTCTAGTAACAGTCCACCACATGGTGGCACTGTCTTTTAATTTTGAGATAAGCACAACAACCGTGTTTATTAATTCAATACACAATGAGAATGAATAATTGCCAGCTTCTCATGCCATTCTTATAGCTTTGTGTGGCCTGAAATAGTCTGAATTGTCACACTTGTAGGAGTGTGATGGTTAGGTGTTATGTTAGTACTGCCATTGGCAGCGCTGGCAGGGTATGGGTGGTGCAGGCTGCAGTGGCCTTCCGAGAAGGGCCCTGGCACTTAATTTGTTACAAATTAAGCACTTATCTGAATGAAGAATAGACAGGCATCTGTTATGAGAAAAAGGACCCATGTCCATTACCAAGAATGGGAATACTTTCATCCATCTGATAACAGCATGATGCAAAAGTATAAAAATTCATAAGTACAAAACATAGAAACATAGAAATTCTCTACATTGATCGGGAGATAGCAGTCTTAAAATGACAGAGTGCTTCAGTGCAAAACTTTGTCCAACTAAGGAGAGTGTGCAAAAATACATGATAAATGCCTAACCTCCAACAACCTAACTAGCAATCTTAAAGTGACTGAGTGCATCGTACAGGACTATATCTGATAGCGACAAAAATGCAATGGTACAGAAGTATGAATATTGTAACTACCACATAAGCCTTCTAAGCCCTATAAGGAGCTTAATCATCATCATATTAAAACAAGAATGCATGTTAAAAAGACCGAAGTGTCAAGGGTAGTGTCATTAGCAGCATAAGTGCAAAAACAAAAACTCTCTGCATTTATCGGAAGATTGCAGTCTTCAAGAGACAGAGTGCATTGTGCAAAGCTTTATTCAACTAAGGAAAGTGTGTAAAAATACATGAAGAACAGCTGACCTCCAACAACCTAGGTGTCAATCTTAAGTAATGGAGTGCGTCATGAAAGATTGTATCCTATAGCTTAATCATCATCAAATTATGGCAGCAATACAGACTAAATGGACAGAAGTGTCAAGGGGAGTATCATTCATAACAGAGCTAAAAAATATGCAAAAACTAAATACAACATTAGTAGAATGATGGAATTGGGAGTAATCAAGATTTGTGAAAAGATGCTGATGAAGAACATAATAGAGATTATACTCAATCCTAATCTCAAAATTCACAAGAATTCCGTTAAACCCTTAGACAAGATTGTTTTTGGAGGAATCAATTAACTTCCAGATACCTAAAAACTTTGATACATACCCAACCCGTCGTGCATAAGCTTCTGTAAAAGTTTTGTCCTTAACATTTTTTGATACCAGCCCTGGAAACTTGGAACCTGCTGCGTTCTCCAATTTTGCAAAATACGCGATTGTGCTACCGTTAACGTTATGGAAATATAGTACTGCCCATATGTAGATATCTTTCAGCTCTCATTAGAGACGCCAAATAGCACTAAGCTCGCCTTTGTAATGATCCTGGACTGGATACCTTTGCTAATACTTGAGAAAAAATCCTCCCAATATTGCGATGGTATTGGACATGCATAAAATATATGCAGCAACTCGTCTGTTCAGTCCCATTGACACCCGGCGCTCTAAGACCAGGCTTTTCGCAGATCCCTAGGGGCGGCAATCGCAGACTACTTTACCCTCAATGATGGCCCTACTGGCTCTTCACCACTATAATGGGAGGCCTTCAAGGTCACGATCAGAGGGCACTGCCTAGGCCTTACATGGAACATCCATAAGCAACTGAATGACTCTCTCTGTGCCATCAAGCGCATACTCCTTCGACACGAAACTACCTCAGTCACGCGAACCGAGGCCAACGGTCGCTTGGAGGAGCTGTGTAGTGAACACGCTGGACTGCTGGACAGACTGCACTGCCACAACTACCTTGCCCACTCAGCGCGCACACACGCTACATCAGACAGGGCTGGTAAACTTCTAGTCTGACTATTGCATCAGGAACATCCCCACCGGCCAATCCACACCATACGTGGTGACACAGGCCACATGCATTACACGCAACTTGACATCCATACTGCCATGACCAGACATTATTCAGCACTTTACAAATCCACCAGCTGCGGTGATCATCAACAAGTCAGTGCCTTTTTGTGCTCGATAGTACTACCCACGATAACCCCCGAACAATACTTGACGCTTGAATCCCCCATCACTATTGATGAAATACGCGATGCTATAACAGCACTGGTGTCAAGGAAGACACCAGGCCCTGACGGGCTCCCAGCAGAGTTCTATAAGACGTACACCACTACACTGATCCCATACTTACACACCCTTTATACCTCTGCGCTAGAAGATTCTCTGTTGCCAGCTTCAATGCGCGCAGCCAGCTTAGTCACCTTATTGAAGCCGGGCAAAGACCCCACAGCCCTAGGCTCATATAGACCCTTAGACATCCTAAACGCTGACTACAAAATCCTGGCGTAAATACTTGCTGACCTTCTGGTGCCCCTTATCCCTGCCTTGGTCCATCCGTACCAAAATGGGTTGTCCCCTCTCGTAGCACTTCCCTCAATCTTCAACGCTTTCTAATGTATGTATGCACCACTTCGCTGGCCACACTCGGGGGGTCTGGTATTGGACCTCTAGAAGGGCTTTGACTCCCTTGAGTGGGATTATCTATTCGCTGCGTTGTCCAGGTTTGGTCTTGGGGCCACATTCATTGGTATGATCAGGCTGCTTTATAAACACCACACTATCCGCGTGAAAACAGGCCCTTACATCTCTGAACCTATTGCTGTAGGTTGTGGTGTTGTATTCCGCTTTAGGGGTCCGTATATAGGTTTTCATGAATTATGTCCTTATATAGGCACAATTCGCCTTGCCCTTATATAGGCATAGAATCCCTGTCCTTATTTAGGCATTAACCGTGCACTCCAAATACAGGCATGGTCACTGACATCCGTCCACCCTAACGTCACAGCGAGTTCTTAGAAACCAGACCCTTAAGCTCGGAGTTCCCTAGCACAGGACTATTGATTTCTCCAGAACTCATCTATTATGTATGAACCATTATACCTTAAGGGTTCATTCCTGGCGTCTTCCTATGTCCGACTTCACGTCAATGCTAACATTCCTCGACACCTACCAGGTATAAATATACCTTCCCTTGCCCAAGCAAGTTAGAGGAGACCTCGACTTCAGAGGAGCCCGTATCCCGGCCTGACGCACTGAGAAGACGCTGTCATTCCTGTACGCAGACAAATCCAGCTTCCAGTGTTCTGACTCCCTTCGCGGGGTGTTAGAGTTCCAAGATCTGGCAGGAGATTCCCACCTCTCTCATTCTCAAGGTATGGAGCTGACTAGATCCGAGAGGGACTCTTGGCATACTAGACTTAACACACTCTTAGTTCACCATACTAGAGAATACTCCACCTACTTCTACTCTTCCCTACACCTAGTCTAGGTTAGGTACACTGGGGTAGAACTAGCTTAGAGATGCATCGTATGAGTACTCGCATTTTTAGCTCATGTTATTTATGTACGTGAATATATGCTAAAAGATAATGCTAGCGCGATATTATTTATTTCTACTGCTTACGCTGTACATTATTTATCTTGCATACTGTCTTGTGATCATAACAGCACATATCTCTTACACGAGAAACAAGACTGTTCAATAAAACCCTTTTATTGAAACGCCCGTCTTTCCTTTCTGTGTAACTCTACAGAAACTAAGCATGCACGATTGAATGAGTGAAACTGTTATCTATTGTTTCCACGATTCTGAGATATGTTCCGCTTCTAAAGGAAACAAAGTTGTCATGTTTTTCGGTTGCCAGAAACTACTCCCTTCTTGTTCTCAAGGAGTTTCTAGTGGCCTCTGAGCTAGCTGGCACAGGTAATTAAGTTTAATATAATCGATAGGAACATACCGACCTTAGTCCTATGTCAAACCTATAGGTTATATTATTCCAATGTGCAGAGCCTATTAGGGAAATAGGAACTGCACTACATGGCGCCCAACGGTTTGGTAAGGCAGTAATTTAACGCCAGATACTGAGTAACTCATTTGTGCTTTTCTCAGAGACCCCTACTCACATACTCCATAAGATGTCCGGGAGTGGGTAGGGGTTAAATATCCACCATAACTAAATAGGGAAGCACCCTATATACTAGTTGTTTGGTTTGTTCAACGTTGAAGGATACAGTGTTCCAAAATATTGTGCACCTTATCTTTGTTTCCTTGAAACTTGTTCTACATTTTTCAAAAAACAAATGTCCATACATGGGACAATAACACCGGAAACGGTGGAGCTGCGGCTGAACCAGTCGTACCAGCATTTAACATTACAGGTTTAAATGAAACCGAAGAGGGTGTTATAGACATCCATCCCAACTTAAGAAGAGCCATCACTCTAAAACTTATAAAACATGGCCTACCACCGAGAGGAGGTAGAGCAGTTTTAAGTGATAGAGGCACACGAATCCTTTCAGACAGAGGTATTCTATTCATGGGTCATATTTCCTGAATCAAATTCAGTAACAAAACTGTTTCACTTCTACAAAGAAGATGATCCACCAGAGGAATATATTCCTTTCGAGGATATTGAAATTCCACTAACATACCAGGAGCATCAGCTCTGGTTTAAAGGCGCCTAAAACATCACAGAAATATTACCAGGCTCGGTCCACTAGGTAGACCAGGAGCAACATGGCCGATTCTGGCCGGCTACACTCCTCATCCTGACCTCGATATAATGTCAGATGAGGAACTACTTACTCAACTTACAGAGTTAATAAAAATCTACAGACAACTAGTCCAATATGTCATGCGGACTTTCCCAGTCCAACCACCATTGACACTTCCAAATCAAACTCCCCAACAGGAGAATACATTAAAGATTACACCACAGACTCTATACGCAGTCATGGGGAAAATGCCCACAAAACGTGAGCAAATTTCATTCTGGATAGCTCAAAAAATTACTCAAATCGAAGCAGTATTTCCAAATACTAGCCCGTATGAGAAACACAGAATACTAACTATTTGTTTACCAATGGGGATCACACCACAACTGGAAGACTGCACCACTTGGGGCTCAGTCTTTGCTGCCATCTATACTAAAACACATGGTGTTCCGTCAATTGCGGTAATACCTGATGTCCTGAAACAAATTCAAAACAAATACGGGGCAGAGCCTGCTCTAAATTTAGGTATGAAATTACTGAAAAATTTCGACCAGGTCTCAACAATAATATTATCTACTATTAAAGGGGAGGCAGCAGCATTGGCGATCCGCCAACGATTAAGGGAATTCGATGTTACAGAACATCAAACAGAACTACCCAGAATAATAGAACAATCTTATGCAGAATTAGGCAGAGATAGTTTGGGTGGAAGACCAATGAAGCCAAAACTATCTGAAAGTCCTGAGAAGGACTCTATTAAACAAACTCCTACATCTTCTAAAAAGAAGTGGGAAACTAATAAACAAAATTCAAATGAGAAACGTTCTCAATCCCGAGGTAGGTCTCCTCAAAAGGAGCCCTCTGAAAGGAGGTATAACCTCAGGAATAGGGATAATTTGAAAAAGCCTGACAGGTATCAAGATACTGATACACGTTCCTCTCGTACCTTTCAGATCTCGTCACAGACATCGGAAAGAAGAGGGCCAGTCAGAACATAGAGAAGAACGCGTGAAATCGAAAGACGACAAACACGTTCCAAAAAGTAAATCAAAACCTCAATTCTCAAAAAGAAGGTAGCAGGTCTGAAGATCAGATATGCCGAGGATACTGAGAACACAACTCAAGAACGGAGAATGGGCTCAGACAATGCTGGACAGTGCTGCAGAAGTCACAATAGCTCGCCAGAACCTGAGCAGAACTTCTGGAGATAGTGGACTTGAATGAGTACATTACAGTTGAGACTGTAGACACCAGGGTTAGTACTCCACAAAAGTTATATGAAATAACACTCCGGATGGAGGGAGACATAACCAGACAGGAGAAAGCACTCTTTTGGGAAAAACTTTCAAGGGGATATGACATACTTCTAGCAGAAAAAGACTGGCCACCACAATTTGTCAGGAGTGCCCACATGGCGAGGACATTATTATGCCAGCCTTCTCTAACCATATTCCAATTCACCTAAAATATACCTATGCCAGGAAATGGGCAGTTGCCCAGGCCCCAGCATTATACAAAAATCATGTAGGATGGGATGAGGACTCGCCTCACCATAAAATACATCTAAAAATGAACCTACTGCACAAAGGCAGTATCCAATAAAGCAAGAAGCTAAAAAACAGGTCAGGGAGATCCTAGATCAACTTGAATACCAGGGGGTGATTGAAACATGCACCTCTTCAATGAACAATCCTTTGTTTCCTGTCTCCAAACCAGACAATACCTATCGTCTAGTTTTGGATTACAGACATTTAAACACTTGTTCTAAAAACTTTGCAGTACAAAATGCACACAGTACAGCATTAATGAATAACATTGTGCGTAAAAAATATAAAACCACATTAGATATCTCAAATGGTTTCTTTTGTCAAAACATAGCACCTGAAAGCAGGTACTTAACAGCTTTCTCAATAATGGGGACCCAGCGTCAATTTTGTCGACTCCCACAAGGGTTCAAAAACAGCCCGGGGTTATTCTCAGCGAGGGTAACAGAGTTACTACAAATTTATGACAATGAGGCATTGTCCTATGTCGATGATATCTATCTGACAGACGATGACCTGGATAAACACTTGACCAGGGTGAGCACCATTATACTGGGCTTCGCCTCTGAGGGCTACAAATTCAACTTCAAAAAGTCCAGAATTGCCCATCTCAATGTCCTGTTCCTAGGATACGAGCTTTCAAGTGAAGGCAAGAGCTTGGCAGCCAACTTTTTAGAAAGATGTGCGCTGCTCCAACCTCCAAAGACGCTAAAAATTTTACAATCCATCCTGGGTTTCCTCAATTTTGGAAGAACTTACATTCTAAATTACGCAGAAAGGGTTAAACCTCTCTACGCATTAATCAAACTTGATTTTTCAATCAAAAATTGGACACAAGAACACACAGAAGTCTTGCGTTCACTCCAAGCTAACATGTTAGCAACAAATCACTTACAAACACGCGTAAGTCAACGCAATTTAGTGATCCGAATAATTTCGGGTCAATGCGGATTCACCTACTTAACATTTAATGAGGGTGAAAAAGTACCAATTGCATACAAATCACATTTGTATACACAAGCAGAAATACGCTTCACTTCAACAGAAAAGATACTGACAGCAGTTCAAACTGCAGTAGCAAAGAAAGAGCTCTAGCCCAAGGGAAATGCATTATTGTCGTAGCCCCAGTTCCGGCCTTAGAGGCGGTAACAAAAGCAAGCATTCCAAATGCTAAAGCATTACATCCTAGATGGATACAATGGGTTAATTCTCTTGCTGCAACAGATGTTGAATATGTTTTTGACCCCGATTTAAAAACACAAGCATTCCTGCAATATGAACATGAATGTCCCTCTGCCCACTGAGATTCTGCCTCTCGATCAGTACGAATTCATAATTTACACTGACGGATCCGCACAACCCGCAACAGGAGTAAGCAAGCTTACAGTGCAGCGTGCGCAATCGTTAAAGGTCGCATGCGCGATGGCAAATTCAGACCTATGGTCACAAAACCCAATCTCTAGGCGATTGCACAGCTCAGCGAGCTGAACTACAAGCATTCAAATTGGCACTTGAAAGTACAGATCGAGAATTCCCACACTCATAGTGTGCGATTCTTTCTACTGTGTGCAGTCGTATAATGAATATATACAAACTTGGCTTGAAAGCGGGTTCAAAGATGCAAAAGGTGGCACAATAAAGCATAAACGCTTTGGGAACAAGTAGTTCAGTTAAGAAGCGAACTACCAAAGGCTCACGTGATACACACACTGAGTCATCAACGTGATGGCGTTCACGTTGCAGGGAATTCATTGGCTGATGAAGCCGCAAAGGGGCTGTTCAGGCGGCTTCCGTAGCTGCGATCACTCGTTCAAAAACAAAAATAGACAGTGAGATAATGTTGGCTGTCAATGCTACGAGCAAAGGCAGTGGTGCAGCGTTACCAAAAAAGTTTCCACTCAAGTACTCTTATGTAATTGATGCAAACAACGTTCCTTTTGCTCGACTCCCTGGAGTGGGGGATAGGGTAATTCCAAACAAGGAACGCAGATTTGGACTAATCCTAGCAGCACACGAAGGGATAGCTTCTGCCCATGCCCATTTACTAACACAAAGATATTGGTGGCCTGGCATTAGGAAGCAGACCAAGAACTATGTTCTGGAATGTGAAATTTGCCAACAGATGAAAGTCTCCACAGTGAAACGTCCTGCGCAGACAGCCCCGTTAATTTCAGACAAACCATTAGCGTGTGTTTACCTGGACCACTGCGGTCCCTTGCAAAGGGACGGTAACTATAAATATATCATGGTCGCAGTGGATTCTTGCTCTAGGTTCCTATGGATATGGCCTCAGCGCTCGGCTGATGCTCGAACTGTTATAAAGATTTGCGGAGTCTTTATCGGCACATACGCAATAGGCACGCTACATTCTGACCAGGGCCCTGCGTTTAGCTCTCGGAGCTTACAAAGACGCCATGGCCAGTCTGGGCGTTGCATTGCGGTACTCCTCTCCATTTCATCCTGAGGGAAATTCTGTGGTGGAAAGGAAAAACCGGGACATAAAGCAGTCTATAACAGCTAGGGTATTAGGTTCGGGTGATGGGTGGGTCAAACATCTTTATAGGGTCCAACGCTCATTAAACAACTTGCCAAGAAGTTCTCTAGGGGGGGTCACTCCATATGAGGTCCTATTTGGGACAAGAATGTGGGTGCCTGATCTGGAATGCAGTGGCACAGTGGTGGAAAATAAACCCTTTGATATCAAAGATAGTTTGGCTGTTTTACAGGACTAAAACAAATTAAGAACGAAACAAAGCAACGTATTCCTGCAGCCAACCACCACTGGGAAAAACCGGCGGTCCCAGCAAGGCCTGTCTGGATTCGAAAGTTGGGGATCTAGTCAGAGAAGAGATTGCGGACAAGAAGGAATTTGGACCTTCTTACAGTCAACCAGTACCTGTCCTAGCCGTTCAAGGAACAAGAACAGTACTTCTGCCGCCCCTTGCTGGAAAAAAGGAGAAAAGATTTGTGTCCATCGACCTCATCAAACCACAGTATGTGGCCAATACTAAATAGTAGGCCTCGTGGACTCCGACCTAGTAGCAGACGCACTCCTCTCGCTACTATACAAGAAGTTCAGACTGAAAGACTGATAACCAACGAGACTTCAGCAGTAACAGATGAAGGACTGAGCAACAATGCTATGGAACTCATCCCTCTTGAAACACAAGTAACAGTTCGTCCAAATACACCTGTCTACACCAATGTAACAAGTGATCAACTGGTACCAGCGATTTCTACAAATCCTGATGCAATTCCAACAATTGACAGAACTGCTTCTGGCTACTTCATTAACTTTGATACGTTTTTCGAGGATCCAAGTGAGCCCAGGCGTCGCCAGCATCAAAAACATTTAAACAGCAAGTACAAGACTTTTTGCATTTTTGAAAAAGACTTATCTGGTTTCACCATGGATTGAACTTTAGGTTATTTCTGGAATATTTTTCTTCCTGCTTTTGCTAGCTTTGGTTATGACTATGAGCGTGCTTATAAATGGGAGATACATCCATTTGGACATTGAAAGAAAAGAAGTGAACTTACTTTTGAAACCTCACAAATCATCCCATTGTGAAATAAGAGACTTGTCTGCAGTGAACATCACAGCCGTTCCTATACAGGATGGTATAGTGTGGGACAAAACTGATTTTGATATATTTGGCCCGACAGAACATTTGAACATTCCACATTTATTTAAAATTTCACTAAGTGATTTTGTTTCATCCAGTACCTTTTCTAATGATTGGGACTTTGAAACTGTGAATAATATAATGTTTGACCTAGAAAAATCTGCTGCATTTTCTAATAATGAATATTTAGAGGGTTCATCAGACTAAGAACAGCTGTATTGCTATAACCACTATGGTCATCATTTTGTGCATAAATCTGCAACACCTAGAAATGTGTTTATGTTTAACCAATGGGAACATTGTCCTACACCACCAAAAGGTAGTTCAAAAACATTTGCTAAAAAGTTTCCATATTTTCAGGATACAATACATCTGATCCAGAAACATTTTACTATAGAAATGTAAATAAAACAGGACTGAAAATTATGTTAACTAATACAAAACAGATTTACTCTGCAACATTTAGTAACCAACTGTCTAGACAGGGTTTCGACTTATGGAAAGACACAATAGACACAAAATCTGTCTGGGGTACTAAAGATTGGAAAGTGCAGGGGATAGAAGCTTTATTTAGAGCCTGTATCGTCCCTCAGCAAATTATGTTTTTGAATGACACGGTCCAACAAACATCTTGCCTTGGGTTAGCCAAGATTAAAGACATGAAAAATCCTTCTGTACCAACACCTGCAAGTGATAACAATACACAGGCAGCGGTTACAGTTGACACCATACTACAACTCAACAGAACAAATCCTGATTGGAGAAAATGGTTGATCTGGCCCACAGACACAAACAACTGTCAAGACAGATTCCTGAATAAAACACAGGGGTTTACTATTCATAGGCCAGACCCAAGATACGTCCAAAGACAGCATCCGGGGGTAGTAACAACATACAGTGTAGGAAAACTATGCATCGATTGGCTGCAAAAATCTACACTTAAGGATGTGAAACAACACTTATCTTTACTTAAAGAAGACGCAGACCGTAGGGAATTCTTGCTTGGAACAAGAAAACCGCGTCAAAAACGTTTCACATATGCTGGCATTTATGCTGCTTATAATGAAGCATGGAAGGTTCACAGATGGAGGCCGCAGAACGAATCCGTGAACTCGATCGTATTAACTAGAGAAACTCTCTCTGTGGTCGACAATGGGTTAACAACTTTGTCCTCCAGAATTTATTCATTGGACAGTATTATATCCTCTGCTATAGACATACTGGAACAAGATTTAGCCATGTTACAACAAGGCCAAACACAGTTACGTTCTCTATTATGTTATTAAGCTGGACGCTGCAATCTTTGCGTGCTGGGCTATGTGCCTTGAGCGTTTATCAACACGACGGCTCTGTTTGCAGAATACAATCTAACTGATAAACAGATTGAACTGGCACAAGGGAGCAAAGTATACAGTACTGAGCATTGAAAAACTTGAAAAGTTACCATTTACAGTGGCAGAAAAACCAGCTACAGAATGGCTTATTCATGGCAAAATTAGTCTCCTGTGACTACTTTCCAGTTTCAGTATTGCCTTAAACAGATGCAAGCAGGCAATATGAAAGGTTGGGTAAAGAATACATTAAGACATCCTGGACTTTGCCTTACACCTATAGATGTTGGAGTGGGGATCGTGGAAGTGTTTCTAAGCGGTACCACACTGTGAAAATGCACTAAGCGGTTCACTGATTTGTCAGGACATTTCTTTACACGGGGCTTGTAATGGTTCTGTGGCAAACTTGTCCTGCCACCAGCAGGGTACACCAGCTGCTGTGATTAATCCAACGTTTGGACAACTTTCTAATGGGAGTTACCTCATGTTGAATGATCAGAGTTGCTGTGGCATGTTGCCAGGCATCCCATATCTAGTAACAGTCAACTCCAGGGTCACTTGCTGTATGCAAGTATTGTTTTGCCCCAATAGACACAGTCAGGGAGTCGCCGTTATGGCCTTCGCTGAATGTCTCTTTTATTCGATTTGATACTTTAAGCAGAATGAAAGCCATGCTATACAACAATCAGTGCCTTTGACCTCGGCCAAAGAAACCTATGATCCACAAGTTGCAAGGACTTCGGCTGAGATACAAGCTTTAATTCAGTACAAACTGCCCTATACATTTCGTAGAAATGATAGGGCGTATCTTTAACATGTCAGATACAAGCAGAATTGTACAGGTATTTAAGACCATCTGTTCCGGACTATTAGCACCTTTCCAGGCTGTCCTCGGAATCATCCCAAACTTCGCACATTCGGTGTTTGGTGGTGTACCGTTATTTATAGCACTTGTTGCAGGAATCCTGTTTCTATTCCTCCTACTACGCTATGGCAAGCCTCTTCGCCAACATCACTCCGAGCGATGTGGAAGAGCCCTCCTTGAGCGGAATGCCGTGAGCAAATAGTACAGCTTTTGGGCATGCCTCGTCTACGGGAACTTAATACAACGTGGTTCCTGTCATTCAGACCAATCTGGCAAGATTGCATCTTACCTGTTCTACGCTGCCTGTTTTGCGGTGAAGAATGCATGCTGAACATCTGTCTAATACTCCCATCAGTCATGCCAACGGATATCGATACTCTGCTGGACCCGATAACGGCCCATGCTGTGTGTTGTCCCCAAAGGCTTCCAATCCTGATGGCGGCATTCATTGAGATCTCACAGACGCTTCCGGCTGCTGCTGAGGTACGAGATGGATCAGCAGGCACACAGGTAACAACGGACGTGAACATTGCATCTTCTGCTGAAGGCGATGTTTCTCATCTCTGTGCAATTAACATTCTGAGCGAGGTGTTCCAACTGCACCGACTTAGGTGGATGATATTTTGGCTACGGACATAGATGATCTAATGTTTACGCCAGACCCCTACACTGACTTTGATTCGGCTCACAGTGTACCAGGGCAACAATGAAATTTGGCCTTCAGATTTTTCAAACTTGGAACTTTTCCCAGAATTGAACTTTTATCTTTTTTAAATTTTTGAAAATAACATGGCAAAGGAACAATCTGCTTACAGTAGAACTAGTCTTATAAAACGGACTTCTTTGAATACTTCCAGGGACACATTGTCACCTAACTTGTCTATCATTTCATTTAATTCCATGATATGCAATGGCTTTAATTGTAAGAACTTATCGACCATTTCATCATATGTATATATTACTGTTTCATTCACGTTGCATTCCACTTCTGTTATATGCTTAGAATGAAAACAATGCTTAAAATGTACAGTACCTATTGCATTTCAACAATTTTGAGCTTCTTTTAAAATGCTTTTAGAAATATTTTCAGCGATATGTGGTACTCAATTTTATGTTTAGCATTTCAAAATGTTTAGCATTTAGTCTTATCGTTCAATAGAAGATGGAGTGGGTGTTGTATTCCGCTTTAGGGGTCCGTATATAGGTTTTCCTGAATCATGTCCTTATATAGGCACAATTCGCCTTGCCCTTATATAGGCATAGAATCCCTGTCCTTATTTAGGCATTAACCGTGCACTCCAAATACAGGCATGGTCACTGACATCCGTCACCCTAACGTCACAACGAGTTCTTAGAAACCAGACCCTTAAGCTCGGGAGTTCCCCTAGCACAGGACTATTGATTTCTCCAAGAACTCATCTATTATGTATGAACCGTTATACCTTAGGGGTTCATTCCTGACGTCTTCCTATGTCCGACTTCACGTCAATGCTAACATTCCTCGACACCTACCAGGTATAAATATACCTTCCCTTGCCCAAGCAAGTTAGAGGGAGACCTCGACTTCAGAGGAGCCCGTATCCCGGCCTGACGCACTGAGAAGACGATGTCATTCCTGCACGCAGGCGAGATCCAGCTTCCAGTGTTCTGACTCCCTTCGCGGGGTGTTAGAGTTCCAAGATCCGGCAGGAGATTCCCACCTCTCTCATTCTCAAGGTATGGAGCTGACTAGATCCTAGAGGGACTCTTGGCATACTAGACTTAACACACTCTTAGTTCACCATACTAGAGAATACTCCACCTACTTCTACTCTTCCCTACACCTAGTCTGGGTTAGGTACACTGGGGTAGAACTGGCTTAGAGACGCATCGTATGAGTACTCGCATTTTTAGCTCATGTTATTTATATACGTGAATATATGCTAAAGATAATGCTAGCACAGTATTATTTATTTCTACTGCTTACGCTGTACATTATTTATCTTGCATACTGTCTTGTGATCATAACAGCACATATCTCTTACACGAGAAACAAGACTGTTCAATAAAACCCTTTTTATTGAAACGCCCATCTTTCCTTTCTGTGTAACTCTACAGAAACTAAGCATGCACGATTGAATGAGTGAAACTGTTATCTATTGTTTCCACGATTCTGAGATATGTTCCGCTTCTAAAGGGAAACAAAGTTGTCATGTTTTTCGGTTGCCAGAAACTACTCCCTTCTTGTTCTCTAAGGGGCATATTATCAAGAACGGCGTTAAAATTATCGCCGGTTTAGCGGCAGAAAACTGCCGCTAAAGCGGCGATAATGGGCTTGATAATATGCCTGGAGAACTCAATAGAAGCCCATGTTTACACCAGAACATGGACTTCTATTGGAATTCTCAAGGCATATTATCAAGCCCATTATCGTCCGCTTTAGCGGCGGTTTCTGCCGCTAAACCGGCGATGATTTTTAACGCCATTCTTCATAATATGCCCCAAGGAGTTTCTAGTGGCCTCTGAGCTAGCTGGCACAGGTAATTAAGTTTAATATAATCGATAGGGACATACCGACCTTAGTCCTATGTCAAACCTATAGGTTATATTATTCCAATGCGCAGAGCCTATTAGGGAAATAGGAACTACACTACAGTGGGACCAGGCAGGGCTGTCCTTTATCCCCATCTCTTTTCTCCCTGGCAATGGAACCACTAGCGGAATTCATTTTTACCCAGGTAGACGTGGGAATACCCCTAGGAGACGGGACACGCACGATCTTGCTGTATGCAGACGATATTCTGATGTATGTGAGAGATGTCCACTCTATGTTAAGTTATGTTATGTTAACAGACTTGTAAAGCGCATGGCTGCCCCAGCGACGGGGCATCCCAGCGCTGGTTCCGCAGAGTTGGAGACTGAAAGACGAGACAAGATACAGGGAGAAATCAAGGCAAGAGCCAGGTCTTAACTGTCTTCCTGAAAACCCTATGGTCTTGTATGTTCCTGATGGTGCTCGGGAGGGCGTTCCAAAGAGATACAGCTAGAGCCCGAAAAGAGCGACCGCCTGCCCGGGCTCTTCTGACACGGGGTGTGCACACCAAAAGTTGGTGTGATGAGCGGAGAGCACGTTCAGGTAAATAGGGCGTGAGAAGCTTGGTTAGAATGGAAGGGGCCTGGCCATAGAAAATTCTATGAACGATGCACAGAGATTTGAACTTAATTCTTTTTTCCACCGGGAGCCAGTGTAGTTTATGTATGTATTTGGCCATGGAGCAGGACCGCGGAAGGGCAAAGATGGACCAGGCAGCAGCATTTTGAACCCTCTGTAATCTAGTGATGCCTGCCTTGTTGGCACCCAGATACAGTGAGTTGCAGTAATCTTGCCTGGAGAAGATAGTGGACTGGATGATAAGTTGATAAGTATGAAGGTCAAAGAACCCGAGCAGCGGCCTCAGGCCGCGTAAAAGGCTAAAACAACTGCCCGCCACTAGTTTAGTCTGTGCCTGAAAGGTAAGTGTGCTGTCCAGCCACACACCCAGATTTTTTACTGTATCCTTGGGAGCAGGAGGGATTCTCAAGGCCGTGGGCCACCATTGGTCGTTCCAGAGATGAGTGTCTCTGCCCACCAGGAGGATCTCTGATTTACTTGCGTTAAGCTGCAAGCAATTGGTCGTCATCCATTCTGCAATGGCCACCATATCATCACGAAACTTGGTGACATGTTGATCAGAGGTGTTAGATATCGAGATGACAAGCTGAGTGTCATCAGCGTAAGAGACCATAGAAAGGCCTCTGCTTTTGGCCACTCCCGCCAGTGGCTGGACATAGATATTGAATAATGTCGGACTGAGAGCTGAGCCCTGGGGAACTCCATGGCGGACAGAATGCTTCTGGGAGCCATAGGGAGGGGAGATGACTTGAAAGGATCTGTCAGCTAAGAACGACGCAAACCAGTTGAGAACCGGACCTCCTAGGCCGATCTCTTGAAGGCGTCGCAGCAAACTTTTGTGCGATACCGTATCAAAAGTGGCACTCAGATCAAGTAGAATCAGAGCAGAGGTCCGGCCCTCATCCAAAGTACCCCGCAGTTGTTCAGTCACAGCCAATAAAGCTGATTCCGTGCTGTGGCCCAGCCTGAAACCATTTTGTGCAGGGTCTAGGATGTTGTTAGCCTCATTAAATTTTGTAAGGATGGAGTTAATATAGGATTCAGTGATTTTAGCGACAAAAGGAAGTAAAGAGATCGGGCGAAAGCTTTCGGGTTTAGAGGCGTCGAATGTAGGCTTCTTTAACAAGGGGATGACCTTGGCGTGCTTCCATGACATTGGAACAATGGCAGAAGTGAGGGACAGATTTATTAATTCACAAAGCTCACACCTTGAGGTCGTTCACCGATGTGTCAGGGCTGCATGTCAATGCTGCGAAGTCCTCCCTATATCCCTTTAAAGGATCCACCCAGGACCCTATTTACACCCTCAATGGGAACCGGGTACTGTGGTGCGCCGACTCCTTTTGCTGTCTAGTCAGTCGCATTTACCGGCAAGAAGCAGACCTATTTGACGGCAACATAGGCAGGGCGACGTCTGCCATCCGTGCGCAGCTCTCCTTTTGGGGCACCCTCCCTCTATCTGTCACTGGTAGGATCACTCTCACCAAATGGTAATCCTGCTACGACTCCTCTATTACTTCATGAACCTACCTCTCTGTGTTCCCCCCCTTTTTTCAGCGCGTTGGAGAGAACGACCAGAGGTTTTATTTGGGGTGCCTCCCGCCACCCGGTTTCCATTAAAAAGCTTTACCTGCCCGCTGGCCGTGACGGCCTCACAGCACCTAACCTAGAGCATTATTACCTCGCTGCACAACTACAATGGATTGCCAGATGGTTGGCCTCTCGCAAGCTTACTGACATGGCTACTTTGCACCCGCCCCTACCACTTACTTCCCTACTCCACTTGTTTCACCCTTGTTCGAAATTTATGGCCATAGAGTCTCTACTACTCAAAGTGGTGTGCAAATGCTACCACGGAAGCTTATTTATCAACCGATCCACAATACCATATACCCCTGCCATACCGATCCAGGGAACGCCTAGGGGGCTAGAGGTACCCACAGCAGCCGAAATACGCAACTTGGGGGAGGCCAACATCCACGATACAGGAGACCTCTTCCAGTATGGGACCCTTATACCATATGTCGTGCTGGTCGCGGAGGAGGGGCTCCATCCTGGCTGCTTCCTGCTTCACCACTCACTTATAGCAGCCCTTACGGCTCGCTGGGGCGACTTGACCAATGAACCCCCTACGCACCTCACAATTTAGTACCTGCATGTAATGGGTACCGGTGGGCTCCTGACGCAGTGGTTTGCCACCTCCCTCAGACAGCACGCTGCAATCACATTGGAGCCCTTGAAGCTCCACTGGGAGGGGGACCTGGAACGCCCTTTCACAGACCCTGAGTGGGTGGCAGACCTAGAGAGTCCCATACACATACCTCGTAACCAGCGCTTCCGCCAAATCCGATATTTTATCACGCACAGAGCGTACCTTACTCCAGCTAAAATCAATAGGTACTTCCACCGCTCAGACGCTGCCTGCCCCTATGCCAGCTGGTTGACGCGGACCTTTTGCACATGCTGTGGCACTGTCCCACTCTCAGCGGGTACTGGGATACGATAGCCGACGTACTCACGCGTTGCACAGAGCACAACATACCCTTTCGCTGGGAGATCTATATTTTTCACCTCTTTGGCAGGAGTAAACGACATAAGGTTACATCCCGCTTCCTGGATCTAGGCATAGCAACTGCCAAATGGCTGATCACCAAGAAGTGGAAGTCCCCTGAGCCACACCATGCTCTAGTGTGGTGACGCTCTTTACTGATATGGGCTAAGGCGGAGAGCATTGCACTACACTGATAGGACATGTTGGGCCTCCGCAGACTCCCACTGGCTGCCAGCTGGGATGCAATCCTGGCTGGCATGCAGAGCGACAGTGGCACGGATTCCGGGGGATCTATCTTAGTAGAGGAGCCGATCATTGAGGCGACATAAATTTGGGCCCTCACTCATCTCTCCAGAACTGGGATGTACTGCCATTAATGATCTCTTTCACATTCAGTCAGCACCTACATCTACGACACATGTAACACTTAATCACTAGTGTGGACGGTCCGCGCGAGGGTGGATTGAGCGGGTGGGCGGAGTGGCAGCATTTCACTAATAGTTAACCCTATATTATGTTGTCTTTGTTCCCGATTGATGCACCCCATTTCCTCTGTTCTTGTATTTTTATTGCAATGTCCAACGGATACGATTCAACCCTCACTTCTGGGGCCATTCAATGCGTTACTCTGTATATGTCACTGTTTTCTCCCAACTGAAAACCAATAAACAGATTTCACACAAAAAAAAATCCTTTAGCGTTCCAAATTCTAAATGTTGCCCTCAACAGACTCACACTGAATAATCTGCAATCCTGTATTTTTATGTAGCTATGAGAAACTGGAATATGGCATAGTTTAAACAGGGCGGCAGTACGACTTTGCAACTCCTACCCTGCCTTATATCTAATCTTCTTTGGCAGGTTTGCTGATTTTATGAAGGCTGGCAAGTCAGTTGCAGATTCTTGCACCATATTCCTCAATATAAAATCATCTAGTCTTCTATTAATCTTGGTAAGCCTCCATGGGTCTTATTGAGCTGAAGAATTGAATATTTCACCCTGGTGGCTTTCTTGTTCCACACAAAACTTCTAATCTGGGAATCCAACTCTTTAAAATATGAATTGTTAATTTTTAAAGGTAAATTCGTAAACAGAAATTTAAAAAGTAGTAAGATTGACATCTTAATAAGTGCTACTTAATTGAAATAACTGGGAATATCTATTAGTGACCAAAATCCCTAGATACCGAATTGGGCTTTGAGAAGTGCCCTGATGCTGGAGGGCGAGTGAAAGGTTGGCAGAAGACGCATTAATTAGGAGCAACTCCATTTTTCCTTGATTAACCTTATATCTCCCTATATTAGTATACTCTTGGATCAAATCAAGGACACCCTGTCTATTTTCCCTGTCAGCTTTTAAATATTTGATAATGTTGTCTGCAAAGAACTTTATTTTTGGCATGCCATCTACAGGTGGACAAATCGAACCCCTACTACGTATCCACTCAGCTAAAGGTTCAATAAAAAATTTGAATAGGATTGGGGACATAGGGCAGCCCCTGGCAGGTGCCTCTTTTAATTTTCAAAATCCCTCCAACGTTAGAGTTGATGATGATCTTGACCTGATAAATATTTTTATGCATCGTTATAAAATGGGCAGGAAACCCAAATTTATGCACACTATAAAAGAGAGCATCTCAATTGACCAAATCAAATGCCTTCTCAGAGTCCATCATTACAATCACAGCACTAATTTGGTTGTTTGTGAAATAATCTATAGCTTGAATTAAAAAAAATAGTGTTTGCTGCCATGAGCCTGTTTGAAAGGAACCCACTCTTATCCTTATGAATACAAATTTTGCATACTGTAATAGTGTGGGCTGCCCAGACATTCGTTCAAAGTTTATAGTCTGCATTAAGCAGGCTAATCAGGCAATACGAATTGACATTTGTTGGGGATTTATCTTTTTTTTTAAAAAGCTGACTATGGTAGATTCTTTGAAAGTTGAAGGGATCTTGCCTCCTTCCATTATTAAGTTAAACAGGTCTACTAAAAACGGATCAATAAAGGGGGGAGCAATAGAGGGAAAATAACCAGGTCGCCCTCCACTCACTGAGCCAAACAAAAAATGACCTGATTATGAATGAACACTGTGCACCTATAGAATACCGGGGGCAGTCTGAATCTATCTCTGCCAAAGGCTGGCTTCACCAGAATGCCAGTCGTGCCCAGTTCCTAGTGTTCTAATTCTAAAAAGTTTGTCAACCCACCGGGTTGCAGTAGGGGCCGCAGATGTGGGGGACGGGAACATACGCTAAGGGTTCCCTGCAACTCCGTAGGTCTGTAGGCACCGTTAACTTGCAATTAGTGCGTTGGTATTTGAGTTGGTAGCTCCCAGTAAACTGTGATGCCATTCAGTAAAGTCGAGAATGGCTTTATCGCTTGGGGGTTACGGTGTTGAACATTTCTTTCCAGGATAGGCTTAAGGATGTGAGGTGGGCATTCACTGGATATCGGGCATACAGGGGAGAACCTTTGAGATATTGGTAGTTTGTATTGCTCCAGATGAATATTGATGTGTATATATCCACAGGCTGACGATTGGCGGCTGCTATTTCCCGATGGGATGCGAGGCTAAATATTTGTGTGTGCTCCCCCCATGAGTGTGTTGCTGGTACGAGTTCTGTTGGCAACCACTGGGTAATTATGGCATTTATATGCACGAATGTCTTGGCAAAATTGCCAGTAAACACCATTTGAATATGTGTTTATATGTATGGCACTATCTTTCTTTTATTGTTTGTCAACCATCACTGATTGTGCTTGAAGTATCGGTGAGGTGAAGACCGGTCCCCGAGCCCTGATGAAATTGCCGAAAGTGAGTGGCAATGAAAAATGTCAGCCTTTCTAACTAAAATGGTCTAAAACATGGCGTTCTTTTAACTTGAGTGTGATCACTGCGACCAATGAAGTATGTATAACTGCAAGTGAGTCACAACTCATTTTAGCTTGGAGAAGCAATTCTCTTCTTTCATACCACGACGTCCAATTGGTTGAAGAATGACACTAGCATCAACATCACATTTTGTTTCTTCTTTATAGTTTCTTTTTCACCTCTTATAAAATTTGGGCACAATTTTTTCTTTTCTTATGGTTATGAAAGTTACCAATGATGATACCATGAGCAAACTGGTGAGTACCAACCAGCAGCTCCCTTGGTGTTGCTTACGTGAGGTACTTTCTGACCTTTCACACCCTTTTTTCTGGTTTTATCTATGAGATGAGATGATGTCCGGTGGGTTGACAAACTTTTTAAAATTAGAACACTAGGAACTGGGCATGACCGGCATTCTGGTGAAGCCAGCCTTTGGCAGAGATAGATTCAGACTGCCCCCGGTATTCTATAAGTGCACAGTGTTCATTCATAATCAGGTCATTTTTTGTATGGCTACTAAAAACAGAATCAATTCTTTTGCGAACGCCTTATAAAATTCTGATGGTATCCCATCATTTCCACATGCTTTTGCATTAGGCATCTTTTGGAGCACTTCTGCGACCTCTAAGCCTGTTATTTTCGTTAAGATTATTAGTCTTAGGGAGCCTGACATTTGTAGAAAGCATATTGAGCTACAATACTGTTCTATAATGGGAAGTGGAACGGACTAGGTGTCTACATAAAGCCCTTTATAATGTTGCGGAAAGACTTGAGCAACTTCCTCATTTTCAGTTGCTAAGTCCTGAGTAGCTGGGTTCACTATTTGGTTAACCACTTCTTTGTCTTGTTTAATACGAGTTGACCAGGCCAAAAAATTTCCTATCTGCTGATTTTCTAGAATTATTTATTTCCTCCAGAATAGAAAAAGTCCCAGAGATTTTGCTTAGCCTCCTATAGCTGCTTTTTAGACCTTACCCTGCCCCCTGTCTCTATAAAGGCACCTGTGGCAGAATTTACTGCGCTTTGTAATTCCTCTATTCTTAAAGCACGCAGTCTGCTCTGACTTGCCTTATAAGCTATAATATGTCCACGCAATTTTGCTTTGAAGGCCTCCCAGACTGCTGTATTACGGTTGATCCGAATTTTTTTTGTTATAAATAGCCTTGTTTCTTTGAGCCAGTTCTGATCCGTCAAAAGAGACCTGTCGGATTGCCATTTGGGCCTTTCTCTAATGGGAGTTTCTAGATCGATGCTGATAGATACAACCGTATGGTCGGAAAAGTCATTTGCCTAAACATCTGAACCCTCACGTCTAATTGCCTGGGTAATTAGCAAAAAAATCTAGCTCTAATGTCGTATTAAATCTGTGTGAGAAGTAAGTGTATTGACCTACATTAGGATGGTCGAGCCACCAGGGATCTACTAACTGAAAAAAATCTTCCTATGGTGGTCAAAACTTTCTTGGTTTTTGGCTTGAGTTATTCTTTGGTTTGGTTAGAGGTGTCTACAGCACGACCCTGGATATAATTGAAATAACCCCCTAAGATCATAGGCCCTTCAGCCTCCGTTGCGAGGTTATATAAATGTATAAGTGAGTCTATCTCATCGCTAACAGGACCATAATAATTAATCAAATTCAAGAGAGCACCTTGTACTAAAACTTTCAACTAGAGCTATCTTCCTCTAGGATCCATGTATAACTGAGCCATCTTCCAATCAAATCCATTCCCCAAATAAATCGCAACCCCCGCACTGCAGCCCCAGGTGAGGCAACATTGGCGTGGGAGTATTTCTTTATGATGTAAAGTTCATGAGTATTATTTCTCAGGTCTGTCTCTTAAAGAAAAATTACGTCTGGGCTAATGAAGACAGCCATTGCATCATGCCCCCATATTTGCGCCTATTTAAACCCCATTAGCATTGCTCAATAAAAACCAAACATTATATATCATTCAATAATACTGCTGTATTTGCAGATGCACTCCACTCCCTGCTCAGTCTCCCACTCCCGAACCTTCCATGAAAGTTTCAATTGAAGCTACTTTTTTTTCACTAAACATGTTCTCCCCCAATCTGCACCTCACCCTCAGATACTTCAGTGACCCACTGACCCTCTGAACCCTTAGGGAGGGAAACTGCCCGTCCTACCCCTTTCCCTTGTAACATCAAAAAAGGTGCCATGTTGCTGCACCTGGCTACACTCATGGCCCCCACTACCCCCACCCTCCTATCCATGTTCCTTGCACCATCACATAATTCATTAAGGAGTACTTCTGCCTTCAGAAAGTGAAGGGGATGAGAAAAGAAGCTGTCAACAGGTCATATCCATATTAATTACACATTTTTGCCAACAATTCCAGAGCCTCATTCGCGTTCGTAAAGAGATGAAATTGTCCCTTCGCTAATACCGTCAGCTTTGACTGTTGTACAGCAGAGGCCTGCTGTTGGTAAGTGAGTTATTAGTAGTGGTAAATATGCATCTACCACTGGCGATAAGGCCACTAACATGGTCTAGAGCTCAGTATAGGTCTTTATAAATTATTCCCATGCTCAACCCTTGGTAGATTGTGGGCGAGCAGGTAGGCTTAATTTAGGAGACAGGTATGTAAAGCATTTAAAAACACCAATTCAGTAAATAATTAAGATAAAACACACAATAAAAATCCAACACCAATTTATAAAACTAAGGGATATTTTATCTTTAGAAGTACACCAAAATTACCAAAATCCAATGTAGGGAACCGGAGATATGAATTTATAAAGAAGAAACACTATCTAGTGCTTAGAAACCTATAGCGCCACTCTGGGACATCTGGTCGCGATTAACCGCGACAAAGTCAAAGTTTCAGGCCAACTGCGATGGAGCCCTGCTCAGATACCCCTCACGGTAGGCCTTGGTCAAACTTTTACCTTTGGACTTAGAAACTTTTATAGAGCTTTTTCTTCCGAGGGTCCTTGCTGCTCTTCAACAAGCCGGATTCGGTGAGGGTTTGCCAGCTTGACTTTCAGGGAGGTCCCGGTCAAACTCTGGAAGTTGGACCTCTGGAGCCCTTCAGTGGGACAAACCTGTAATCTGGGCCGGGTTGCGGTTGAAGGTTGCCAGCTTGGCTCTCGTGGTTGAGTCGGTCACCTTATGGAGCTTTTTTCCACATTTGCTCCAAACTTCTGGAACTTCTTCTTGAAGTAACTCATGAGGATCCAAAGTGTCCAAAACACAATCCAAGGGTCTGGAAGCTCCAAGATGGTCCTTGAAAGGTTGGAACCAGAACTCCCACAGTGCACCTGGTCAAAACCACTCCACTTGACACACTCTAGGCAGGGGACTCTTGGTGGTGATGGTCCAGGTGAGCTCTGTTAACCTGTAGCTTGCAGGGAGTCCACTCTTTAATCCTTTTGAAGCAAGGTACATCCACCGGGCTGTAGTTCCAGATAATGCAGCAACACAGTCAGTCCGAATGCAGGGCCTGATGGTGTAAATCAATTTTTCTAGCTTGGCAATCCTTCTTCTCCTCTTAGTTTCAAGCAACTGATCTGAGAGGCTCTGCACCTATCCCATATTTATTCAGTGTTCTCTTGGGTCAAGCAGGAGAGCACTCCTGTCCAATGAGGTGCAAGGCAACACCCCAGAGCATGACCACTTCGACCAAAGTTCGGCATAATCTTCTCCCAGAAAGCACTATTCCTCCAAAATTCAACATGGCTAAACTCTCAGCAGAGCATGAAGAGCTAACTAAACCAACTCTCAGTATGGCTCATTTCCATAGCTCTCCACCCCTAACATCTGCAGATTCCTATCTTAAACCTCCCATCTGGCTGGGTCAGAGGAGATGGGGGTACATGGACCTGGCAGTCCCTGCCTGTCCTCTTCCTCCTTTGAAGCTTCATGCTTTACGACCACCCCCCACCCCCCCTCCTCTGGCATTCCTGTGTAGCAGAGCCCTCTCAACCAGATAGCCTCTCCCTGGGTGAGCCACTTATCACTTCATCAAAGCAGCCTGGCTAATCCTGTTAACTCTGACCAATCAGAAAAGACCACAGGAAGGCTGAATTTTAGCTTACAGACAAGAACGTCTTATAACTTTTTTTCTGTATATTTTAGGATACATTCAACAATGGCATATTGTTGGATTTATCAATACCCTTCTCCTTAGTCCTTGAATGATAAAATCTTCAACTCCTAGCAATATTTATGCGTTCATAAACTATTGCAGTATTATCCTATGGGACTAGGTATCTACAATTGGGAAACTGCAATGTACAATTTCCCCATCATCAGGGCATATAAAACATATTTTATAAGGGCCCTCCTTATAATTACATGATCCCCCACCCCTGGGACACCCTGGGGGTACCTAATATGTACATATATTGGAGATTATCACTTTCTAAGTCTTCCTACCACCAAAGTGAATTTACTTTTAAAAGCAGTGCTGCAACACAGGGCTGCCAATTGTAAGTGTATCCCAATTTATAGGGTACCCTAAAGCATGTGTGTGTTTTCACTTATGTTTTCAGCATAGCAGTGGGTGTTTTCAGCATAGCACTAGTCCTAGGCCTGACCAGAGCAGAGCCCAGGGCACTCTCAGAGTCAGAAACCCAGCATCCAGGGGTCTCACATGGGGCAAAAAGTGGGGGAATAGTGCAAACAGGTCCTGATTTCCAACACCTGGGCACCATGAGTTCTGAACAAATCTGCCATTTTTACAAACTCTTTTCACCGATGAGCTAAGGTGGCAGACATATCTGAGAAGATGCGAAACTGGGAAATTTCAGGGGTGAGAAGTCTTTACTCTGGATAGCTTTGGATAAAATCTGTTCTTTAATACGATAATCTGCAAAGTTCACCAAAATGGTGCGTGGGCATTTTGGGTTGAAGGGGCGCTGAGGTAGAACCCGATGAGCCCTTGTGACTGTCAAGTACCCTGAAAAATCCAATCATGCATGGGTTTTGCTCAACGAGCCTACCCATTGGGGCACATTCTTGCCTTAACTGCCCTCTGGAATGCCTACTATACGTAAGTTAGAACGCCTTGTATAATTCTCCAACTCTGCAATCTTAATGTCCAAATAGCCCTTTTTCTTTTCCAAGTTGAGCATTCCTTGCTACACAGATTGCATATTATCTTCGAGATTAGAAATCCTAGATTCCGCCTTCTTCACTCTGGCTGGCAACAGAGACATATTCTCCTCTATCTTCATTAATATTTCATGAAGAGCTGAGATCTGTTGAGCCTGTGACAACTTTAACTCTCTTATCTCATACAATATAGTGTCCAGCATGCTTTTTACTGAGTTTGGGTGACCATCCCCCCATGGGGAGTCACCCGCTGGTTTTATCCTGGGATTAAGTGAGTTCCCCTCTGATGCCTTGCTGCAGGCTTCTAGCGTTAGCCCAGAGTCACAGAGTACAGATGTCTGCTGCAAGGGAGTAAGAGTCTGAATCACTGGCACTGATACTAGTGCTGGTGGTACCCCTGGTTCTACGATTGGTGCTGATTCTGCGATCTCAGGTTCAGTCTGAAGCATCCTCGTGCCTGCACATAGTTTTGCTTGTTTTGTAAATAGGGGATATCGTGTAGGGTTGAATTGACACGGCTCGGCCTCAGCTATACCCCCCTGCTTGCTCCCCTATATTAATGACCAGTGATTCAGCCCCTGAAGGGGATTGACCAAGGGCGTTGGGATCAGTCTCAGTCTGCAAGTCCATTCTTAAGCGTTGGCTTCGACTTGCACGAGTTGCCGCTGACTTAACCTGGATAGCATGCTTCTTCACTTTCTGGGATGAAGGGGTCGAAGCGCTAGTGGCAGCGGATGTGGATCACCCCCTTGAGATGCTGCTGCCTCATACTCCAAGTCAGTTAATCTTGTCCTCTTGTTCTTTGGATTATCTCTGCCCCTCTTTCCTCCCTCCCTCCTGCAAGCAAGCAGAGGAGCCTCCTTCTCCTCTTTTATTTCCATTCTGTTTAGAGAAGGGAAGTTTACCTTTATTCGCTTTTTGGTACTGCCATCTTCAACTTAAAAGTAGTGTGCTGTGCACATGAATGTCAGGGTAAGATAAAACAAAAAATGTCACACAATTTTGCCTATCTGTTTTTAGGCTCATATCCGACAAGTTATTGCCAGTTACTGCAATAGTAAAGCTCTGTAATGGGTTACAACACATCTTCTATGACACACACTTAATCATTCTCTCTTTCCAAAATTAAATTAGCTTACATTCCAAAACAATTTAACACTGACCAGTAGCTCTTCCCAAGAAAACAAAGCATCAAAATTGAGATTATTACACAGCTGGGCACATGAAACCAAAACAACTCTTCAAAAACTTTTGCTCATTAACAAATGTGATGTTGTCCGAGTACGTATGGAGAGCAGCTAAACTCTGTGATGAATGACTCAGTCTAAAGAATCTGACACTGGTTCCACAATTCATAGACTAAGGGCTTCATTATGAGTGTCCCTGTAATTTCGATGGGGCAGGTAACAAGTCTTAACAGCCCAATCAGAATTACGAATCGTGGGAACTCAGTGGGACCAGAGCACCACATGAAGATTTTGCATAATCTGAACCAGATTTATTAATTCCCCAGTAATTCCTCATCTGCCTCAGAGTCATTGGGACCCCAGGTAGTTGCAAAGTCGGGGTGGGTGTGAAGGGGGGATGACCAGCAGTGTTACAGGGGAAGCCACAATGAGTCCCGGCATAAACTCATATATATTGAGTACATTATTGAGATATGCACCATCATGAAATTCAACTAGAAGTCGCCAGGATTTGCAGCTGCTGCAACTATTTTATCCTTTGATTCCTCTTCCACTTCTTCTCCTTTGTATTTTATTTACATTACTTAGCAACTTGGCTAACCCTCATTTCAGACTCATGAGGTTGCAATAAAAACAAAATGGAAACGGAGTTCTAAGAGCCCTAATAACTTTCTATAATTTCCACTTATTGCTCTCACCCTGGGTCCTGAGCAAGCTGCTGAGGGTTGGGACAAGAAACTAAACGTGATATCAAGTGTAAGTGATGTCTCTTTCATTAGTCCTGAAATATACAAAAAGGTGATGGATGGAATGTTTGAATTAATCCCAGCCACTGTTAATTACTCAGGCTGCATTCCAATCCGTTGTCATTTTTCATGCCACATTAGTTTGGACCCAGCCATATGCAAATCAGTCTTGACTCTTCTCCAATGGACCAGTCCATCCCGGACTGCCAAGCCAGGTCCTCCCCGACTTGGAACACAAGTAACCCAGGACCAATTTTGCCCTTATTAGGGCTCATCAGACAGGTATAGCTTGGTTCCAGTGGCACAGAGGCACTGGTATTTTGGTAAATCAACGTCCTTCAGACCATAACTCTAAAACTTTGCACATTCCTGCAACTCCTACACCGAGAGCAGGGCGGACAAGGCTGGCGGCTGGGGGCAGCTGTGCGTGCCACAGCACACCACGCCGGGGGAGGAGGACGAGGAGCGCAGCGGGGGCACCCTGGCCAAGCTGAGCGCAGCCACCGCCAACTACTTCAGCTGGTACATAGACGCAACAGCCAGCCGCACACCAAGGCTGAGCCCCAGGCACCGGACTTTGAGTACCGGGTGGGGGGGCGGTGGCGGGCCGCAGCTCAAGGACCTGAGCACGCTCTCCACTCTGCTGACGAGCTGCGGCGCGGCACCGCCGAAGGGTCCACCCCTTCAGACACACACCCACACCGGCCTCGGACACCTCTCTGCGGTGCTTGTCCCGGAGCCCCCTCTGCTCTAAAGCCCTAAGCCAGAGTAGTTTTCAATACTGGACAAGATGGCTGCCAGGTAAGGAGCTCCGGTCGGGAGCTCCCTGGCCAGGGATTTCCTTTTTGGCCCTGGTCCCCTGGAATCTACCCCCCTTGGACCTTTTTTTGCTAACCTGAGGTTCTTATGGACTGCGGCCATTCGGCTCTCCAGTTCCCGCGACCCAGTTCGAGATCTTCCGATGAACCTTGAGTAGTGTGCTGACCGCGGAGCCTCGATCAACATGGCCGATGCCCGGTGGAGCTGTTTAGGCAGCTATAGAGGAGATTGGCTCTGGCTCTCCCCCTCAGCCGTCACCTACCCATCCGGACATTGAACATGGTTTGTCCTCATCTCTCTGCTGTGTTTTCCTCTCCTCCCCCGCCTTCCGACGAGTTGCCGAGGATCTGCTGGCGGCAGAGCCATTTCAGCGGCCGATAACCTGTGGGGTATGCCTGGGTGCCTGGGGAGGGGATCGGCTGGGGATCTCCCCTCCTGGCCGTCCCCTACCCTCCGGGTTTTGCTGCGGTTGCCTGTCCTCTTGCACCACCTCCCTAGCGACGACAGAGATGCATGAGTCTTGCTTCTCCGGGCGGGGGTTCAGCGTCGGTGAGTACTGCGGTGCTGCTGACCAGTGCCCCCGAGCTTGTTTTGCTTCTTGAGTTTTGGGGAGGCGCGCCCTCCTGGTCCCCGCTGCTGCCTCCACATCTCCGGGGCTGTTGCCTGGTGCCCGAATCTGACTTTCCCCTGTCTTTGCGGCATTCTGAATGGCGATGCTGCTGCCCCTGGAGCCCCGGGTGTGTGTACGTCGACGACCTGCTTTGTGATCGGCGGTGTCCGGCCCTCCTCCCTCCATGGTCATGTGGCTGCCTCCCCCATCTGACCCTGCGTGAAGCCTTCGAGCCTGCTGCCTTGTGGTTTTCGTGTTGGATTTTTGTGTGTTCCGCCATTTTGGGTTGATGCTGTCGGTTCCCATGGCCTGGGTCCTCCATCTTGGCGGTTTCGACCTATCCTCATTGTTGCTGGACTGCTCCTTGTTCGCCTGTCTGTTCTTTTCTCAAGTCGTCCCCCCCCCTTTGGTCTCCTACTCCCCTCCCATCTTATACTATCACTGATTCACGGGATGTTTATGATTGTTGGTCCCCAGCCGGTTTGTATGTCTTTTACTGTGACTGTTCTGTAAGTACTTTCACTCCTGCTGGTCTGCCTGACCCGATTATGCATTCCTTACCCTTTTTTACCATTCCCCCTTACCTTCCATGCCCCATTTGACATGTCTTGGCTATGCTATGCGCTAATAACCCATGTTATTGTGTATTCACTGTTTTTCTCCTATGTTATACTTGGCTCCTGTAACTGATGTAATTTTGTAACTTGTAACTCGCTGATCCTCATGTAAAGCGCTCTGATACATCTGGGTCTAGCCAGCGCTATATAAAACTCTGCAAATAAATAAATAAATATATGTAAAACAGAGGCAACTTGTCAGCCGTTGTAGATTGCAAAAGCTTGGCATAATGCCTGGGTGGCTCCCCTTTTAGTAGCAGTGATTGCCTATAGTAGTGCTCCAGTAAGTGAGTAATCATCAGCTCGCTGAGAAATCTGTTTTTCTACAGCTGCTCTCTATCTGTCTTATCCTCGACCATTTCCTTCACTCTCCTTCACTCAATACTCAACCAATCTGCACATTTTCTCCTTAATCAGTCATAATATGTACACTAAACACATGATACACCTGGTGGTCTGTCTACACATGCTTATCATCATCTGTACTTGACTTCTTGATAATGAAGTTGCCTGTATGAACACCAGAGTACAGCTTCTTTGTAGTCTTTATACTAGTGATGAGTTCTAAATCACAGTGCCTTGCAGAGGCTGAAGAATGAAAATAAGTATTAAGAAGAGGAAGGATAATTGGATACCCCACCAGTTTCTACTACAATTGGGAAGCCTCCTTGTAGAAATGAAGTTTGCAGATGTAGAGAAAGTCCTGAGGCTGCTGGGAAGCCCCAAGCAAAAACTAAAACATTCAAGGCCTTACTGAAAAGTGAGAATCAGTGGCATCACTCATTAAAGGTTCCATTCTTTCCAAAGAAGATCATGGCTGCAATGAAGGCATGCTATAAAAGAAATAACAAGCATCCAATGGGTGTTAAAAGACAACAGCTGGAGGGTAGGAGAATAACCTCCGGTGAATTTATCGGACATCCAGTCTCAATGAGATACTGTGTAGGAAACATTCCTGGGCCAAATAAATGGAGAACCAAGGGCCAGATGTACGACCCGTTTTTGCATGCGCAAACGGGTTTGCGACCCGTTTGCGCATGCAAAAACCTACAGGGGCATGTACAAACCCTATTTAGCGAGTCACAATTTATTTGCGACTCGCTAAATAGGATTTGTGACTCGCAATTTAGGAAGGGGTGTTCCAAGGGCGTCCCTTCCTAATTGTGACTCGCTACCCTATGTAAGAATGTTTTGCGACCCCAATTGCGGTCGCAAAACACTCGCAATTTACCGCCCTCTTCAAGAGGGTGGTAATGTATTCGCAAATGGGAAGGGGTCCCCAGGGGACCCCTTCCCCTTTGCAATTGCAGGGGAAAATATTTTTTAGGGGCAGGCAGTGGTCCCAGGGACCACTACCTGCCCTTATAAAATGAAACAAAAACGGGCTGCATTTGAAAAAAGAAACTGTTTTATTTAAAAGGAGTCCCAGACATGGAGGTCTGCTGAGCCCAGCAGGCCACTATACCTGGGAGGGCCAGCCATTCTCAATGGGGTTGCAAATTGCGAGTGCCTCATGAATATTGATGAGGCATGCACTTTGCGTCCCCCATTGAGAATCGCTAACAGTGTCTCTGACACTAATGTACATTTCATTTTGCGAGTCGCAAATTGTGAGTCGCAATTGAGCGCAATTTGCAACTCGCAAAATGACATGGTCGTACATCTGGCCCTTAATCTAGAGGTGCAGATAAAGAATATGAGATAAACAATCTGCTGGAGGAAGCATTTTCTAGTCTGTTGTCCTTCAATATCTGACAGCTCATGTATGCAGATGCCAGGTAGATGTAAGGTGTGGTTGTTAATTGAACCAATGCTCATTATTAAATATGCTGCAAAGGAGGTGTTCTTATGTTGAGAGGAATTATAAAAGCCTTGGACACTATTGGTTTCATCTTGTGGAGTAGGTCTTTGTAACTGTACGAGATCAGAGCTGCCAGCTCAGTGGGCACATTTTCACTGTTTGACTATATTCCTGTTATGGCAGCCAGACTAAGTGAAAGAGTGTATTACTTCAAAGGCATTGCAAGAACTTAGAGAAAGTGAGGCATACAGGCAATGACAGAAGAAAAAGCAATCACAAGTATTATGTTTACTGATCTTTATATCAGACAGGTGGAAGGCATTTTATGAGGTGATTCCTTTCAGAGAATGTGGAGAAGAGTTACATATAGGGCAGCAACTAAAACTGCAAACAGCAAACATAGAAGAGTTATTGATGCATATCTGCTGAAAACTCTAGTATGTGGCATATTACAAGGATGAGTGCAATGGCCTAGTATGTAAGGTGTGCCCTATGAAATGGTGAGTGTGTTGGTATGTTGCGTGGACTGCCCTAAGGGAGGAGTGCAGTGATGTATGTTGCGCCTAGTACCCTTCGACATTGTGAGTGCAGAGTTATTTTGCATGAAATACCGTAGTACAGAGGTAAGCACAGCTGGTGTTGAGCTAACTGATGTGTTGGGATCTATTTCTTCTATGCCCCTCATGTTCTGTTGCTGTCCACCCTGTATAATTTCGATATGAAATGTTAGGAATGTCATTCTGTGTATGTGTCAACGTGGAGATCAGTTGGAGGATGAACCTGAGTAGGAAATTACCCAACTCCTCATGGGGCAACTAGACTTATACTTTTTTTTTTAATAAACAAATGTTATTGGTTTTGGTGACTGAAAGTCAAAATACAACAAAAACAGAATTACTGCTCCCCTTTCTCACCCCTGTCCCCCCTCTACCCCCACCCATTCCCAAGTCCATTAGCAAATAACAAATCAAGGCATCATTCCCAATGTGGAACTTAAAAGTCCATAGTAGTCCCACCATTTACCTTATATCTTACTGAGTTTCTGTGTGCATCATCAGGCAACATAGACCGGCTCCTACTGTTTAGCACACCAATCCATTCCCGTACGCCTAACTTTCAGGGGCATCTCTCAATGTCCCTCTTGGCCACCAGGGTCGCCATTCCCACAAACGCTCTGTCTCCCCTAGTATCCCCAAAGTCATCTAATATCCTGAGCAAGGTAAACTTCTGGGTCAAAGCAACCAAGACACCCAGAACTGCCGAAAGGGCAGTGCCTATACGTGTCCAGTATCGGGAAAACACAGGACACAGCCAGACCATGTAGTAAAAATCTGCTGTTGAGGAGTGAAAACAAGCAAATCTAGGGTCAGACAGGATACCAGCCCATCCCAACCATTGGGGGAGTCATGTAAGTTTGGTGGAAATGTAACTGAACAAGGCGGAGTTGTACAGAGATCACCAGGTCTCTAGGGGCCATGCAGGCCTCCTGCTATTCAACCTCCTTGAGCTCTCCCACCAAGCCCTGCCATTTCTGTTTTAGTAAGTCTAGTGTCTCCGGGGCAGTGCATACGAGGTTTCAGTATAACTGGGAGATACCCCCCCTGCCCAACTTCCCCATCAACAAATGAGCCTCAAGGAGGCTGAACTCTGGGACCTCATGCAGGCGGGCGCTGTAATGGTCCAGGGCATGAGGTAGCTGCAAATACTTGTGGAACTGTGTGCGGGAGAGAGTGAACTGATCTTGGATGTCATTGAATGAGTACAAATGGGAATTCCGCCAAACATCACCCAGCACAGTGATTCCAATGGAATGCCACCAGCAAAACCCCTCTATGTGTGCCACCTGCTCAAGCCAGCGCCCCCTCCACAGGGGAGTTTGCAAGGTTAATTGTCCGTCCCAGCCCGTAAAACGTAGTGCACACTTCCATGCCAAAATGCCCACTCTGGTGACTTCCGGGAGAGCAAGAGGAATTAGACGGCCATACAAGTGGTACAGGACCCCGTCAAGACTAATGCCAGAAAGTTCAAGTCGGTACGCCGGGTCGTCCCAGCCAGCTGTCAGCCAGTCATTTATAACTTATAATTGAGAGGCCCAGTAGTATAAACGGATGTGTACCGCTCTGATGCCACAATTGTAAACCGAACAGCGACATTTGGCTTAGCTAATACGGGGGGCAGCCTCTCCAAAGAAAGGATTGAAAAAACACAGCAACATCTGGGAATCATGCATAAGGAATTTGGAGTGGAAAGGACTGCAAGAAATAGAGGAAATGGGGTAAAATCATAATTTGATCAATGCTACCCTGCCTAGGACGTTAAGTAGGAGGTTTTGCCAGGCTAGAAAACTAGTTCTAGTCCCCTTCAAGAGGGGGGTGAGGTTAATTGCCTCTGTGAGGTTCGGAAGTGTAGAGATATATACCCCTAAATACTTAAAACTGAGTTGGCAGATGGGAATATTAGCTCGCAGTCAACCAATACGTTGTGCCCTTGCAAAGGGATGAGTAACAACTTACTCCTGTTGAACCAGAGACCCGAGGCATCTTCAAAGAGGCGGAGGATATTTAGGGCTCAAGGGCCGGAACCTGCCGGATCTGAAAGGAACAGGAGGACATTGTCTGCATATAATGCAATCCTATCCTCAGTGTCACCGCACCAATTCCAACCTCGCAGTTGAGCATCACAGTGGATCAAATGATCCAAGGGTTCAATAACAAGGGCGAAGAGGAGTGGACATCCCTGGCAGGTACCATGTCCGAACGGGAACTCGGGGGATAAGACTATATTGACCATAACCTGGGCTTTCATGTGAGAGCATAATAGCACCACAACGGCCTGGAATTGGGAGCCAAAGCCCATCCGGCTCAGTACTGATGTAAGATAGCCCCACTTAACGGTGTCAAATGCTTTTTCAAAGTTAAAAAACATCAGGGCTACCGTCACCTGGAGCTCTCCCACATGGGCCAAAACCACTTGCAACCACCGGATATAGTGTATGGTGCTACGGCCTGGCATGAAGCCACATTGATCCGGGTGGATCAAGGAACTAAGGATCGGCAGGAGCCTGGTTGCCAGAATCTTAGCGAACATTTTAATTTCTCCATTGAGTAAATAAATAGGCCGATAGGACACGCAATCCGATGATGGCTGATCTGCCTTGGGGATGACTACAATGGTGGCCAGATCAAGCTCTGGAGGGAAGAACCCCTCCTTAACCCCCTCCAAGAAGAATTTAAGGAGATGGGGGTTACAATGTCATGCAATTTAGAGTAATATTCAAGGGGTCAGGCATCTGGGCACAGAGTTTTTTCAGTGTTTAAATCCCGAGAAGCTGCTAGAACCTCATCTTCGGTAAATGGCTCCTCCAGAGTTTGTTGGTTACTATTGGAGAGTGGTCTGAAATACCCTGGGGGAGAATGGTGGCCACAACTGTGTATGTGACGTCAACAGCAGGGAGGAAAAGGTAGTCAATGCAGGACATATGCTTGGTGGCAGCCATGGTGTGTGCATACACGCATGTCTGTGGGTTCTATGTCCTTCAGGCATTGCATAGTCCGAAGGAGTCAGTCCAGTAGGTGAGAGACCTGCAGAGGGCCCAGTGCTCTTGCTTGACGGGGCCAGAGACATCTAGATCAGAATTTATAATAGCATTGAACTGCCCCCGAGGAGCAGCACCCCACATGGGAAGGTAGTATTCAAATTCAGGAGGTTGTTAAGTGTTTGGCCCTGTAACTGAGGAGAGGTGTAGATACACAGTAAGTGATATGGCTTTCCCTCTAATGTTCCAGTCATCACTACGTATCTATCCAGGGGATCATGAAAAACCTGGTTGACCAGGGGCAGATCTTCTGAAGAAGGATTTCAACCTCTCTGGACTCCCTAGCAAAGCCAGAGTGATAAGCTCGGTCATAACCAAACCTTCGCAAGAAAGGACAGAGTGCACCCAGAAGGTGTGCTTCCTGCAGAAGAGCCAAGTCTGATTGGTGGCGGCAAGGGAACCTAAGGACCACAGTGCGCTTGATCCGGTCTAGCAGACCATTAATGTTTCACAAGATAAGATGGAACTCCATACGGGAGATGACCTAAGCATGTGAAAGGTACCGGGTGATGTTGACACAAGGGGTGCAGCGAGGAAGTCCAGGCAACAACGGGAACAAACAAATCAAAAGAGGGGGGCAAAACTATAAATACAAGCTCAAATTCAATAATACCCATCACTCTCCCACTCCACACTTCTACTCTGGAAGCATCTGTTGCCCAGCATTTCCCCAAACATAAACAAGAAACATAGCAGGGTATTCAAGGTTATCCTCCTCTTGTGCAGGATCGAAATGCAGAGGTCAAAATGTGAATAGAGCACCCTGGTTGAAGGGCCATTGACTAGTTGGAAATAATGTGTAAAGGAGTTAGGTTGTATTCAACAGAGGATCAGCATCAGTGGAGTTCAGAGGATCTGCCGATCCATGGCTCCCAGGAGGACATCAGAGGGAAAAAAGGACTTTCAGTTTCCAACTGAGACACAATCGGGTCAGGTTCAGAGGATGTCACGGATTTTCCACGTAAGCCTTGTGTGCCCCTAGATTTCAGGCAAGTTCAAGTCTGAGAGCAGGTGACGGTGGAGCATGATGGACCTGGCTCCAGTTGTGGAGTTCATACCTTTGCAGGGTTTTGTGTTCAGTGGCCCACTTCCAAGTGCCTCCTGAGTGTTAAAGAAATGTGAGCGGGAGTTGTGAATGACGCGTAGCCGTACAGGAAAAAGTGACATATATTGCAGGCACATCGCCCTGAGGTTCTGTTTCACGGCATTCAAAAAAATCATAATGAGAGAGGAATTAAAATAGAGCTTACCACAGGTGCGGACTTCTCAAAGGATCACATCTTGATTACGGAAGTTCAAAATCTTGATGAGGGGCCGAAGAGGGCCCCCCAGGGGAGGGCGCTGCGCCAGTGAGTGATGCACCCTCTCCACCACAAACCATGAGGAGAGCGACCCCTCAGGTAGCCAGGAACGGAGCCAGTCCTCCACAAAGGTCGCAGGTGGAAGGGCTTCAACCCCTTCAGGGAAACCTACCAGGCAGAGGTTGCTCTGACAAGAGCAGTTCTCACCATCTTTGGCCCAGGTCTCAAGGGTGCGAACGGTTGAGATTAGCACAGCCACTTTGGGCTTCATGTCAGATGAATCATCTTCAAAAGTGGAGACTCGACCTCCCGCCACTCACCCTGCTACTTTGCGGAGGCCCTATTGTAGTAAGCCAACATTGACACCAACCTCTCCAATCCTAGACTCAAGGGCTCACATGATGCTTGAATTACCTGCAGGATCTGGAGTGCATCCAGGGGTGCATAGGTCTCAGGAGGAAAGGGATCTCCAACTGTGGGTCACCTGCTGGGGTCAGAGGCAGACATTATGTACTTATCTATTTTCTATTAGGACCCTGGTACAAGGGGTCTGTCTTTCCCCATCGTGGGACACTATAGGAACATCAGCGGTGGAGTAATCTGTAGCCTTTCATTGTCCGAATAGAGTGAGTCTCTGTCGGTGAAGGGTGGGGAGAGAAAGGCTACTCCCACAGCATGTGAGTCATAGCGATAGGGGTATGTCTCCACCACCGTCAGCCCGCTTATCCCTGATCCACAGGGCAGCACAAGCAGCCAAAGTAAGGCACTGCAGACAGCCACTTCATTGCACCCAAGAACAAATCTCTTCTGAGGGACCTCACCAGGTCTGCACCGCCACAGCCACCGTGAAGAACGGCCACTCTGCGATGCTATGAGCAAGAGAGCAAGCATCCAGGATGATCGGCCTGCCAAGCGCTAAATGGAGGGAGTCTCAGGTTTAATGATGGGAGACGGTGATTCCTGGCAATCTCAGGGAACAAATGGAGAGTCACTCCAGGGGAGGTCAACGCCCAGGTCACAGATCAGCCACGTGAGAAGGGATCTCTACACAGCCTCCACTGGTCCTGCCAAGGGGGCTTTAATGTAGACAGGACTGGCCAGGGCCTCCTTAGAGCGGGGGTGGTTCAGGCTATCCACGAGGGAAGGGAGGAAGGTGACACTCTCCTCTCCAGAAATTTGAGCCCCCAGTAACAGTTTAGGTCCAGGGACATTAGTCCACCACCATCCAGGAGGGCCAGAGAGCAGAGGCAGGCAGTCCAGAGAGCGGGGGGAGCACACCAGTAAGCTTGACATTGCAGGAACTCACCAGAGTTGTGATGGCGGTATCCTCACATCAGGCCACAGGTCAACTCCACAGGGCCATCCGTCACACAGCCTCAGCCTGTCTCCGGGAGTAGTAGGGCCAGACAACAGAGGGGAGCTCCAATTTCTAGAAAAGCACAGCTCACATATGCCGCTCAGTAGCACTGCATGGCTGCTGATTCCTCCACTCCTGTAACAGCCCCCCCCACCGCAGATGCCGGGTGTGTTTGTCGGGGGGGAGCTGCCACTCAGGACCAGGCTGTATCCTAGCGCCGGGCTGCAGGCCAACCCATTAAGGACCTTTGCAACATGGCTCCAGCCAGGGATCAGGAGTGGCAGGGCCAGGCAAATGGAGGGAAGATCTAGGTATGAAAAGATGTGGCTCATGTAGGTCGCTCAGGCCCATGGCATGGTGGCTGAGCCCCTCGCTCCTGCAGCAGCCTCTCACTCACTGCAGAGGCCGGGTGATATTGTTTGCCGCACGAGGAAGTCGCCGGCCAGGTCCAGGCCCACTGCTCACCAGAGGAGGACCTGACACACCTGGTCGGCTTGGCATCCTCCACTCAGGCTCGGAGAAGGTGCTGGTCACAGACTTGGCTTCGACCTGCCTTCACCGCCGCCATCTTGGGTTCAGGCATGCAGCAAGGCCCCGATGTGCGGCAGTCCCTCAGCTTCTTGGCAGACAGCAGGATGTCACAGAATAGCCACCCACAGCAAAAGAGGGGGCAGCGGTAGCATTATGAGGGCGTCGGATTCACCAGGAATACAGAGGATGGTGCTGGAGAACCATTAAGGTATGTCCACCATCTTGGCTGCGTCGGCCACACCCAGCAACTTAACTTATACCTAGCACTATCTGCACTTTTCTTCTTAAAGAAGCTACTTGCATGAAAACTGGAGTCCAAATCTGTTGTAAGTCTGTACATACCCTAAACAGAAGGGTAACCCATGGAAACTGCTGACAGAAAACCATTGATCCTTTCCCTCACTCTGCCTTGATTCCCATGATTTGGCATTATTGGAGGGGCTGGAGATATTGCAGGCCGCTGTTGAGATTTATCAGCAAAGGGGCAACCACAGTCACATCCCTTGTCATGAATGGGCTGGTTGGTACCTCTAGAAGCTGGCTGAAGGGTCTTCAGGAGCCAAATTTCCTCCCTCTTGAAGGAGTTTAAATAAAAGCAAGAGTTTTGGGGTCCTCCTCTGATTTCTTAAGTAGGTTTTCTAGTTCGGGACAAAAACTTTTTTCCATTGAAAGGTACTTGACTTAAGAGGGCTTTTGAGAATTGTTCCCCATCCAAGCACGAATCCAGATATAGTGTCTGGCGAGACTGTGGAACTTGAGGCCACTGCAGCAGTTGATAAAGAGTCAAAAGTGATGTTATTTAAAAATCTGACTTTTTGAGTGATGGCTAACCTGATGGAACCACCCTCTCCTTGTTGAAACTCCTGTGATAAGGCCTGGAAGTACTGAAGAAGCAACTGGCAGTGTATGTTGTATAGGCTCTGACTCTGATGGCAAGGTTTGATGCTGAATATGCCCTCTTAACAGCTCCTTCTACTTTCTTGTCGACTTGGTCTGAAGGGGAGGCATCTTTCGAAATAGCCGCACTATGTAAAGTCAAGCCTGCCATTAGGGAATCCGCTTTAACAGCTGAAGGACATTCCTCAGGGAAGTTAGCTTTTGGGTAGGAATCTAGGAAAACCTGTTCACTCTACATCATACCATTCCCTTGATTATACATGTCTAAAGGCTTTATAGATAGGTAGTGAGTCTGGCTCCTTCCTCCTGTATTGCCAGAAAAAGTTGTGCTCCTCCACTTGGGACACCATGTCAGGGAACAAGAGGTTCTCTCTGAGATATGAAAGAACTTCTCTCAACTCAGCTGCATGGACATATTTGCCCCCTGCTCCTCATCTTCAGAGTGATCCAAGTCAGGGTCACAGGGAGCAGACATTCTTGGGTTTTTTACTGAAGGCTTCCCTTCACGAGCAGCAAAGGGTGCCTCTACAGCCTTATTAATGATTGATTGGACGAGACCCATGTTAGGACCAGAATCCTCCATAGAGGCTGTGGCTGACCTACAGGCTGCCTCTCCTGAGCTCAACTCAGAGACATGTTTTCCTTGATAGACGTGTTTTTCCTCAATCCTGAATCTGATACATGCAGAAAGGGAACACACTATAAAGATACAAAATCTCCCTGTGTTGGGAGCACTTCCCACATTAGCAGTTCCTCAGCAACGGGGCTACCATACCTTGGAAGTCTTGTGGGACTAACACAGTGTTAGAAACAGGCAGGGTGGTCCTGCACTAGAAACAGGCCCAAATATTTAAGACCAAATTAAATAAAATATAATGGTGCAATGGCAGTGTCTACCTTCTAATTACGTAGTGGAGAAGGTAGCTTGTCAAAGAATGTTTTTTATTTGTACTTCAGTGCCTGTAAAACCAAACCAAAATCATACAGTAGGAACGTTGGCTACTAGAGCAGGTCAATGTAAGCACACAACTCAGCCAAAATCATTGTTAAATCCATAAAATTATGTTAATACCACACCTGTCTCTGGATGATGACCTTTGGATACATAGAAGAAAAAAACGGAAGCATGCATGGATAAACTTCACCATTATGGGTCAAGAGGAATGAACTTCCTTTAGCAGCCCTATTGAGTCGTGTATAGAATTTTTAAACGTGTATGGGTCATTTCTGTATATGAGACACAAAGGGCTCACTTATTTGGACTGTGGCGAGGGAGATGCACGAGGTAGGTCATAAGAAGCAATATTGTAAAAGCAGTGGAGCTAGAGACCACTCTCTTTTCATAGAGTATCTTTAATGAAACCCATGTGACAGCCTGAATAAACAAGCATTTGCAATGCAATAGGTCTCGCATCTGTGAGAGTTAGAGCTATTGGCGTTGTAAATGAAATGTCTTTTATGTATGTGTTTTGGTTTGGTGTGTAGTGGATGTATGTGGTGTGGAGTGAAATTATGTGGGTTGTATTGGAATTATTAGTTGTGAAAATTGTATGGTGTGTAGTGTATTTGTGTAGTCGAAATGTGTGGCATGTTGAATAGATAGGGGTTAGAGCTGCACAGAATAGTTAGTAAGAAAGATAGAGAGGGATTGGTAGTTTGTGCAGGAAGTGGTGATTAAATTTGATACAGAGGTGCAGAAAGAGTGTGTGAGAAAAAGTGAAAGAAGGGGAGAGCAGGCCACAGACGCATAAAGAGGGTGTGCCTGTTACGCAGAAGACACCCCGAGAAAAGGAGGGGACTGTGGGTTTGAGGGACGGAAATTTTGAAAAGGCATGGGAAAGAAACTGGGCTTGAATACCTGAAGTGAACCAATATAAGAGAGGAAGGAAGAATGCGTGGGAGAGTGAGAGAGAGGTGTGAGAAAGTACATGAGAGAGAGGGGGATGAGTGGAGGGGGCACCCAGGGGGGAGCGAGAGGTGGAGATGTGCACAGCGCAAGGAGGTACAGGAAGGTAGCATGTGTGAGCAGGCAGTATAGAGAGGATATAGGGAGTGTGAGGGAGGGATGAGAGGGGGCAGTGGAATGCGAGATGAGGGGTAGTGGCAGTGTGAGGGAGAGATGAGGGGACAGTGGGTGTGTGGGGGAGAGTTGACAGGGTTGTTGGAAGTGCAAGGGAGAGATTAGAATTGTTTGTTGTGGAATTGTGTTGTCTGGTGTGAAGTTGTGTAGAGGAAATATTCAGCATATTAGCCTGGGTGCTACAACATCTTCTGTTACTTCACGTGCCACTGGTAACGGTCACACACACCCAAGGATGGGCTTCCGTGCTATTCTAAAAATATGATAGTCTCTTCAAAATTCAAAAAGGTGTATTTCTTTAACAAAGAAGCTTTGACACTAATTATCCAGTTTTACAGTTTACCCTGGAGGAAGTGGAAAGAGCCCTGTTAGCGAGCCAGGGCGGTAAGGCGCCTGGCCCTGATGGGGTACCTGTGGACTTGTTTAAGTCTAATATCGTTCTGTGGGGGCCCATCATTACACAAGTTATGAATGCCAGCTGCATGTCCTCTATGCCAAAGACTTGGGCGGAATCCATCATCGTCCCAATCTTTAAAAAAGGGGACCGAGACGATCCCGGGTGTTACAGGCCTATTTCTTTAATAGATTCTATGGTCAAGGTAGCGAGACGGGTTATCTTGGAACGCCTGCAAGCCTGGGCAGAAGAGAACTCTGTCCTATCTGATTTACAATACGGTTTCAGAGAAGGTTTGGGGACGGTTGAGCAGAGTTTAAACTTGGCCTTACTGGTGGGTAAATATATGAGAGCCAAGAAAGGCCGTTTTTACCTGGCATTCGTTGACCTTACCGCGGCCTTCGATTTTGTAAAACACGATAGGCTGTGGGAGGTTCTCGGGGTTCTTGGGGTTGATCCTCATATTATTTTCTTTTTAAGGCGCCTGTATGGTGGTGCAATGGCGAGAGTGCGTTTTGGTTTGGGTGGCAAGCTCACACCAGCCTTTCCCGTTAAGAGGGGGGTTCGGCAAGGTTGTGTGCTAGCCCCTTTCCTTTTTAACTTATATATTAATGATTTGTCCCAAGCACTCCTTAGGAACAATCAAGATTTTCCCTCTGTGAATGGACGTCCTATACCTGCTCTCCTTTATGCGGATGATGCAGTATTAATGTCAAGAACTCAATTAGGTCTCCAGAGGGTTTTAGATAGTTTTAATGTTTTTATGGAGGATCTTGGTCTTAAGATGAATATTTTTAAGACTTACACTATGAGTTGTGGCGGTGGGCCCCAGAGGATGAAAAGCATGTTTGTGGACAGGCAAAAACTAGAACAGACTAAGAGTTTTTCCTACCTCGGCATTTTATTCAATCAAGGTGACTCGGGGGCTCAAGCCATTCTTGCAAAAAAACTGGCTCTTGTTAAGACAACAGCCGCCCTGGCATCTTTTTCAAGAAAACTAGGTAGGAAGCTGCCAGGGGAGCTCATTCAAATTTACAAGGCTAAATGCACCGCTAATACAATATACGGGGCGGGTGTATGGGGTTTTGTTAATACTTACCCTATACAAACTGTGGAAAACTCGTTCTTAAGATACATTTTATCGGTACCAGCCAGCTCACCTTCTTATGCCTGCCACGATGAACTGGGTCTCCCTTTTATCTCCGATCTTATTAAATTAGAACCAATTCTCCTGTGGCACAGGATCTGGACAAAGGATCAGCCGAAGCTAAATAGGGAGATCTTACAAGATTGCCTAAAACTGGAAGGGGCTTTAAAGATCCCCTGGGTAAAGTATGTGTGTGATTTTATGAATGACATTGGTCACCCAGAATACTTTACGGATCCTAGGTCCATACAGGCAATCTCTAGAAAGGCCTTAAGAAAGGAGTGTCTTCAGCTATTGGTTACAATAAGAATGACAGGTGAAATTTTAAAACCTAGTGTAAGGCAACATCAGTTAATTATAACCACCTCTTATATGGAACCTTACCTTACATTTGTACCTGGTAGTTGGGACAGGTGGTTACTAACTTGGTTCAGGCTGGACATCATCTATAGACTCGTGACCTTCCCAAAAATCAATGACTGGTCACAGGTTTTGCCTTTATGTCCATGAGACAATTACTCTACCCAGTCCACCATTCATTTGGTTTTATTTTGCAAATTTTATGTAGTTTTGAGGAAAGCGTGGATTTTACCGATTTTAAAACAACATGGATTGCGGCAATGCCGCCCTGCATTGATTAGACTACAGTTTTTAGAGGACGAACAAACAGCCTGGTGCTTAACTATGCTCCTTAAGAATTTACTCCTTCTAAGGAAATATATTATGATGAATGACTTACACTAGAACGGGCACTTGATATTTTTATGGTTTTTATTACCGTAGCTTTAACATCAACTGATATTTTAATGTCATTTCAGGATTGCTGTTTTTATTATCTGTGTAATTTTGTGATAACTTGTACCTTTGTTTTTTTATGTGCTTTTATGATTGTTACAACAGCAGTCGAATAAAGCTTTCCTTGACTTGACTTGACTTGACACTAATAGGCACATAATAGCACTGAATTCTTAAAAAGTAGTCTGACAATAGTGGGAGCTTCCATTAACTTTTCCTTCATGTTTACCAACAACATCATTCATGATACTGCACCAAAGCTCGCAGCTGGACAGAAGCCCAACCAAAGTCACACCATTGATCTGGTTAATGCCAAGTAGTCTTAAAAGTCCAGTAACTTTCACGGGTATATGGTCACAAACTGGCTCATGGTTGTGCAAAGTTTCTATTGATGCACTTAACTCTGATCTGTTCCTATCTAATACTGAATGTGTAACAAGTATGCTGAGCCTTTTGAAGGACATCAGGGCAAGGAAAGGGAATGTTTTCTTTTCTTGAACTATTTTACCCCACAAACGTAGTGCCTAGAAAAATGATGGCCTAAACTTTGTTGTGAACATCACATGCTCCTAAGGCCGTAGTGGCGGCATTACTTTGTTGAAGCAGAATCCTGGCATCTGGGGCACAGAAGCCTGCATTCCCGAAAATGGCCCGGAGGATACCACTGCCTTTTAAGTCAGATAGATATGTACTGAGGCACCCCTAAACCTAAGCACTTGGTCAACAATTGTGTCCTCAAATTGTATATGTATTTTTCTATTCCTAGAATTGGATGTGAAACCAAGAATTCTTGCACCCCAAAATTGAAAAACAAAATGTAGAACATGGGCTACACAGTTAGAAAAGGCATAGAAAGATGTTGCTCTTTTGTAGCTCTCAAATTAGCAGGTGTTCACGTTATACAACTCATTGGTATTCATTTTACCGTCCTATTAAAAATGAAAGGCTGTGTGAGAAACATTGGTTTTCAAGCCTGTGTCCCACAGATTATGTAAATGCCATCGCTCCAATACATTGGATGTTTAAAGACTCCTTGCTCACTAGAAGTTAGAGGTGCTCAGTGGTATTACATGGCTCCCGAGAGAGACCCCATTTTAAATGCCCCTCTCATTCTTATTCTTAAGCTAGGTGCTATTATACATCATGGTGCTGCCTACCTATTCATCACTGGAACTCAGGCCAGAAACAAACTATTGATGCGTATGCAGGGCTAGAAAGCAACTCACAAGAAACTCAAGACCTGGCTCTTCCAAGGATACACAGCACCCAGATACCCCTAGGGGTGACAGTTTTGCGCTTTACAAATGGTGTTTTATTGATTATGATGCTGCATTACTACTCATTATTAGAACCACCTACATGTAGATAAATTAGAAAGCTGAGTGGGATGTACACTAGAAGAGCTCTGCAAAGATAAATCACGGTGCTGCTGATCTATTCACCATCAGAACTGGAAACAGTACCATAATGATACTGCTAATCCCCTAAGGACAAGAACACACTGCAGATTAATCAGAGGGCTACTCACTGCCTAGCATAAAGGAGGTCTATTAATCATCATATAGTGAGAATGATATGCAGCTAAGTCAGAGACCAACTTTAATATGACACAGACATACTGCACAGGTCATCATATAGCAGCTGTTGTAATGACATGCAAATAAATGAGGACAAGTGGCATTCACTGTCACAACTTCATTCGCATTTATCTGGGAATCTGATGTGGGACTCAAAATATCTCGATAGAGACATACATACTACTGAATTTTCACCACAAACTCACTATACACAGTGTTGTAACAAAATTTGAGCTCTCTCCTGCAAAGTACATGCAGGGCCCCCCATGCTCCGGACCAAGTCCGAAGCTCTCAGGCTAAAGGCCTGCCAGTGCTTGCCCCCGACCCAGTGCCGTGGGGGATGCGGGTGATTTTGTTACGACATTGACTGTACAAATACTTGTGAATCTTGATATATATATGTATACTGATCCCTAGCCACTACACACATACACAATTTTGCGGCCATAGTGCGGAGGAGAGGCCTTGGCCAAAAACTTGCCATTGTGTCTATTATACAAACCAACATTGTGGCTGGACTACCAAACTCAAAGAAAGGTTTCATAAAGAAGTGTGAATGTCAGTAATGTGTCATTTTTGTTGATGGATTGAGACCAGTATTTCGCACTCGGCATGGTTATCCTGTAAGAACGCATTAAAGCAAGGAGTGCGGATATAGGTAGTTACTATCTAGCATTCAAAAAAAGACTACTAGCATAGTGTGTGAACCTTTCTCCAACATAATACAAATCAGGATGCTCCTGTGATGTTCATTATCACCAATCAGCACTACAAGCGGCTACTGAACCCACTTCATACTCAACTGCAAAAAGATAATTGTTCGAAGGCGCTATATAAGTGCAAGTGCGATATCAATGCAATTACAACATGCAGACGGATGCATAGTACACTTTTCATTAAGGAACCAAAGTCATATTTACTGCACAACTTGTCAATAGAAACCAACATGCGCAAGCATTTCTGCATCTCAGCGCATTCACTTGAAAACCTAACTGAGGTGAAAATTTTCTTTTAAAGTCATCCAAATATCTGTGGACTTTTTGACTCTGCTAAATTCGTATTGAAAGCCATATGCAAATTCCACTTCAAACACACAAAAGCGTACTGGAGGTCCAAGGATTCAACTTTACAAGTTTATGTAGTTCACGTCCTCAAAATTCCATGTCAACATGACACACGGCAACTGCTGTTCGCGCGGTCAAGGAAAACAAATATGGAAAGCTAGTGTTGGTGTGACGCTTACCCAACTACAGGACTAACAGTGGTCCTAAATGTCCACCTAGCTCTCTGTGATTAGGGTATCTATTGGGCTTATCTCCATTCATTCATTCATTCTGACCTACTTCGCAGGGAATGGGTAAACTGCAAGAGTAAGTCTGACTGCATCACCGAATGCTCTCTACAGCGCGTCCCTCCTGTGACTACGGACAGAGGAATAATAGGGGTGCCTGAACGACGCTCTCAATCAAGCACACTGGAAACCCCTTTCGTTATTTCTACAGGATGAAGAGCACATTCCCTGTACCTTCCAGAACTGGACTGCATGCAGGAAAGAACTCCCACAAGTACTTTCTAGTACGGGCCCCTGCTCAAAGTTTAACAAACAGCAACAGACCTAGAAACATCCAGAGGTAATACAACCAGCAGCTCAAGGGAGCACGGGGTGCCATAAAAAAAAAAAACACAAAGCGCCTTGTGGCCATTCAGCTCCTGGAACGGCGCTAATCAGTCGGGGCTGCAGTCTCCCAAAAGTCCCAAGCGCAAAGTCCCATCAACTTTACACAGAGTAGACCCTTCTCAGCCAGGTGGGCACCGCCACCCCCTGGCACTGCCGTCTCTGCATGAAGAGGGCACCGTTCGGCGCACTCCACAGAAAGTGTTGGAAGCACTTACCTCTCAGGCAGAACATCCCGCACGGCCGCGCGGAGAGCGATGAGGAGCCTGGGAGCGCCGGAGGGGCAGTCCCTGCACCGTGCTAGGCACAGCTGTTCCCCCACGCTGGCTCAGGCTCGACTTAAAAACAATGAGTTCGGCGAGCCGCGCCTAATAAGGCGCGCAGCCGCCATTATTTAATATGTTAATAAAAAATAAAAAAATGACGGGCAAGCCGCGCACAACGAGACACACAGCCACATTATTTAGTTTCATCTGTTGCAAAATGCGCAGCTCTGTAAAATTGGAGACATCACAGAACGGAAGGACTGATGAACTGCAAAGGCCTTTAGAGGAGAGCAGTGCCATACAGGTGACGAGACTTGGCATTCTGGCCCAGTCCACCCCACGAGGGCTGACGAGGGATGAGTGGGGGGACTAAAGACCCAAACCACCATCACAATGAGCATTTTATTTTCTATTTGGGCAGTTTATGGAGCGCGAACTCGACCCGAAGGTACTGGAGCGCTTCACATAAACACCATGTAGTGTTACATAACACTAGCTCACATCTTTGGGGTTCTTTTTAGGCATGGGTAGATTAAGTGATGGCCAGAATCTGAGGATGTGAGACAATGCGGAGACACGAACCTGGTGTCGGAAGCTCTGGCCGTAACGCCACATCCTAAAACTGTTTTTTTTTCCGGAGCTATGGACCTTTTTACACCGTCCCAAAGGAAAAGTGAAAACTGCAGAATTTTTTGGCAGCCTTTTATACTGCTTACAAAAATGTCCAATGCAAGATGTTCACACTCGCCCTTTAGTATTTCTTCCCTCATTGAAAACCCAATGTAAACAATTCTAGGGCGAGTTAAGCCCTTTACATTCACACGAAACTCACAATCAACAGAAACTGATTCTGATTTTCACTATTTTTTTCAGCCCTGTGCCACTCACTGCGAAAATAACTTTGAGCGTCCGTCTGGGAAGCTGAATCCTGCAGTCTGAGCCGCGGGAAACAAGTAACTCATAAATGAAACCGAAACCTCCATAATGCTTGCAGAAGTGAAAGTGCGCATGGCGCGCCGAATGAAAGCAAAGCACGTTGTCGTGCCTAACGAAGGAGAAACTCATTAAAGAAAATAGTACACTACAGTGTAACAACCACGTAAAGGGGCCAGTAGCCATGGGTGGTTACAAATGACGACACAGCGGTACTAAGGAGGGACTAACAAGCTTAATTACAAAATCAGAAGCCAGCATTTACGAAGGACTAAGACACAAGCCAATGAAAAATATGGGCGGGGGAGTGGGCGGGGCTTCTCTCTCGTACTGAACTACAACAGATCATCCCCAGAGCAGCGCTTGCGTGCTGGCTCAGGCTCGACCTAAAAACATGGGAGGCAGGCTTCATATCAAAGGGAAAGAAAGTTTGCAAGTGCTCTCTATGAATGTGTGCCAGAAACGTACAATAATGACAGCTTATGTGTGTTATACTTGTAACAAATAGGACTCAAAAGCCAACACTGACTAACAATGCCAACAGACTAAAACTCTGTTTTATGTCACTTGGCCTTTGAAAGAGCCTATTATGTGTGGATAAACCATCCTGGGAATAATATTGACAAATGAACACAGTGCACAGCTGTCCAAATCCCTATGACATGTGGTGAATTGTGAGTGCTTTATCGACCTGCAGAATAACAGCAGTTTTCTGAAAGGAAATATTGCTGTCTCGCTTATTTAAGAGATTTTATTACGCTTGTGAGAGCCTCAAAGGTGATGACTTTGGTACAGATTATACTAATGTTTTTCCTATTTTGTCTTACCAGGCCCGCCTCTCTGAACCCCATAGATGACGCTGGACTGTTCTCCTTCACCACATTTTCATGGATTACATATCTTATGGTAAAAGGATACAAAAAACATCTGACTGCAGAAGATATGCCACCATTGTCGTACTATGACAGTTCGGATGTAAATGCAAAAAGGTATTTTTGGGAAGAAATTTTGAGATAGGAATCTAAGGGTGCAGTGAAAAATCATGCAGTAAAGTCAAAATAAGGCATGTGAAAAGTACAATCTGTACCTAATTCATATTTCCTAAAATCAAGATCATTAGAATTGTTTATAAGCGAAAATGTCATTTATGTCTGTGTAATGTAATGTATGCTTGGTGTATGGATTTTCAAAGTCCTAAGCAACATTCCTGCGGTGTTCAGAGAAGATTAAGCAGAGTGGTCCTTCAAAATCTGGTGAGTGCCCTCAAAGTTGCAATGCGCAGATCATAGAAGCCATAAAAGTGGCCTTTGTGATCAGACTCGAATCCTGCTCAAACACAGACAAAGAACTCTTCAACATCGTCAAGGAATTCACCAACCCGATGGCCACCCCCAACACCATCACCCCCTCACAAATCCTGTGCGACAAACTCTGACTTCTTCCACAACAAAATCCCCAAGATGTACTCCAACTTCGCACCCCAGCCCACCATTGAGGACATCACCCCGCAAACCCCCCCCACCACCTGGAGCACCCACCTCCTTACAAGCTGGAGTCACCAGAATCATACAGACCATCCACTCAAGATCCCCCTCAGCTCAGACTCCTGCGCTCACCATATGTACAACCTAGGAAGCACACTGATCACTGGCAACCTCACCACTATCTTCAACTACTCAATCCTCAGTGGATACTTCCCAGACAGATGGAAACATGCAGAGGTCACCGCTCTGCTGAAGAAACCCTCGGCCAATCCCAATGATCTCAGCATTTGTAGGCCCATCTCGCTCCTTCACTTCCCAGCCAAAGTCATGGAGAAAGAGATCAACAAGTTGCTCTCCGCTCATCTAGAAGATCACCACCTCCTGGACTCCACCCAATCAGAATTCCGGAGCAACCACAGCACAGAGAGCTCCCTCCTAGCAGCAACAGACGACATCCATCTAATCATGGACATAGGAAGAACCATTGCACTTATCGTGCTAGACCTCTCTTCAGCTTTCAACACCATTTCCTACGGAACCTTTATCGCCAGACTTTAGGAATCAGGAGTCTAAGGACTCGCCCTCACGTGGTTCTCCTCCTTCCTCTTCAACAGAAAGCAATGGGCCAGACTCTCCACTTTAACCTCCAAACCCAAGAATCTCATCTGTGGAGTGCCCCAGAACTCCTCCCTCAGTCCTACATTGTTCAATGTTTATATGGCACCTCCTGCCTGCATCATAAAAACCCACGACATCAACATCGTCTCTTATGCCGATGCCACTCAGCTCATCCTCTCCCTCACTGGCAAGAACAATAACAGAAACTATTGCACCACCATTGACCGATGTAGGAAACTGGATGCAAGAGAACTGCCTCAAACTCAACACGGAAAAAATAGAGGTCCTGATCTTCGGAAATAAGAATTCTCCCTGGGACTCCTCCTGGTGGCCACCCAACCTGTGTGCTATGCATCCCCCCCCACAGATCATGCCAGTAACCTCTGCATCATCCTTGATGACAAACTCTTGATGAACAAACAAGTCAACGTGGTGACATCAGTCTGCTACCACATCTTCAGACTGCTTCGCAGAATCTTCAAATGGCTCCCACATACCAGTCTCATGGCCACCCAAGCCCTCATCACCAGTAAAATTTACTACACCAACCCTCCATGCACCTATGCTCCACTTCTCTCTGCCTCGCACAAATCCCCCACATCTGCAGAAGAAAGACAGGAGGATGAGCTTTTTTCTTCATCGCAGCCAAAAGCTGGAACAAACTCCTTTTACATATCCGCACCACCACTCCACTCCTCAACTTCCACAAGAAGCTGATGTCCTGGATGTTGAACATGGAGAACCTCCAGACCTATGCTTCTGCTCTGGCGCCTGGATACCCTCAAGGGTGATAAGTTGCACCCTACAAATCCCCATAACATCGCATAACATAATATTTTCTATGTCTTCTCACAGTAAGCTGCACTTCAAAATGTATATTTAAATGAGCCAAAATTTCCTAACCAACACTCCAAGGAAAAGAACTTTCAATTAAATGGAAAACATAACAAAAAATCTTTTACAAATATTTTGATAGTTTTCTCACCTGGTTTGTGGTTAGGAAAATAGAAATTTACACATTGTGGGCCTGAGAATTCTCATTGCAGAGATTCCACCACGAGTGCAGAAGTTACCCCACTACAGCGGGCCCTTTGTGAATCAGGCCCATATTCTGTTCCTTCTCATGGAAAATGATTTTCCCTGAAAACCCTTTCCTTCACAGATGCTCTATTGAAAATGGGGCATTTGGGTGCACTAATCCATACTTACTATCCTACTTAAACTGGGGTTATTCCAGTGTAAATTAAAAAGTGTAGGGAAGCATGTGAAAGTGTACTAAACACTATCATATTTCATGAAGGTGTTTGGGAAGAAAACCCTACACTTAGAAGAGATTCCTATGGAAAGTAAAAAATAAAAAGTGGCGTCTGTGAATTATACAAATAATCTCACCCTTCGACTGCATAAATGTTACAGTCAAAGCAGTCATAGAGTTAGGTAACACAAGCCTACACTCTTTAAAGGGTACCATGTTGTGTAGGCTTCTACTTTTGTGTTTTTTGTTGTGAGTTAATGACAGATTCAACCTCCAGAAAACTGAATAGAGTGCCTCAATCCACTTTTCATTGGTGTGCGTTTGTAACCCTTCATTCTGGTTGAGCAGAAACCTAGAGAAAAATTAGCAGAATACAAATGGAGAGTTATTAAAAACTTGAGCTGAACTTTTACAATATCCATATATTTTGTAAGATCATATATTTGTTTACCTTGTGGTCAGCAGATGCCACAAACAGCTTACACCAAATTAATGCTTCTCGTCTAGTTAATTTCTGTACTACATGAACAATTCCTTTTTGTAATGTGCCTCCCTTTAATATGCATCGCATAATATTTCTAGTATTTTTATACACAAACCTTGTAGACTTAAGGGCTCATTACGATAGCGGTCGGATTTGATCCGGCCGCCACCGTAGCGGTTATTGGGTCCGACCGCCATGCGTGCGGCGGTCCCGTCCATGCAATTAGGATGTGACCGCTACCACTGCGGTCGGATTCCGCACCTTTATCATTGTGGCGGGCGGTGCTGACAGCTGCACCGCCGCGATGCATAAAGGAGCATGTTGTGCATTTCACTGCACTACGTGGCAGGCACTACACTGTAACTAAACAACGAAGGAACCATCCTTGGTTCCACCAAGCTGCACAGCCTCGTCACTGCCTGAATCCAATGAATTAAATTCATCTGTTTTAAACTTCATTTTCCATTTTTTCTTCATTAATTTTCATCCTTCTTTTTTTGTTCAATTCATTTTATTCAATCCGTGTTCAACGTTAGTGTTCAAAAAAGGCTCAGAAGCATAAGGTGGGTTCCATGTCATGATTTATTTTGTTGTAACAAACCCAATGCATTTCGAGAATGAATTCCCTTCATCAGGGGCATCTAAAAATATAAGCAAATATGTACTTGTAACTGTTATTAACAACCAAGCATTTCACTGAAATTCAAACGATACATAAATAAAAACCATGAAAATGTTAGCAATAAACCTCTCCATAAAGCGCTACGGATTAATCAGACATATGTACAAAGAAATTGCCTCTTACAAACTGTATACCATCATTTCTATGCCCACGTTTATTCATGCATATTTCGCATGACCCGATCACCCCAAGGTATTGAGTAAGTCCACCCCTTATCGTGGTTAAAACAGTGCCACTTGTTTAAAGAACCGAAAACTTCTATGAGGTTCTAAACACTTACCATGACATGCTGAATGATCTATGAACCTCCATAAACGATTCCAAAAATAACTTTATCCTATTTGAAATCTGTAACCTCTCTTTCCTCTTCTCCAGCGTGCCGAGGCACGCGTGTCTTGTTTAAATGAAAACTGAATCTAATGCTTCCAGAAGCTGTTTTTCTAGGTTTCCGCCCTTCTTAACACTCTACAGGTGATTAAATATGTTCACTCTATTACTCCTTCCACAGTATTTAAGCCAGTATTACTACCGATCCCAGAATGCAATAACGTATCCCCTTACACCTGGTATGTTATGTAAATCCCACTGTTTCCCCGACTTTCCCAGTTAATTAATATTTATGAGAGTAGAGCCAGTCCCTTCTGAAACAACTTGTGTCCGTGTTAATATTGTCCTCGCAATTCCTTAGACAGTTTGTTCATTGCATGGATTTTCAATATTACTCTCTCCATGAAATGCTTGTAAACTTAGCTTGTTCATAATTCTCAACTTGACAGGGAGCCTTACTACTGCGCCGTCCGTTATCACTTTTTGATCACCTACTTTACTTAACCTATTCCTTTTTTCATTTTCAACGTGGGTGCAATCTCATTGGAGACGAAAATTCATACAATGAGTTTAGTGGGGATGAGATGCACTCCTAGTAATCCAAAAAGTTAATCATTTGTAAACCACATTCCTCCTTTCAAACGTTGTCGGCGTGCAAAGCTTGCTTCGCGCTTCACTGTGCCTGCCACTTGGGGCAGTGAAATGTAGGGGGGTACCATGGGTACCCCCCCAGTGCACCTCCACCTCACCCCAACACAAGGGGGGCCCGCAACGGGCCCCCGGGTACATTCAGCGCCTGCCTTTCACAGGCGGTTCAACCGCCGCGGAAAGGCTGGCTACCGCAGGCATCATAATCGTGCCGGCGGAGCCTGCTAGTCACCGCCGCCATTATGAGCCCGATGAACGTTCCGCCTGACAATCGCTTCGATTGCTACCAGCGGAAAAGCGGCGGACGTTTTTTCCGTCCGCTGGTGTACCCACCGTAATATGGCGGGGGGTTTCTCGCGTTACGATGCCGGAGCGGTCTCCACCGCCGGCCCGGCGGTGGCGAACCGCCCGACATCGTAATAAGCCTGCTTAGTTCTAAGTTCTGTTGTATTCTAAGATTTTGAGTCATACAAACTTGAAACTCTGGAAAAATATATATACTCCAACACGTGCATGGAAGGCACTTAGTCCCTGACGGTGAGCTGGTCTGTACCAGCCCCTCAGTGACCGGCCTGCCACAATACCTGCTGTGGCTTCACAAATTTTTATTAAGTGCTACCACTGATAAAATGTCATTGGATAAAGGATACTTTTAGGTGTGGGGAGAGGAGGGAAGCATGCAGCGTTGCCTGGGCTGTACATGCAATCCTCCTTTGGACTGTAGTGTTTAGGGAATCACTCATCTCCAAATTTAGTAATGAAATTGAGAGGTGCCCCTTTAACACCCATGACTTAATGGGGCCTCTAGCTACATCAGCTATATGTCATTAAAAAGTAGTTTTTGGGCTTTCTCAGAATTTCTGATATCGTATTTGCATTAATGAGTTTTGTCTTATAATATGCTTGGGAAGCCTCAGGTACCTGTATTCAAGTTGTCAAGTTGAGTTTGCACTCACATGACCTTATTATATCTTTCCGACATTGCCTTCAACTTTATCTGGGGGCGTATTATGGTGTAGATGCATTTTCATTGTTTGCGCCGGACGCACCTTTAAAATAGTGCGCCCGGCGCAAACAATAAAAATGCACCCTATTACCATGAATGCGGGGGCAGCACATTTATGTGAAATATAGATCTGCTTTAAAGCCACTCCGTGTTTCACAGTTCAGGCGGCAACCCGCCTGCACTTTCGAAAAGGATTAGAGATCCCCTTGCAGGCAGGTGAAGTCAGTGCACCCCCTGCAGAGGGCTGCACTCAGGATGAGCAGTGACAGTGCGCAACCTTTTAAATGGCGTACTGTCAGTGTGCCTTCTGAGGGCTTCTTTGCCTCTGTGCCCGCGTCGGTAATACAGCACGGGTGCAGAGGTAAAAGGATTCTCTCACTTGCATGTGGCACACCCCCATTTAAATGAGGGAACACCCCCTTGAAGATAGCGCTGGTGCTTTATGTGCGTCAGCGCTATCGGTATTACAGAGGGGGGCGCACAAGTGTCTGTGGCCCCTTCTGTAATACCAAAGTGCCACAGGGGTACGCAAAGTGGGCGCAAACGCCCGTTGCGCCCCGGGGGCCTTTATGTAATACGGCCCATGATCTTCAGCAGCTTGACACCACAAGAAACATGAAGAAGCTATCATAGGGTCACACTCCTCACCAATCCTTCTCATTAACAATGTTTCTTTTACCATGAAATGTACCTGGGGCCGTATTACATAAAGTGCCCTGGGGGTGCAATGGGCGTGTGCGCCCCCTTTGCGTGCCCCGTGGCACTTTGGTATTACAGAAGGGGCCACAGACGCTTGTGCGGCCCCTTCTGTAATACAGAAAGCACTGGTGCACATAAAGCACCAGCGCTATCTGCAGGGGGCGTTCCCTCATTTGCATGGGGCATAGAGGCACAGAGACAAAGAAGCCCTCAGGAGGCGCACTTGCAGTGCGCCACCTAACAGTGTGCTTCCTGATGGCAGCCCTTTGGCGGGGAGACAGGAGGTCCCATGGACCCCCCCAGACCTCCCCTTGCAGGTGGGTGCAGTCACTGACTGCAACCACCTGCAAGGGGATCTCTAATCCCCTTCAAAAGTGCAGGCGGGTACCACCAGCACAGCGAAAACATGGAGCGGCTGTAAAGCTGCTGCTCCGGTTTTCACCTGAATGCACTGACCCCAGGGCAGCACGAGTTCGCGGCTGCCCTGGAGGAAGCGCATTCATGGTAATAGAACACATTTTCACTGTTTGCGTCCGGTGCCCCTTTTTAAAGGTGCGCCCGGCGCAAACAATGAAAATGCGCTTTTACCATAATATGGCCCCTGGAATTACACTGCCACGCTGGGATTGCCTTGTCAAAGATGGAACTCTACCAGTCTTCCATGCCAGTGAATTATCCCTACTGGAAATGGTCAGGTGTAGGTCAGGGTTTAAAGTTTTCCTTCCAAGATGCCCACAGCTAAACCACGAATGAACTAACTTTTAATGAAGTTCACTCTTAGTCCAGAACTTGGCTTCAGTTCAACTGTACACAGATCTAAAGTGCAAAAGTTAATTTAGTGTTCGAAAGAAGCAGGTGCCCCTCTCCTCTGTGCAAAAGGCACAGCACAATTCAGCTCAACTCACATTTCCTCTACAGTGCAAAAATACCATAAAAATCATGCTCGCTATCAGACGTTTAATACTTTCCTTGCAGTCACAGAAATTATTATTGAAAGTGAAGTTGCACGTGTTTACTAACCAGGACATTGCATACGTGACCTTCAAAAGGAAAGCTGTGCTCCTTGAGAGTAGACAAAGTTTAACACAGCTAGGACAGTTACAATAAAGACAAGCATGTTCAGCTAGAGCAGTAAATATATAGAAGAAAGAGCAACTGTAAAAACTCCTTTAGATATATAAATAGCTGTACAGCAAAAAAGATAAATGTATTTAAATACAGCAAATGAAACACATGAATTAATAAACTGTTATACCTGCTGCTCAGCCAGTGTGACTGTGGTGAGAGAATGTTGATGAGTGGAATGTTGGTGAGTGTGTGAGTCACTTGGTGGAAGGGCTGAGCAGCAGGAAGGCTGCTCCTGGTGGGGTTCGCTTATTACCATCTTACCTAATAAATCTACTTGGAAGAAACTACATGGATCGGACCATCATTCATTCACTACATTTTGATGACGATTTGTAAAGGACCTGCGGGTGAGAACTGGATAAAAGCTAAGCCTAATTGAACCGTAACCTAATGAAAATTCAAGCCTGAGGTAACTTGAGAATTTCCTTTTAAACCAAGCGCATTTTCACTAACAGCAACCTGGCAGCCCTGAGCCCCACCAGTGACCAAGAGACCGGTCGGCCCCAACCCGGGCGTGCCAGATCCCCCTGTGTTTCTTCATGGACTTGCTGGAGTGGTAGAGCGTTTGGTGTCTTGGAAATTGTAATGGTGTTCCTCTCATGAAGAGTGTCCAGCCCCAGAGCCTCCCTGTTGAAGTGCCACTGCCAAGTGTTTCCAGAGAGTCACTCTACCCTGTGACCGTCGTGTGAGAGAAGCCACTGTCCCTGTTTGGTGGACTGAGAAGCCCTTTTTTCTTGCCTTGGTGAGGAGCGAGTTGTGGGAGGTGAAAGACATCTGAGAAGTTCAGTCTTCACAGCTCGTTTGAGGTCGGAGCTGCACCAAAAGGGAGGAGTTGGGCGACACGGAGGAGAAGTTTCTTCACTCCGTGTGTGAAGAGAACCTTTGGCACTGTGTAATGTACTACATGAGAAGATTTGCCAGTTACCGCTTTGGACCCTTGGGGGTGAGTCAACTTTCATTAACTGCGTTTTTGCAAATGGCAGCCCCTTGGTCTGATGTCAGTTCAACCGCAGCTTTGCCATTTGAAAATGTTGCGCATGCTGTTTACGGCGCGCAATCTTACCTGCATCCTTTGTGTCATGCTGTGCCTTCTTGGGATCGTCTATGACGTCTTCTCTTCTACTGCTGCGGGACGCTTTGGGGCACGTTATTGCCGTGAGCCAACCGGCGCAGCGTGAAGCATGTGCTGCCATTTTGACGTTGGTCTGCGTTTCCTCAGCAGGGTAGAGCCGGAGCCAGTGATTAGGAACCCAGAACTGTGTGGAGCAAGTTGGTTGTACACGATTGTGCCTGGAGACATTTGGGGCAGCGTCTGTCGTCGGTCAACTAATCTACAAGGCGGTAATGTCACTATGTTGCTACCGATGATTTGTATTAAAAGCAAACTAGCTTTTGTCGATCGAGGAATTTCTGAAAGGCAGCAATGTGACTTGGGGTTATGCAACTGATGTTCCATTTCACTTGGGCTATGTAACCACTCTGGACTTCTGGAGGAATATCCGTTTCTGCAATATTGATGTTAGTACTCTTCTTTTCAACATGGCTGTAATGGAGTCTCTTCACATCTGGAGACTTTGTTGGCGAGTTTAGGAAAGGATCATCTATGTTCAAATTGATCTTCATTTTGTGTTGTACTATCTACATTTTGTTGTTCCACATATTGTACTGCGGGTGTGCTGAATACTTTCTAGTTTTTGCGTTGGGGAGTGCCTTGTTTTCCATTTCAGGGAGGGTATCTCCAACTCTAGTCAAATGGTGTTGCTGAGTTCCTGTTTTTTTTTTCTTATGCTTGGTGTGAAGCCTGATTTTTGAAGGGTGAGTGCTTGTATTAATGTTTGCTTTTCCCTTACTACTTGATTGGATGTTGAGTTGTGCATTTTCACTCGTTCCGTGTGGAGCGCCTTTCCACACGTACCACCCTTACTTCGGGTTTGGGTGAAGGGCTGAATTGAAGCCAGATTGTTGAAGAGTGTGTATTGTTCCTAGTGAGTGCTGTTTCCCTTTATTACAGGATTTAGTGTAGTTGTGCACCTTTACATGCTCTGTGTGGAGCTCCTTTCCACACGTGCCATCCTAACTTCGGGTTTGGGTGATGGGCTGTGTTAAAGCCAGATTTGCTAAGAGCGTGCATTTTTGCTAGTGTGTGCTGTTTTCTATCACTACTTGTTTGTATGTAGCATTGTGCTAGTGATTGGTGTTTTTTTTTGGGTTCGTGTGGACTTTTATTCCACACTTTCCACCCATGCTTTGAGCTTGGGTGAAGGGCAGTTTTGATGTCTTTTGTTTATCAGTAGTGATTGATGTTCATATGTTTACTACGAGGATGGATGTGGAACTTTGTTGTTCCGTTCTGGGTTTGTGTGGACTGTGATCCCACACTTTCCACCCATGCTTCGGGCTTGGGTGAAGGGCATAAACAAAATACCGTACAAGAAATATATTTCAAGCATATTATACATAGTACATAACTAATTGTGAAAACAGTGCTGTTCCTCTCTTAATTGAGAACCTGGAGTGTTGTGATGCTCTCATCAGCACACCAATTCCTAAAATGCTCTTCTAAATGTCTAGCTAATTTAGAGCACTAGGACAGTTACAATACACACAGCTTTGTTTCTGGGTCAGGAGTTAGGGTTGGTTGGTATCTTAACATGTCGATATTTCACAACCCTCAGATTTTAGCCCCACCACGGCAATGGCCCCAGGACCAGACATGAAAGATCTTGGTATTGAGGGGGAAGAAATTGGTCTGATTCTCCAGGAAAGTTGCGTTAGAGGATTCAAATCAAGGTTCATGTGCATTTCCTACATTGGTTGGAAGCACATCGTGTTTCTTAAATACCCCTCACACACCAAAAGGGCCCTTGGTGTCATGCTTCATCATAGGGGTCTTCGCGTCCCTCTACGGGACGCGGCGTGCTACTACCTGTGAATACGCGGGAGCACTGATGTTGTTCACTATGTGTGGTGTGAAAGTGAGTGGCAGGGTCAGGAGTGAGTGATAAGTGAATGTTAAAAATACCTAGCTCCTGTGGAGTAAAAACTTTAATATTCCATGGTGCCGGTATTGTTAAAAGGTGTGAGGCGGAGGTGTGTTGTATTAATGTACAAGACCTCCTGTGTGTGTCAACATGTTTCAAGCGTGCTGCTTCTTCTTCAGGAAAGGTTAATAGATCCCTACCCTACTCACATAGCATGTATGACAATGTCATCAATGGTAAGATACTATACAGACAGGTAGTGAATGCTACATGTAGGAGAACAATGGTTTCAATCTAAAATATGATACCATAAGGAAATTCCTTAAGTGTAATCTGAAAGAGAAACACAATTTTAAAACCGTCAGGTATGCCAACCATTCCGGAAGTAACAGTAGTGACCTGCAAAAGTGATATATACAGTGCTTATTATTGACTTAGATGTGAACTATTCGCACTGGTGCAGTGTCCTGTAAAAAGAGACAATACAAGACGCACAAACATTTAACAAAAAGCACACACACTACACAAAAATGCTCCAAGGTAGTCCTTGTTGTGACTGGAGAAGTATTGTTATTCATTTGTGGGAGATAAGAAACATAAGCCAAAAAAGAAGGATTCGGTTACATACTTGTTGTATGGGAGGCGGGTGGCTCATGAGCCTTACAAAATGAGGCAATTAAGTATAGTATAAATTAGAGCACCTCACGGCCAGACAATATCCACGGAGCCGCGAGGAGGGGACGTTAGTACAAGGTAGTACCCTGGTACATGTAAGTACGGCATAGCCGCATCAGAGAAGCCAACCTTTGTTTCGATCCTGCTACCAAAGGACCACAGACCAACCTAATGCCTTATTTCTTGTCTACAGAGTGCAATTAGCACCTTGTCCCCCTCGTTTTGTTAGGCTCATGAGGCACCCGCCTCCCATACAACAAGTATGTAACCGAATCCTTCTTTTTTGGCTTATGTTTCTTATCTTCCACAAATGAATAACAATACTTCTCCAGTCACAACAAGGACTACCTTGGAGCATTTTTGTGTAGTGTGCGTGCTTTTTGTTAAATGTTTGTGCGTCTTGTATTGTCTCTTTTTTACAGGACACTGCACCAGTGCGAATAGTTCACATCTAAGTCAATAATAAGCACTGTATATATCACTTTTGCAGGTCACTACTGTTACTTCCGGAATGGTTGGCATACTTGACGGTTTTAAAATTGTGTTTCTCTTTCAGATTACACTTAAGGAATTTCCTTATGGTATCGTATTTTAGATTGAAACCATTGTTCTCCTACATGTAGCATTCACTACCTGTCTGTATAGTATCTTACCATTGATGACATTGTCATACATGCTATGTGAGTAGGGTAGGGATCTATTAACCTGTCCTGAAGAAGAAGCAGCACGCTTCGAAACATGTTGACACACACAGGAGGTCTTGTACATTAATACAACACACCTCCGCCTCACACCTTTTTAACAATACCGGCACCATGGAATATTAAAGTTTTTTACTCCACAGGAGCTAGGTATTTTTTAACATTCACTTATCACTCACTCCTGACCCTGCCACTCACTTTCACACCACACATAGTGAACAACATCAGTGCTCCCGCGTATTCGCAGGTAGTAGCACGCTGCGTCCCGTAGAGGGACGTGAAGACCCCTATGATGAAGCATGACACCAAGGGCCCTTTTGGTGTGTGAGGGGTATTTAAGAAACACGATGTGCTTCCAACCAATGTAGGAAATGCACATGACCCTTGATTTGAATCCTCTAACGCAATCCTCCATGGGTGGATCCTATTGTTTACAAATAATTGCAAGGGGAGGTCGAATCCACCCCCGGTGTTCGTGTAGGACACCCCCTCTCCACTCCCTCTTTTGTTATTTATAGTCTCCAGGAAAGTTGTTAAATGCCAAAATTATGTAAAAACAATGGGACACATCTACCACACTTTGCCTAGTATATTTTAGCAATTGCACTCCCCACAACAAATGAATTAACAAGTTAATTAGTTAACTCTGCAAGATAGCGCATGTGCAGTAGGGAGCAGAGCTTCAAAAGACAGATATGCGGTTGATGCTTCATGTTACTGAGTTGTTACAAACCCATTGAAGGACGGCAAAAAATGAGGCGGTTTTTGCTTGTCCATATTTCTGAGCTTCAATCTCCAGAGGTCAAGTGCTAACTCACAAAGTTACTGAGTTAGTGCATGCGCTGTGGACCTTGCAATTTCTTCAGGAAAGGGTATCATGATTCTATCGGTTGGAATACTTTGTATTAGCTATTTAGCTACTGGTCCTTATGAGTAGGACACATAAACCTTCCTGAAACATACGGCATCTGCACCTAAGTGCTCAGTGCTAGGACAAGCTCAGGTTTAAAAATTTGAGAATGCAATGCCGGTGACATTGTAAAATTGTTTAGAATTTTGTTAGCCTCTTCAGTCGCAGTAGAGATTTGGCATATCTGACTTTGGTGAGTCTTTTACTTTATTGATACAGTCAAGGCCAGCTCGTCAAGCCACACTTTATATAACCCACTAAAAAAGTCCTTTTATCTACTGTGACCTCTTAAAATAATTTCAAGAACCAACAATTGAAGATAAAAAGGTCCCAAGCTTGCAAAGCCTCTGGCACTTACGTTGTGGTATCCCGCTACCTCATTGCCATTGAACTATAAAGTTTGAAAATGTACTTCTACGTAGTCTTGTATGTTATTATGTGGCCTGCACTTTTTGTCTGTCTGTCAAGAATGTACATGAACAAGAAAACATGTAGATGACCCCGATGAGATGATAGATTTTGTCAAACCTGGGCTTCATTATTACAGACCTAGTGGCACCTTCATTTTCTGGTTCATGTTGTGGTATTTTTAGATCGTAAATTAAACTTGCATTAAAACTACCTTTATTCTTTACAGACTCAAGGCCTTTTGGGATGAAGAGGTTAAAAAGGTTGGCCCAGCAAAAGCTTCTTTGGGTCGTGCTGTCATCATGTTCCAAAGAACAAGACTACTGATGGATCTGGTTGCTACTGTTTTATGTGTCATCTGTTCTGCGATGGGACCAGTAAGTTGTAATCCAACCTTTATACATCAAATCCATTGTTAATTTACACAAAGCCCATATAAGCTTTATGCAGTCTGGGCTTTTTTCTATTGCCAGAGCACTTCAGAAATGGTACTAATTACATCAGCATGTTGGTTATTCATTTGCATTCCTTTGTCATTTATTGTACTGTAAATATTCACTATTTAATTTCGTCATTAAAAAGTACATAACAACTGAAATGGTTCATTGATAGAATATCGATTACAAAAATATTGATGTTCAAAATATCGAAAAAAATATAGACTACAAAAATATCGACTCCCATACCTACACAGGTAAGTACAAAAATATTGAATAAAAAATATCGATGTAAAAAATATAGATGTAAAAAATATCGATTTAATTATATATCTAAAATAAAATAATATATATTAAATATATTAAATATTAACATTAATTTTAACAAAATAAATTACATTTAATATACATTTTAGCAAAATATAACAAATAAACTTAATAAAAAAAAGATAAACACCCAAACATAATAATTTATACATATATATATTTACTTTAAAATAATTAATCAACTATTATCTATAATTTATTTTAAAACTTTAAAATTATATAAAAATAATATATATATATCAATAATTTAAAATATAAAAAATATCTATAGTAAATTAAAACAAACTATTAAAAAATATTCAAACTTAAATTTCCCAATACAATCAGTGCAACAGTAGGGAAAGTGTTGGATAGCAAAATAATTAAATTTACTATTCCAACTCCAGTGAGTGCATTAGTAGGGAAAGTGTTAGATAGCGAAGGGGTAAAAATTACTATTCCCACTCCGGTGAGAGCAAAGTAGGGAAAGTGTTGGATAGCGGAGGGGAAAATGTACTATTCCCACTCCAAAGAATACAACAGTAGGGAAAGTGTTTGATAGCGGAGGGGTAAAAATGACAATTCCCACTCCACTGAATGCAACAATAGAATAACTGTTGGATAGCGGAGGGGTAACATTTTTTATTCCCACTCCAGTGAATGCAACAGTAGGGAAAGTGTTGGATAGCGGAGAGGTAAAAATTACTATTCCCACTCCAGTGAGCGCAACAGTAGAGAAAGTGTTGGATAGCGGAGGGGTAAACATTACTATTTCCACTCCAGTGAGTGCAACAGTAGAGAAAGTGTTGGATAGCGGACGTATAAAATTACTATTCCAACTCCAGTGAGCGCAACAGTAGGGAAAGTTTTGGATAGCGGAGGGGTAAAAATGACTAATCCCACTCCAGTGAGTGCAACAGTAGAGAAAGTGTTGGATAGCGGAGGGGTAAAAATTACTATTCCAACTCCAGTGAGTGCAACAGTAGGGAAAGTGTTGGATAGCTGAGGGGTAAAAATTACTACTCCCACTCCAGTGAGTGCAACAGTAGGGAAAGTGTTGGATAACGGAGGGGTAAAAATTACTACTCCCACTCCAGTGAGTACAACAGAAGGGAAAGTGCTGGATAGCGGAGAGGTAAAAATAACTATTCCCACTCCAGTGAGTGCAACATTAGTGAAAGTGTTGCATAGCGAAGAGACAAAAATTACTACTCACAATCAAACAGTTCAAACAAAATAAAAAAACATTAAAAAATTTAAAAAATCATAAAAATAAATAAAAAATATTTAAAAATGAAAAATCAAATATATGAAATATAGAAAAAGACAAAATATTATAATAATAATTACATTTAAAAACGACAAATAATATATAATATAAAATAATAAATATATTTATAATAAAAAAGTCTTTTAAATTAGAAAATATTTACAAACAAATACATTAATTAATACATAAATGTATTTATTGTATTTTCTACCCTATAACATGAAACCAATAACAAAACACGTCAACATTTTATTTATTTTTTCTTCCAAAAGCAACATAATTAATAATTAATTTAAAAATATTATTAATAAAAAAACTAATAAACATTAATTGACTACACACACTTTAACACTATGATATCCACAACACACACCTAAATTAAACTCTAAAATAATAAAACACAATTAAAACGTATTTATCAATTAAAAACTATTACTATTAACTAATAATAAAGTAGTTAAAATGTATTTAATACCCACCCTTTACCCCTTGAAAAGTAAAAACAACAGACAAAAAAATAAACAATTACCCAAAATACACATCAAATAATTAACATTGATTAACAACTATATATTAATTAATTACATACAAATTACTTCCCACCCTTTACTCCTATAAACACCAAAACACACACCTAAAACTAATTACACAATTACCATAATTGATTACCAATTAAATAATTAAAATTAATTAACATCCAATTATTAATTCATCAATTAAAAATAAATTGCTTCCCACCCTTAACACCTATAAACACCACAACGCACACCTAAAATTAATTACACAATTACCATATTTAATGACCAATTAATTAATTAAAATTTATTAACATCCAATTATTAATTCATCAATTGAAAATAAATTACTTCCCACCCTTAACACCTATAAACACCACAACACACACCTAAAATTAATTACACAATTACCATAATTAATTACCAATTAATTAATTTAAATTAACAACCAATTATTAATTAATTAATAATAAATTACTTTATACATTTAACACTATAACATCTCAATTAAACAAATATTAATAAATAAAAAATAATCAATAAATTTAATATAATTAAATTACTTCCCACCCCATTCCCCTATAAACCCACAACACGCTACGGAACTAAAAACGCAAAATTCAAATAAAAAAAATTAATAATTACTAAAAATGTAACACATATACTAAAAATACAAACAATTCTTATACAAAACAACATACAACACATACATATAAAATATATACTAAAATACATAACATTAATAAACAAACAATATTTTTAACAACTATATTTTTGCAAACGATATTAAACACTTCGATATTTTTAAAATCGATAATACTTACCTTAAATCGATATTCTTGACCACGATATTCTTGCTGTTGATATTTCTGACCCACGATATTTGCAACTCGATATTTGTGCAACTTGATATTTTTGATTCGATATTCTGTCTCTGCAACAACTGAAATAGGATCACATTAAAATGTAAAGTTAATGTGATGATTCTACAAAGTACACCTTGACATCAACAGTGTCTAGTAAAGTCATTAGGTTATATAACCATTTCCAAGTATATTTGAAAGTATTTGCGGTTTTCTAAAATACAAAATTGTCCAGTCTCTAATCAAATATTCACCAAGCGATTCACCCTGGAATTAACTTACTCTGCAGACACCAGTCTTCATTAAACCAACTCATATTCGTACTTGCCACAGTTCTGAGGGTGAGTCATTACCAGGAAATTGGCCACCAAGTTGATCCTTGATATATTGCAAAAGAAAGTTGGCCCCTCCACTGGCACTAAGGAAAAAAATACCTTAACTCTCATCACCATACATTGCTAATTACTTCACAAATTACATCACATATGACATCATTGAAAAACATTTCTTTAACCTTTATATATATATATATATATCACAAAGTAGTTACAGATAGGGTTACCAGAGATGTAAATTCCTTGGATTTTTGTGCATTAATAACTTTGCACCTGTTTGGCGAATCTGAGCAAACGTATGCAGACCTATTGCACCCAGTACACTGGTGAATGATTGAAAGTTTGGCGGTTTTTGTCAAGGCGGTGAAAAGAAAAAATGGGGGTCCCAAAACGCATGTGCACTCCAATGCATTTTACCTAAACTTTTGTGTTTCATGTAGCGGCAACACAGCTGAAAGGATTGTAATGAAATTCCACAACAATCTACATTAAACTACATTAAACTATGTAGATGATTCTTTTTGCTATCACAAATAATGTTATGAAGTGGTTACGAAGTTATAAGGGTCAACAACTGAGTGTTATCTGTGTAGCACAACACAACTAAAAGCAGCAAGGAAGCCCAAACAATAAACTGGACTGCATATGTAATGTTTCAGATTCACTACATGAACAACTGAAAGACCCATTTATGGTCACATGCTGATGTAAACCTATAAACAAATGCATAACAAATAGAATACATCTTAATCTATATATTTTTTCTTTCCATGCCCTCAGGCTCACAAAATAAAATTGTATCAAACAAACCAAACTAAAACCAACTTAGGGCGAACAAAGCAAACACAAAGAGATGATGGACGGAGTGCTGAAACTTTTCAAACACTCACCCCCGATCACAGATCTGGGTTGAATCCATCATCATTCTTTAGCTCACTTTGCCACCCCAGTTCAGACACAGCTATATGCAAATCAGTCTTGACCCTGTGCCTCATGGGAACAGTCCAGCCCAAACTGCCAAGCCATGTCTTCCCTGGACCGGAAACAAGCATCCTGGGACCGGTTTCTGGCTAACAGCTCTTATCAGCCAGGCTAGCTTGAATCCAGTGGCAAAGTGAGCAAGGGACCCACGTCTGGGCATACCCTGCCAACTTAGGGCGAACAAAGCAAACACAAAGAGATGATGGACGGAGTGCTGAAACTTTTCAAACACTCACCCCCAGTCACAGATCTGGGTTGAATCCATCAACACCTATAAACACCACAACAAACACCTAAAATTAATTACACAATTACCATAATTAATTACCAATTAATTAATTTAAATTAATAACCAATTATTAATTAATTAATAATACATTACTTTATACATTTAACACTATAACATCTCAATTAAACAAATATTAATAAATAAAAAATAATCAATAAATTTAATATAATTAAATTACTTCCCACCCCATTCCCCTATAAACCCAGAACCCGCTACGGAACTAAAAACGCAAAATTCAAATAATTTTTTTTTAATAACTACTAAAAATGTAACACATATACTAAAAATACAAACAATTCTTATACAAAACAACATACAACACATACATATAAAATATATACTAAAATACATAACATTAATAAACAAACGATATTTTTAACAACTATATTTTTGCAAACGATATTAAACACTTCGATATTTTTAAAATCGATATTACTTACCTTAAATCGATATTCTTGACCACGATATTCTTGCTGTTGATATTTGTGACCCACAATATTTGCAACTCGATATTTGTGCAACTTGATATTTTTGATTCGATATTCTGTCTCTGCAACAACTGAAATAGGATCACATTAAAATGTAAAGTTAATGTGATGATTCTACAAAGTACACCTTGACATCAACAGTGTCTAGTAAAGTCATTAGGTTATATAACCCTTTCCAAGTATATTTGAAAGTATTTGCGGTTTTCTAAAACAAAATTGTCCAGTCTCTAATCAAATATTCACCAAGCGATTCACCCTGGAATTAACTTACTCTGCAGACACCAGTCTTCATTAAACTAACTCATATTCGTACTTGCCACAGTTCTGAGGGTGAGTCATTACCAGGAAATAGGCCACCAAGTTGATCTTTGATATATTGCAAAAGAACGTTGGCCCCTTCACTGGCACTAAGGAAAGAAATACCTTAACTCTCATCACCATACATTGCTAATTACTTCACAAATTACATCACATATGACATCTTCTATGACATCATTGAAAAACATTACTTTAACCTTTATATATATATATATATATATATATATATATCACAAAGTAGTTACAGATAGGGTTACCAGAGATGTAAATTCCTTGGATTTTTGTGCATTAATAACTTTGCACCTGTTTGGCGAATCTGAGCAAACGTATGCAGACCTATTGCACCCAGTACACTGGTGAATGATTGAAAGTTTGGCAGTTTTTGTCAAGGCGGTGAAAAGAAAAAATGGGGGTCCCAAAACGCATGTGCACTCCAATGCATTTTACCTAAACGTTTGTGTTTCATGTAGCGGCAAAACAGCTGAAAGGATTGTAATGAAATTCCACAACAATCTACATTAAACTACCTTAAACTATGTAGATGATTCTTTTTGCTATCACAAGTGATGTTATGAAGTGGTTATGAAGTTATAAGGGTCAACAACTTAGTGATATCTGTGTAGCACAACACAGCTAAAAGCAGCAAGGAAGCCCAAACAATAAACTGGACTGCATATGTAATGTTTCAGATTCACTACATGAACAACTGAAAGACTACATTTATGGTCACATGCTAATGTAAACCTATAAACAAATGCATAACAAATAGAATACATCTTAATCTATATATTTTTTCTTTCCATGCTCTCAGGCTCACAAAATAAAACTGTATCAAACAAACCAAACTAAAACCATCTTCCTTATGTACTCCTATGCAACAAACTGAAAAAGTGGCCTAGCAGCGAACTACACAAACTACTATTTGGAGTACATGATAATTGGCCACTAGGAAAACAAAATAATCTTCAATTTCTACAGCAACAATGATGATTGTCTTTCATTCACTTTGGGCTTCATATGTAGCACAATCCTATCAAACGTAGCAAGGCAGCCCCAAAAAATAAACTAGGCTGCATTTGTAAAGTTGAAGAATTACTAAATGAACAACTAAAAGACACATTAATGTTCACATGATTATGTAAACCAATAAACAAATCTAACAAATACATTAGATAAAAAGAAAGAAATCACATTAAATCTTATTGCCACTCTGTAGTTACAATTCGTATTCCCAGAGATAGGAATTCCTCAGATTTTAACTCCCTAATACCTTTCCACCTGTTTGACGAGCCACCACAAGCCTTTCTAGACCTAAAGCATTTTCTGCATTTTGAGATGATGTACATTTTTGTGGTGAATCGTTAAGGAGATGCAACAATAAAAGGAGGGTCCCAGAACACGTTTTTCCACCAATGCATTTTCCATAGACTATTGTATTTGACGTAACGCGAAAACAGCTGAACGGATTTACATGAAATGTGTCAGGATCATACATTATGATGTTCTCCACTCCACACTATTCCACTCTCTGCCACTCCACTGTACACCACTTCACTATATGCTATTACACTCTACCCCACACCACAATACACCACTCCAGTCTATACGTCACTGTATGCCACTACACTGTATGCTACTACACTATACAATATTATACTCTACACCACTCTACTCTATGCCACTCCAGTCTATGCTACTCCACTGCATGCCACCCCACTGTACACTACTCCACTACATGCTATTCCATTAGACACCACTCCACTTTACGTTATTCCACTTTATGCCACTCCACTGTATGTTGCTCCACTTTACGCCACTCCAGTGTATGCTCCTCCACTCTATATAACTCCACTCTATAAAACTCTACTACACTCTATTCCACTCTATTAGACTGTACTCCACTCTATCCCCAGCCACTCCATTGTACTCAACTCTAAGCCCGTATTCTCTATTGTATAACACTCTAATCCACTCTACAACAGTTTCGAACACTGTAAAACACAGCACTCCACTCTATTGTATGAGACACAACTCCAATTCATATGTTTCCTCCACTATAGGCTAAGCCACTTCAATGTACATCCCCCACTCTAATCCACTGATCTTACTCCACACTACAACACTCGACTCTACGCTATTCCACTCGTTGCCACTCTGCTCTTCTACACTCCACTGTACAGTATTCCTCTGTACATTATTCCACTGTATGCTACTCTACTTTAATGTAGTCCACTCTACCCCACTACCGTGTATGCCACTCCACTCTACGCCACTCCACTGTATGACACTCTTCTCCACATTATATAACTCCACTCTATAAAAGTCTACCACACATTGTGGCACTCTACAACATTCTATGCCATTCTAACATTCTATTTCTATACACTCCATTGTCCAACTCTATACTCTATTCTACTATTCAACATTTTTCTATATGACACAGCAATCAAATCTACTTTACGAGACCCCACTCCAATTTATAATAGTTTACTACCTACACTACGCCACTACACTCCACTTCACGACACACCAGTACACTTTATTGTACTTTACTCCACACTACATTACACCACTCCACACAACTCTTCTCCACTGTAAGAGACTTTCCTTTACTCTACTTTATGCTACTATACTATAATCCATTCTATACAGCTCCAGTGTTTGGCACACTTCTGTACTCTATCCAACTCTCCTCTACAACACTCTACTATACTATATGCCATTGTCTGACGTTTTACTCCTGCCTATACCCCTACACTCCACTGTATACCACTGTACTATACTGTATGTCACTTTGCAACACTCTACTCCACTCTGTGGCACGCTACGATACTCCAGTCCAGTATATGACACTGTACGTCACTGTACCCCACTTTATTCCACTCTACTCTATGACACAGTTACACCACTCTACTCCACTGCTCCACTGTATGCCACTCCACACTACGCCACTTTATTCCAGTGTAGTGTATACCACTGTATGCCAATCCACTCTACCACACTCTGCACCACTGTACTGTACTGTACACTACTCCACTCAACAATACTCAACTGTCACTCTACTCTACTGAAGTCTACATCACTTTCCAATACTGTACGACATGCCACTAAACTCTACTGTACAACACAGTACTCCAATTTATGACACTTTACTCGACTGTATGCTGCACCACTCCACTGTACTGCACTCCACGCCACTATAGTCTACGGCACACCACTCCACTCTAAGACACTCCACACTACCCCACTCCAGTGTACTCCACTCCACTATACAGTACTCTACTACACTTTATCCCACTCTACGCCACTGTACAATACTCTGCTCTATGCAGCTACACTGTCCGACACTCTATTCCACTGTATGCAACTCCACTGTATAACACTGTGCTACACTCTATGACACTCTACTCCACTCTATGCTTCTACACTCTAGGTCACTGTACTACACTGTATGAAACTTGATGACACGCTACTCAGTTTCTCTCTACGGCATGCCACTCCACTATATGACATAGCACTCCACTCTACGACACCCTCCTCCACCGTACTCTACAATACTCCACTTGATGATACTCCACTCTACGACACTCCACTTCACCCTACTCCACTCTATGACAGTCTACAACACCCTACTCTACTGTTCGACACACCAGTCCACTGTACAAATCGCTGCTCCATTCTACGATACTTGCCTCCACTATATGAGACACCATGCCACTACACTATATAATACTTTACTACACTGCATGATACACCACTGCACTCTGCTCTACTCCACTCAATGACAATAGACTGTAAAGAATTCACCTCCACTGTACAGTACCATACTCCACATAAAACTCTCCACTCACAACACTGGACTCTACGGCTTCAAACACATTTTTATTAAAAATGTAAAAATCCAGTTAAAACACCAAAGGTTAAAGCTTAGTTACAGTTAGGAAAACTTTTTCCCTATACAAGCTACGCTTAAACTACACAAACTTTAAAAATTCTACAGTTATTGTTATACCTTTCATTTGCAATTTATCCACTACCTTCAAATTATTATAAGCAGCGCACCTCGTTACACACTCTTTTCAGCTTACAAAACCAGACAACACTAACTATGGAAGTGGTTGTGTGGGCATGTCAGTGGGTGTATGAGAGGTTGTATAGGGGTGTGATTGGGTGTGTGAGTGCATTGCCCAACCCTAAACCCTAAATATAACCTTACCTTCCTTTACCACTACCGAACCCAAAACCCTAATTTTACCCTTGCCTCTCTTTACCACTGCCCATCTCTAAACCCTAAATTACCCTTAAACGCCCTTTACCGCTACCCACACCTAAATCTTTTTTTTAAAATAACATAATAATTATCTCAGTAAGGTCTTCTTCACACTGCTTAATCGCTTGTATGGTGGCAAGGATTACCTGTGAAAGTCATAGTTTTAATCTTAGGATTTGAATAACTTCCTCCACTTAAACATCTTGAAGTTTAAAATAGGCTGCCTATATACCTGATGGCTGAATTTTAATCCCAACATTTATGCCTCTGTCTTTTCTTTCTTTGTGACAATGAGACAAATACCATGACTGTTTCCATTTCAGAGTTTCTGTGCACTTGAAAGGGGGAAGGCAAGTTAAATTGACTAAGATAAGCAATTTGTACCAAGTGTTTAGTCTTATACCATGGGCATGTGTCCCTACGTACATTAATCAAGACTGGACCACCATTCATCACAGTATAGAAGTTGTTAAGATGTCAGAAAAGACAAGCACTTGGTTACAAAACCACTTTTTCAATTGCTTATACATTGCATCCGTGGTGAGATTAATGCCTATGACATCCCAAAGGATCATCAGACAATGAGAATGTACTCAGGTAGTCCTTTGAAGATGTATAATTGTATATGCATTCTAGAGTGCATTATCATGATATAATTGGCAGTCCGCAAGTTAGGTATCCTGAAACAGAAGCAAAGGCGGACAAGTAAAATAAATGGCAATCCTCTCACTGATACTGCCACCTAGAATATTCATTAATGCTATTAGAGAACACTTGTTAAAAGGTTTACAGCAAGCAATGAAAGAAGAAAACATCTGATAACTAACAAAGATAAAGTCTCCAAATTATTATAAATTCTAACATACACTGTGGGTTGTGGCCAAATGTACTTTGTAAGCAATGTCAGCCACCAAGCAGTGTGATACAACATTCTGTCATGAAAATAAGGTACCCATTATGAATAATTGATTTTTCTAATTCTCTTTTCTAGGCAGTGATTATTCGTAGTATTCTGCAGTACAATGAAATTGAATCCAATGATGTTGCATATGGCATTGGACTCTGTCTGGCCCTCTATTTTACAGAGCTGGCAAAGTCATTATTTTTCTCCTTGTCCTGGGCAATCAACTATCGCACAGCTATCAGACTGAAGGTCGCCATCTCTACAGTGGCTTTCGAAAAGCTCATTAAATTCAAGACGTTGACACACATTTCAGTTGGTGAGGTAAGCAGAGAACTTCTTCAGCGTCACTATCAATGAATTATTAGATAATGAGAAGCACAAAGAGGGGGTCTTTTAGCATTTGATTTGAAAAATGTGGTAACGATTCTGTATCACTAAGCTAATATCTTATAGGACTGCTCTGACATGGATCCCCTAGGATTGGTTGTATTGTTCTAATTATGAAGGACTTTGAACTTCTGTGATAAAAGGAAAGAGAAAACTCAGCCAGTTTGAACATTGAAGCAATGGGGGGGGGGTGAGTTTGCACTGATCATATCCTGGGTGCAAACTCAAGTACAAGCTGCACTCGAGTGGATGGATCTGTGATTTGAATTGAGACTTAATATCAATGTTTCGACAATATATTAATGACAATGAAACGCAATTTGCCCCACAAGGATGATTGAGAGTAATACATTTGAAAACCATCAAGGTTTATTGGTAGATTAATAAAGTTACAATTTTAATCAATCTGATTAGTCATAAATCAGTTGACACCTCATAAAAGTGTGGATGATATATTCCAAAGTGAATCAAAATAGCAAATACAAAGACAAGTTATTTAAAGATTGCCACATGCAAATTGAATAAGATTGAGTTCCCTTGAAGGAAAATCCCCTAATACTAAGCTAAAGATTTTAAATGAGGTTGGAGTAGTTTTAAGAAGCAGGTGTTAACCTGCAAAGCTTCTGAAAGCAGAACATAATGAAGGTTCATTCAGGCAAAGGAAATATATTTGCTCAAGGGTTTAAGTCTAGGATCATGAATGGTTATACGGTCTTAAAAGAGGGAGAAAAGGGGCGTCTGCTTTCGGAAGAGTAGATAGGAGCATCTGAAGTTAACTAGATCAGCGATGCACAATTAAAACATAAGATTCAACAAACAGCAACACAGCTTGCAGTTCCCAAAAGGTGGAAACCAATTAAATCTCGGCCTTCATGATAAGGTGTCGTCGTCCTCAGGCGTCGCACAAAGGGAGTTCACAGCTGCACAGCTTTCAGAGACATCGCTCCCAGAATGATATGACATTGTCAGGCAGTGCCAAACACAAGTGCCATAAACCAATTTATTCAGTTTCTGTGAAACTAACAATAATAACATTTTCAAATAAAGTCAAACAACTAAGCCTATTCATTAGATGAACTACAGTAGTTTAGCTTGGCTCCTTAAATGAATAGAAGAGTGAAATAACGCATGCACACTGCGGCTAAAAACTCATGCTCATTGTTAATATCAATTATTCGATTTGAGGACTCCCTAAACTATGGCTAACATAGCTTGAACACATTTAAAGTAAGGTTGATTATAACATGGGTATTGCTGACTATGATAAAACCTAATGTGGAAACCACATAATAAGTGTATGCATTTATTATGTATTAGTATGTTTTTACTTAAGCAAAATGGAAAATAGTGACAACTTGTCACCAACATTTGTATGCAAAGTCATAGAACATCACCCCTGCATCAATTAGTATGAACTACAGAAAAGTATTGATAGGTTGTAAGTTACTGCTCCTTGTATTACTACACCAATCTCCAGCTATATCAAGACAGCTACATTGAGGACCACTCCCTTATCAAGGTAAATCTAAAGCTTATTTTACTTTTACCTCGAACCTACTATATCAACCCTACATCAAGCTTGACTTATTGTTTCCAATTTACATTTTTTTCTTTTTTAAATTGTATTTATAGCCCTATTCCTTATATGTGAATTATTTATTTATTATTATTTACTTTACTTGATGACCCCCTTCTATTTTTTGATCTAATTGAAATTATTTAAATGAGACACAATTTTATTTTCATTAATTTACCATTACCCTTATTTTTTTCTATAATTTACCTTTAAAGCTTGCCTTTGCTTATGTGCTATCCCATAAAGTAGACATCACAATGTGATAAGCCACAGTGTCAGATTGATTGAAACTCTTGCCTATTATAGCTGCCATAACCACCTGTGCCGTGGAAGAGGAAGTGAATATAAATGGTGGCCATATTGGACAGGCAAAGTGTTTGTTGTATATATAGAACATGATTCTTTTGAAAAAATGCAATATGGCCGACTCAAGGAGACAATGTCAATTACACACAGAGTGTTCCCTGTGAGAATCTCAGTGTTTCCCCTGACCAATATAGATTTCAACACTCAGCACAACTCTGACACCCAACAGGAAGTTTGATCTATCAACCTCGAGATAAGAAGCTATTTGTGTTAACGTGATACCTACAGTGTAGCACAGGAAAACTGAACCTGATGCTAAGAAATTTTGCAAAAGGTGGTGACTGGAGAGTGCATTTGGTGAACTAATCCACTACTATCAACAGCACAGTTAAGGCGTCTGATGGAGGTAATTCTACTAAGAAGTTCATTGATATTCAGTACTTGGAAGAGGAATGCTTAGTCCTATATGGTTTACCTTACCTGGATTTAGATTGAATACATGTGATATAAGATTGTACTTACTGTTTTACTTCTTGTTGGGTCTGAGGCCGCCAAAATGTGTGCATTATGAGATCTAGAGTTCATCGAGCATCTGGTTCTTCGTCACATATAGGGCCAGATGTATGTAGATAGCATTTTGCGAGTCCCTAATTGCGAATCACAAGGATTCGCAATTAGGAAATCGCAAAATGCAATGTATGAAGGTGTATAGTACACCTTTTGCGATTCCTAGGGGGTCGCACATGACCTACCTCATGAATATTAATGAGGTAGGTCGCAATTTGCGACCCCCTAGGAATCGCACAAATCACGGGGATGGTGGCCTATTCAGTACCTTAATGGAAAACGAGATGCTTTACAAAACGAAAAATGAAAAGTTTTCTTTTCATTTTTTAAGAGCAGGCAGTGGTCCGTGGGAACACTGCTTGTTCTTAAAAATGGTTTTACACACATTCACAAAGGGGAAGGGGTCCCCAAGGGACCCCTTCCCATTTGCGAATGGGTTACCACCTACTTGAAGTAGGTGGTAAAATGCAAATAGTTTGCGACTGCAATTGGGGTCACAAAACATTCATACATACCGATGCGATTCGGTATTAGGAAGGGACGCCCTAAACACGCCCCTTCCTAATACCGAATTGCAAACCCATTTTGTGATTCGGTAACAGGTTACCGAATCGCAAAATTAGGTTTGCTACATCTGCAAATCTGCCCATTTGTGAACACAAAAGTGCTTGATACTGCCCCATAGTATCATGACACCAGTATGGTATTTTTAACATAGGAGATATGTAGTTATGAAGACTTGATGATTTTGAAATAACAATCTTTTATTTTTTTGCTGAAGAGTTTCTTCGTCTTGGACAATTCAGGCTTCTATGTCAATGCGTTGTTGAGACTGTATGATTTTTTTTATAGACTGCTGTCTACTTTGAGGTTACTATCAAGATGTATGGTGAACCAGTGGGTTCATCATTGTAATTCCCTTAATGGGAAAATGTGTCTGCTTTTCCATATCAATTTCCTTGCTGATAAATCTTCTTGAAGGTAAATCTAGAGAAAAAAGAGCATACAACATTCATGATGATGGTTGGCACACATGGCTTTTAGGAAGCCAAAATTCTTAAGGACCGTCCAAACTATTTCATGATTTGGATCTTCTAAATAGTGTCTTCAATGAGAGATAACATTTTTAATGGTGATTTGTTCTGTATCATAAATTTAATAATGCTGTTCAGTTTCTGTAAGGTTTTCAGAATAGAAAAAACTAGGTGCAGGGTATCAGTGTTTGGATCTCATTGCGATAAGGGGTGCCAATTAGTGTGGGAGAAGCATCATTTTCCACTGTACGTGGTATTTCAATATTTGGATGTTTAAGAATGGGGGCTGTTTTGAATGCCCCCATGAGTTTCTCAAATGCTACTTCCTGTTGAGGGACCTCTAAAAATGGAACTTCTTTCTTATTGAACAGTACCATGGGAGCAATGATCAACAAAAAGATTGGATAAATTGTCAATAGAAGTTGGAGAAGCCTTTTTGGCAGTTGTTAATGTGGGCCAATTTGAAACAGCTTGTACTTTTCATTTATTAATATTGATCCTGTTTACAATCAATCAATCAATCAAATTCTTTATTTCGATTAATTTAGAACCATAAAAGATACACATAAAATCGCATTCCAATAATTCAAATCAATTTGTAAAAGATATAAATACTATTCATCGCAATAAGGGCTTTTAGGACGAATTTGTAAAGTGCAACCTGTCCCTACTACAGCCAATAAAACTATATAATATCTAATAAATATCTAAAATACAGGCATTTATATTCATAAAAACATTTTGTTCTAATCCAATGACACTTGTCTATTTATTGTGCTTCCTCACAGGATCCCTTTTCACTTCATGGTACCTCAAATTCCGTCAATACAAGTCTTGCTTCGTAATACCTATATTCCACAATACTGTCATAGATTTGCATATTTCAACTTCCCAGAGCTATAATAAAACATACGATCCTGTTTACAATAATAGTGAATCCTAGAAAAAAAAAGAAGAAGACACAAACATACATTTATCTAACTTAGCATTAAAGTGGTATTGCCATAATAGAATAAGATTTTTTCTTACAAGTTTCTGATTTTCGGCAAGAGTGTTAGAAAATACAAGATTACCGTCAAGGTATACAATGTGTCTCTAAATACACTTATTAAGTGCTGGAAAGCCACAGGGACATTGCTAAGGCCAAAGGGCATTACTAAGGGCCTGATTTAGATCTCGGGGGATGGGTTACTCTATCACAACGGTGACGGATATCCCGTCCACCAAAATATAAATCCCATAGGATACAATGGGATTTATTTGCGGCGGATGGGATAGCCGTCACCATTGTGATGGAGTAACCCGTCCGCAGAGCTCTAAGTCAGGCCCAGAGTATTCATAAATGGACAAACTAAGAATTTAACACGGTTTTCAATTCATGTTCTTTCTTAATTCACACAATATTATCTTCCCCTCTTCAATCCAATTTAGTCATGATATAAGCTGGGTGCAGTTTATCAGGAAGCACTAGAATGAGTGGTAAGGGGTATAGATTTTTGGATTGTGTTGGCATTTAGTTTATAATAATCAATGCATGGATATAACTCTCCATTTGATTTGGGCATGAAGAATATTGGAGCACCAGTGGAGAAGTTGATTGGTGGGTACATCCCTTAGCCAGATTTTCTTGTATGTATTTCTTTAGTTCCTTTTCTTCCTTGCTGGTGAAAGCATAATTATTCCCTTATGGTATCTTGGAGCTAGGGATAAGATCCATGGCACCGTCATACTCTCTGTGCAATGGTAATTCCTCCCTCAATTTTACATTGAATACATCTAAAAGTTGTAATACTGGGAACGTAACAGGATCTTATCTTGATCCATAGTTGAGCCTTCCAAAGACGCCAACATCTGTGTTTCTTTTGTGGGATCTATAAAGAGACAAAAAGTTGGGCTGAAATTTTATGATATTCTTAGTCCAACTGATAGTAGGATTACATATGCATAACCCCGGAGTACCAAGATGATGAAAAACTCATCTGCATCACTAAAATTGTAGGCCATAGTTCTAAATGTCCACACAAGGTATACTTACTTAACCAACTTGCTAGATGCATGCATAGCATCTCACGATGCGAAGGGTGTCTATTCATAGTCCTAATAGGTTCAGGTTGTGTCTTGGGCCCCAATAGAATATGATGCATGGCAGCAAATATTATAGCCTTAAAAATGCCTAAAGCTCTGGAATCCAAAAGAGCTACCACATAGAACAGCTTGCTTGGAATCAACAAAAAAATAGATAAAAAAGTGAGTAGAGGAAATAGCAGGACTAACGGATAGCTCTGTGCTCAACCTTTTACTACCATTTAAGACCAAGAAGGGCCGTTTCCTGACAACTGAGGGCATTGGTTCACAAAGTGTCTGGATTTTCTACAGTATAAACATAGATTTTCCTTCTTTCAGCATTCTCCTCAGGTAGTAATTTTTGCCTTATGTTTCTCAACTGCATAGTTAATTCTGTAACATAGTTTGTAGGTAAGGATTCTGTGGTGATCTTTGGTATAAAAGTGGTTCAACTCTATTCAGTTTTACTTTCTTTGTATCTAACTGATGGTTACTTCACAATTCGCAATACTAAGACCATATTGGTTGTATGTATTTTAATCAATAATGAAATAATTCCTTTTTATTTCCTCCTGTAGTCCCTAGTAGAAGGCTGCAGTCACAGATTCATCATTCCACTTTAGTTCATATTGCAATTGTTGTAAATGGCTGGTATAACAGATGAGCTCTTGTGAATCTTGTTTAAGAATAAGTAATCCTATGCGGGCAGCGTGTGTTGTATCGCACCTCTCACAGACTACCTTAAATTGTGTTAAAAACAATCGTGGTTAAACAAGGGTCTTACTTCAAAATGAAAGGAGTAGCCCAGACCAAACTGACTTTTCTCAGAAAAGAAAGCATAAAGGTTGCTTTTGCTGAGTCAGATTCAAATTGTAATGGCCAATTTAAGAAGTATAGCTGGTGTTGTGTCAAAAATGTAGAGAACTGTTTAAGGTCCACAGCACATTTTTGAAAGAGTGTCAGCTTAACTCCTAAAGGTAAAGATACTGTGATTGAGACCACAGAAGCATTAGAAGTACTGGTTCTGAATTATCTAATTGATTGGTCGCAAATGGATTAGTGTGTGAGCTATTGGTTGATGGTGTGAACTGAATTTGAAGTTGGTTTACCCAGTCAAGTAATAAAGCTTGTTAAATCTGACAGACTTTTAATTCTCTTTTTGTCAAGTCCAGACAAGGAGTCCTCAGTTGGGTCTTTGCCTCTATCGCGGCCTGGCAAGCTGTCAAGAAATAAGCGAACCAAGAGGGCAGACAGGCCTATCTACTTGTCACTAGCCTCCCAGTTATCCTTGGTGCCTGGGACTAATTTAAACAATAATGGGGTTTAGGGACTCCAGGGAAAGTAGGAGAACACAACATTGAAAAGGTACCGTAATCCGAAGCTGCCCAATAAAGGGGGAGAACTCTCTTGTTCTGTCAAGAGACAAAGAAGCAGGGAGAGAATGTTTTCAACTCACCAGTACATTGTGGATAATAGGGACAACAGCCAAGAAGCACACCAGCTAACCTCTAGAAAACGGGAGAGGCAGCAGGGGAAAAACAAGAAAGGTGCACCGGGTAGGAAGCTTGGGTGGAAATTGAACAAGAGTGAGATAAAACTACCAAAATGCAACATTTACTGGCACAGACTGATTGAAACTCACCTCCTTTAATGCTGCCAGTACAACCCATGCCCCAGAAGAAAAAGGGAATGCAAATGGTGATCATATTTGATAGGAAATGTGTCTCCTAAAGCTATAGAAGTTTTTAAAAGAATCCAATATGGTCAACTCACACAGAAACAATTACGTACCTACTCATCTGTACAAGGTCCTCCATGTTTCTTTTGCCATCAGAGTCTCCAATAAGCAGTATCCCACTCATAAGAAAAACTCCATCATTATCCAGGTAAGTAGCTATTTGTCTCAATGTGGTACCAACAGTGTAAAACAGGGAAACTAAACCTAAATTTCCTAACCCTTGTAGTCCATATCCTGAAACAACAAATATTATTTGAGTCAAGTTGTTTTTACTCCATGTAACACCGAATGTATGTAATGAACCTGAGAGAATTTTGACAGAGCAGAGTAGGTTGTGTTCATTCTTATAACTGTGCCTAACTACTCCCATGGGAATTTGCACATGTATAAAACTGGCTGAATAGCTCAGTGATCTAATTGCTTGCCGCTAACAAATGTGTTGCTCTGGAGGTCATGAAGCAAGGCTCAACCTTCTATCCTTTCAAGGTGGGTGAAATGTGCATCATAAATTGAGTCTTTGTACTGTTTGCTCAACATTCTTCTGAATTTCTTCCAGGTAATCAACTTACTCTCCAATGATGGTCATCGCTTGTTTGAAGCTGCTTTGTTCTGCCCGCTGGCCTTCGGCACTCCAGCTTTGCTCATTATTTGCACAGCATTTTCCTGTGTAATTCTTGGCCCCACAGCCCTTATTGGAGTTGCTGCTTATTTAATATTCTTACCTGTGCAGGTAAGACCTTGTTCCCAAAGCATTTAATTGGTGTTTACACTCATAGTCCACAATGGCTGAAATCCAAATCCGGTATTTGTAAAGCGCAAAGTACTTACCCCTAAGGGTCTCAAGGCGCTGGGCGCCCTTGGGGAGATTAAGTGAACTATTGCCCAGAGTCACATCATGCTGAGCTGAGCTGCCATTGGCGCTGGGGATCTAACCGTGAGCCCTGCGCTCCATAGTCAGATGCCCTAGCCGCTGCACCACACCTCTCCCTAAGGGAATGGTGGAAAAGGGGAAATGAGTGCCCTCAATCAAATAAAGACCAAGGGCATGATTCACATAGGTAAATGTGTTCACAAACATATGTTTATGACCAAAGTTCCCTTTTTTATGCCTGTCAGGAATTCACAAAAGTATTCCTGTCTGGTGTAAGCCTACTTATGTGTGCGGATATTTCTGGTGCTCGGGGCGTTCTAAGCAATGGCTAGCCTTGGAATTCTGTGGATGCCCATAACATGACATGGACATTTGTCAGCATTAACAAATTACTTTCAATACCTGGGAAGAGTCAGATTTGTACTCCAGGCAATAGCTGGGGTAAATCCCTTACCAGGATGGGAAGAAGAATGGATTGCCCCTAGATTTGGTGAAGGTGTGAAGAACACGTTTCTTCACTAGGAAAAGTATTGGGGGGAAAAATTAAAATGTGCGTTTGCACAGGAAATCCTTTTCCTACTGCATGGAGCGCTCCACTTTGACTCTGCACAGCAGGAATAAGATCTTGCTGGGAATGTCACAGGACCTTCCCAGGAATGCTCATGAAAACCAGGTGCAGCTTTCCATTCAGAATATTGAGAATGTTTGTGAATCCCAGAATGTAGTAAATCTACACTCACACATAAGTGTAAATCTGCGAGTATAGATGTACTATTTTCTTTGTGAGTTAGGTCCTTAGGGTGACAAGAGTACAGCAGACCACCTGCAAGTCAGCCCAGTCAGCAGAAGCCCTCATCTCCACCTTTCTAACAAAAAAACACCTGCTGTATGTAGAAATGTTTCTAAAAGTACTTCTGTAGGTGAAGCTAAAACACTTCATTCGAAACAAAAGCTATCAAAAAATGATGTCATGGTGACTAGCTGCATTTTCCAAAGCAAGGTCTTATTTCTGCAAATCAAGCAATCTGTGATTTGACATTCAAGGAGTTATCTCCCTGCATTTGGGGTCATTGTTTTCTTTTTCTTTGTGGAACCAGTGATCGAGGATGGGAATGAAGAGTATTGGAGTGTCTGGCCTCAATACGGTGTCACTTCCAACACTGTGAAGCCAGTGGATCAGATGCCAACTAAGGTTATTCTATGGCAACGTTTGTTAAGTATCTGATTTACAGCAGTACTACGAACCTGCAAACTCTAGATGAACCCATTAGTAATTGCTCAGATATTAAAACAGTTATAAATGGAAACAAAGTTATCAATGTTATTTGAAGGGGTAGGACCTTGCTTGATTTTATTGTTTACTGATGCTTTAAAGTAATAATTAATGCTGCTATGCTTTAATTTTTGGCACAGGGACATCATTTAATATCATTGCAATAGTTATATTTTGTTGATCAATTGTTTCTGGTTGTCTTCTTTCTCTGTCATGGGATTCTCTCTGCTATCCATAAAGAGTAGAGTATCTGTCCGCACGTAGGGAATCCCTAGAACACTATTTTTTAGAAACATTTTACAATGAAAACAAGTCTATAAGAGGCAATATGTTTTTATTATTCTTCCTTTAATGCCTGGCAATAAAAAGTAAATCCAATTAGCCCATTTGAAGTACAGTGGGCTGAAAACACAACTGAACAGTGCCCTTTTTAAAATCCCATAATCTAGGTAAAATGTATCCTATAATAGGCTGGGTACACACTGTTCCAATTAGACACTGCACCTTTAAAAATTATGGATTCAGGAAGACTTCCCATCAAGCAGTGCAGGGTTAGTGAGGCAGTTTGTTTGCAGACGGATCCCCGAACACTATTTCCTTTTTAGGACTGTTGTTTTTGCTCAAAGCGTGCATTTTTGTGGGTTTCCTTGGTGTCATGCAACAGCTTTTGGAGTATCCTCCACTTTGCTGCAATTTTTTGGCAGTAATTACCTTTTTCTCCTAATATTTCCTCTGAGGTATTTCTTTTCTTCACTCACCTTTGGGCACTTTGCTTTTGACCGGTGCCTTCGTGATGATGTAAGAATTTCTGAAAGGACGGATACAATGTTTATGTCATCTGTCTACCAGAATATTACTCCATCATGACATGTAAAATCTGTGTGGAGATGCCCTACAGGCCCCTAATGGTTTGGAAGAGAGTTTCCCTGAGGGCAAAATAGGAGGAAGTTGGCTGCTCTACCTCACAGTCCACCAAATTTACAGGGCAAGAGTTGTGAAACTCCTCTTTAGTCTCTGGTGTAACCTTCAGGAGCTTTGAGTCACCGCCTGAAGTGAGGTGAACAACATCAAAGCACTCATTTCGAGACAGCTGACATCGAGATATTTGATGTGGAGATTGTCTGTGTTAAGGCGGACAAGGATTTCAGGAGTTTTCCCATCTGCGTCTCGTAGCTTTACTTCAGTGAAAGCTGTTTCTGTGTCGGGCCACAAGTGCTATTAGGGATCCCCCATCACTCCTAAGGTGCTGAGAGGCCAAGCGCTGATGTCCAGAGAGAAGATGAGTTCCTAGAGGACCATCTTATCTTGGATGTTCCATCATCTCCAGAGCCACAACCTTCTGTAGAAGAGCTTATCCTAGTTCCATCAGTGGAGGATGATTTTCAGCCACCTCGAGGCCCAGTTGGTTCATCTGCATCTTCACCACCACCTCATGTAGGTGACAATCCTCTGACACAATCTCCTTCAGCTCAGCAAAAGTAGAAGGGGCATGGCCATAGAAATGCATCCCAGGATGATCAAGCAGAAAAAAAGAAAAAGGTGCTTTGTCATTCTAAATGATCTAGAGAAGCTCCGATTGGTCTTGCAGATACAGATCCCACACACCTCAGAGAAGAATCTCAGCTTCTTCAAGATCGGACAAGGTTTGCAGACTCACCACCTCCCTGGCAGATGATGTGATTTTGTTTTATGAGGATATACATAGGCCAGCTCAGAAGTTGAATATTGAATCATCTGTTCCTGGGAGACAAATATTTTCAAGACTCTATTCCTGAGCCCTCATGTGAGTCCTGTGGTTGCTCTGGGTCCAGGTCTGCTAGAATCCACTATACATACCTTTCTGACACCTGCATCTATAAGATCCATTGCCCGCCATAAAGAAAAAAGTATAGGCCATCAGAATTATAGCACTCTTTTTAAAAGGAATACCACCTCCTGATTTATTTTTTATGGTTATTTGTAAATGGCACTTTCATTCATATACAGAGTCTCTTGGTGCAGACGTTACATAGACTAAAAGAGTATTGCTGAGACACTGCATGTTTTATAAAGTAAAAAGCCAGGCTGTAAGGAGTTTGCAGAATTTAAAGAGATTGAACTCCAATCAAATATGTAAAGGAAAGGAATTCCAGAGAGATGGACCAAAGACCAGGGAGGCTCTTCCTCCCCAGTTACAAAGACTGAATGTCAGAATTGTAAAAGTGGGTTTGTAAGATTATCTCAACTGCTGAGAGGGGGAGTATTTCCTGAATTTATTGGCTTGAAAAGAAGGAATGAAGTGGTAAAACATTTAGTGCATTATGCTGGCTCATTTAAATTGCTTGTGTTTGTTAACAGGCTGCCAATGGAGTTTGTTACCGTAAGACAATATATGAGCATACTTTTTCAAATGGAAAACAAGTCTACCTGTAACATTTTGCAGTTTTTTCTGACAGTCTGAGCGTTTTTTTTGCAGCTCAGATAGATCGTGTTTCTGTAGACCAGTCTTGACTGGGTAAAGACATTTTCTGCTATCAATTTCTGGGGGTATTATAGGAATTGGAGGATTCTCTTTAGTTGCTTACGATGAAAAGACAAGTTTTAATGACTGCTGATTTCTGATACTCTAAAGACAAGTTAATATCAAGTATGGTGCCAAGATTCTGGACTGATTCTACAGGTGTACAGCACTGGGCCTTAGTGGACAGCCACGAGGTAGGCGTGGCCGTCGATTCACCAAACTGTCAGAGGTAGCGGAAATGGCATCACATGCCCTTTGACCCCAGTGACATCACAGAAAGTGACATCATATGGCTGATGTCTTCCCGGCAGTGATGCCATGTCACCTTTGACCCTGGTTATGCCACAGGAAGTACATCACGAAAGGTATAAATTCTGTAATTAGTGCAACATTAATAAAAAAAATATATCGTTCGTACCTTTGTCATATCATCCCATGCATCTTCCATTACCCATCTCTACCTCTCACAGCTCTGCCTCATGATCCCTCTCACCTCCATAGCTGCTATCTTCTTATTTCTTTCTTTTTCAACTTCCTCTAACCTTCAACTTTTCATGTCATACTCATCACTTTAACAGGTTTTCTACATCACCCTGTGATGTGTTCTCCTCTCCCAGTTCACCTCTTACCCACACTTTTATAAACAGCTCTCTCTCTTTTATTCTCACACTTCTACCTGTTTCCTCCTGCTACCAATTCTCATTACTATTGTTCACATATTTCCCATCATATCTCCCTCTTATTCTCTCACTTCTGTATTAGACCGGTTCTCTCTGTTCTTTCTCCTTTCTCTGCACACCCTTCACTCTAATTTTCATTAAGAATGTGCCTCTTACTTCCAACTTCATCACTCTGATTTGCTAAATTTTCTCTCTCTATATTTCACGTTCACCTACATCTTTCCCATTTTCCCTTCCAACTCCACCTCTCTTATTATCACCACCATTCCCTGCTTTGTCATACCATCTGTCTTGAGTTTTCTCAGTTCGCTCCCATAAAATCTTCACCCTTATCTTTGACAACTAATTGTAGCTATCTCTTGATTCGCCCTCTCTCTAATCATCTGTTATACTTTCCCCACCATCCCCACCCACCTCAAACATTACCTCACGGTTGTATGACTTAACAACGCATGCATTTATGTCACATGCCTTTACCATGCATCCATTATCATGTAATGCGTTAACCACGCATTGCCTTTACAATGCAAGCCTTTACCATACATATGCCTTTACCCTGCATGCCTTTAAAACGCAAGGTAAGTGAAATCTCAATATACCCTATATATATGTGTGTGTTGTGCGTGTATATGTGTATATACATATATATATACATACACATTTTTGTAATTGGAGGGAAACTCCCCAGACCCCCCATTTATTAATTATCTTTACCATTCCATACCCCTACCCACCCCTAAACCCTAAAAACGCCCTCACCACCCTAAACCCATACCCACCCCTAAACCCTAAAAATACCACTAGCAACCCAATACCCCTACCCACCTCTAACCCCTATATATATATATGGTAAATGCTTGTGTTGTAAAGGGAATGCGCAGTAAAGGCATTGTGTGGTAATGGATGCTGTGGTAAAGGCATTACGTTGTGATGCCTGCTGTTAGACCTGGCATCCTTGGCGTGGTTTCCCTAAACTTTTTGCCTCTTGACCTCCTGTTTTGCCGACTTCGTTTTTGCTGGCTTTAGGATCCTGGGCACTTTACCACTGCTAACCAGTGCTAAAGTGAATATTATCTGTACTTTAAACATGGTAACATTGGCTTATCCACAATTGGATGTTTAATTTACTTATAAGTCCCTAGTAAAGTGCACTAAATGTCCCAAGGGCCTGTAAATGAAATGCTACTAATGAGCCTGCAGCACTGATTGTGCCATCCACTCAGTAGCCCTTTAAACATGGCTCAGGCCTGCCATTGCAGAGCCTGTGGGTGCAGTTTTGAACTGCCCTTTTGACCTGGCAAGTTAACCTACTTTCCAGGACATGTACGTGAGAGTTTTACATGTCCTGGTAGTGAAAAACTGCTAAATTTGATTTTCACTATTGCAAGGCCTATCCCTCCCATAGGTTAACATGGGGATTGACTTTAAACTTCTTTTAAGTGTAATTACCAATTGGGAGCAGATCGAAAATTGGAGTTTGGTGTCTTTGGACTCACAATTTAAAAACACATGTTTTAGTAAAGTTGGTTTTTAAATTGCAGGTCTGAAAATGCCACTTTTAGAAAGTTGACATTTTCTTGCTTTAACCATTCTGTACCTCTGCCTGTCTCTGAATACATGTCTGAGTTAGGGTGACAGCTGGGCTTTGTGTATTCCCTCTAGACAGTCACACAAAGGGAGCTGGGGTGTAACATTTGCATCCTGAAGGCCCATCACCAGGCTGATGGGCCTTCCTGAGGTAGATTGGGAGGAAGGAGCTGACACTTACACCTGAATAGGGCTGTGCCTGTCCCCAAACAAAGAGCGGCATACGCCTCTTTAGTGTGTCTGGAGCTAGGGCAGGAAAGGCAGGGACATTGTGATCTTCAGAGGCCTCTTTGATGCTCCCCCACTTCAAAGGCACATTTGGGTATAAGTACTAGACTTCTGACGCCAACAAAAGAGAACTCTACTGGAACCAAGGACATTCTGCCTGCAAGAAGAACTGCTGTGATGCAGGAGGGCCTGCCACGTTGCTTCTTGCTCTACTGTGTTGGGCTGCTGCCTGCGGATTGCTGTGCTGTAAGAGGGACTGCAACTTTGCAATGTGCTCTGCTGTGTTGGCATGCTGCCTGCTGCTTCTTGCCTGGGAGTGGGAGGGACTGGATCTGCTCTCTACATCCTTGAACCCAAGATTCTCCAAGGGCTTGCCTCCTGTTTTCAGAAGTCTCAGGGTCACAAAAGACTTCTTGCAACTCTCCTGGTGCTGCTGGACTCTGAAATCCAATAGTTCTACCCTTGCTTGAGGTGCCCCCTCCAGTCCTGGCCCTCAGAAGTGGGTTTTGCAGCTGATTCCTGCAAAAACTGGTGCATCGACTCAACTACATGAGAAAAATCGATGCATTACCCTTCGACGTGGTGCCAAATCGATGACGACCCAGGTCCCGACTGCGAGACTCGACAACAATGCAGCACTAATCCTTCTACACCATATGTAAGGCTCGATGGCCAGAGAGTGGCCCGACTGCATGAATCAGAACCAACGGATTGTGTTCTTGACGTCGACACTTTGCTCCATATAAGGTACTTTTTCAGTGGACCCTTTTTTTTGAGTTCTGTAGCCGGCCTGCCCTCCATCACGGTTGGCCTGAACTTTGGTTTTGCACCGCTCCTTCATGACCTCAAGTAACCTTTTGACCGCTAGTGACTTCTAAGCACTGTTTTCACATTTAATCTTTAAAAATTCATATCTTGAGTTCTACTTATTGGATTATAGTCTTTTTGGTCTTGTTTTATTCAGATACCTATTCTCTATTTTCTAAATGTTGTGTCTTTTTGTGGTGTTTTCATTGAGTTACTATAATTAAAGTGTGCACAAATACCTTACACATTACCACTTAATTTAAGCCTGATTGCCCTGTGCCAAGCTACCATAGGGTGAGCACAGGATAATTTAGAGTGTGTATCTGAGTTACCCTGACTAGAGTGGTGGCTCGTACTTGGATAGGGTGCATACCTCTGCCAACTAGAGACCACATTTCCTACATCTGCATTGTAAAGGCTGTTTTCCTTCTCTGACATCAATTTTCCATATTCCATCTTCCTCTGGCAGGCCGCTTGTTCAATCACTTCCCTCTTCCCTCCACTTTTCCTATTTTTTCATCTCAGCTCACTCTTGCTCCTGTTTCATCTCACACTACTCTAGGAAATTAGAAGCTTGACATCCGCAGAAAGCTAAAGGATCACTTGGCAGATAAGTAATGCTGTAGGAGGAACATAATCACACATTGGTTTGCAAATGTTAAACAAATTAAACAAAAAGTAAAATTAAACCACTTACTGGGACTGCAATGCTGTACTTCCTGGCAGGTTGCAAAAATGCTTTGTTCCACAAAAGTGCAGGCCACATACCATAAAGAAAGCTGGTGTCCAACAACACTGGAAAGCAGGACAGGCCGGTCGAGCCTCACACCAAAATCCACAGCCTGCAGGCCAAGCAAACTTGTGCTCGGTGGAGGCTGGGGGCTGTAAGCCTTAGAAGGTGTTGCTAAGCAAAAACAAAGGTGTTCTGACAGGTTGAAACATTTAAATGTTTCATGTATGCTCTATGCCCAGCTGCCTTCAGAAGCTGCTCGTATGAAAAGAGAGGAGCGAAAATGCCTGTTCCTCAATTTCTGTTGCTTCCTTTGCAGCCTCTGAGGTCAGGGGTCGCAAAGGAAGTCCCAGGAGTCGCAAGGGGCAAGCCAGGGGTCACAGCTGTGACCCCTGGCGACCCTTAAAAATGTTCGTGGATCTAAGGTCCCCTCTATTTAACATATTGATAATTGGATGTATCTTAGTCTTCCTGGGGTAGAATTTTAGAAGTGATTTTCTACCAACTTTAGGTGGGTTTTAGTGCAGAGGAGATAAACTAAAGTGTTATTGGATGATTTGGTGGGTAGACAACATCTAAGTTGTGTGCCATCAGCATAAAAGTATGATTTCACTTGATACTTCTGTATTAAGAATGTGCGATATGTCATGTCATGATTACTAAGGAGAAATTGTGTTTTCCTTGTAGAGTTCCCCTGGAAGTAGTATGTATTGAGAACTATTTGAGGGAACCCATGTGATCCATGCTAAAACACTATTTTACCAATTTAAAAGAAGCCGAGGCATTGCAGTTGGATCATGGGGTCAATGTTGTCAAAGTCGAAAGAGAGGTCTAGTAAAATTAGAACCCTCATCGTAACTGTCCACCATCATTTGGTGATGATCAATTAATTGCTGAAGTTAAAACCAATTCAGTATTACAATCAAGTCAGAATCCTGCTTGACAGTTCTGCAGGTAGTGCACTTCTTCAACAAAGTCCTAAAACATTTGGATTGCTGTCTTTGCAATAAACTTGAAAATATAAAATAATAAGGAGATAGGCCTAAAATACTATGGGGCCATGTGTTCCAAAGAGGGCTTTTTTTAGAGGAGGCTGAACAAAGGCATATTTGAATTGGTTACAGAATACACCAGATGACAATGAAGAATTTATAATATCTGTTAAATATGGGGCAACCAGCTCTTTTATAGGTTTCCAGAGCGTGTCTGGAATTGGTTTGCCTAGTGATCCAGAATGTCTGCTACTAGTAATTAGTTTGGCACAATCTTCTATCATGATGGGCTAAAAGTGACAAAAGATTCCCCCTTGTGGACTCTGGTTGTTGGACTTGCATGGGTCTGTTCCTATACTTAGTTTTGGTGTCATAGCTGAAAGTTCAGAGTGTGCGCCAATAATAGTTGCAGGTTCAGCTGTGTGAATACCCGCCCCACAGGTTCATTTATAATTATCCTGATTTTTTCAAACAAAACGTTTGAGAGACTGTTCACTAATGCTTGAGAGCGAGGGCCAGAGTTAGTGGTGAAGATTGGGTGGATTAAATGATTAATAGTGCTGAATACATCTGAAGTGCTTTGTTTTGGATTCATAATCTTGTTTCAATAATAACACCTCTCCCCTCCTCTTTTTAGAAAGCAGTATTTCCGCAGCAAATTGAAATAGATAATTCAAAGGGGCAAGGGCCAGCAAGATGACCTGGCCCCCCTTAGTATATTAACAGATTATATCCTCAAAAAAATGTAATAAGAAGCTCTCCCTATCTCATGCTTTTGAAAGCAGAAATGGTGACTTAGGATGCCCCCAGATATAAAAGAAGCAAGTCAGCATTTTTATTAAGATTCCAGATTTAAGCAATAATTTGGACCGAGTTCCCCATTCAAATACACCACAGTAGCAGACCAGTGGTCAAAAGCAGTTTTAGAAACGACACGAAAGGCAGCAATATGAATTCATTTTCACCCCTACTTACATCTACAGAGGAAGGCAAGACATATTTAATAGGTCTAACATTCTGCACAGCTATTTCAGCACATACCTTCATTAAGACTCATAAAATCAGAAGACATCACATGAATATGTTTTGCCACCCTTAAAAGCTTATCAGGGACAGAAGTGACAATCATATCCTGGCACACAGAACATAGGCAAAACAGATTTTGACTGAAAAACAGACATCAAGCTTGTGGAGCCAAAGAGATAGCCATTAGTATTCCTTAACCCAGATGCTAGTAATATAGAACGGAACAGCATCTTTAAAGGCGCAATCTGTTCACATATGCCAGTGAAAATTGGGAAGTACGAATTAGTCTCAATTCATACAACGAAAGAAAATATGTCCTAATCGATACGCAAGAAGCAAAAATTGGGACAGATTGTAGCTGGCTGGTTCCCACACTCTCTTCAATGAACCAACAGTGTACCTAATTTCGGCCCATAAAATAACAGGGAGGTTAGAGCTTATGGAAGACAAATTACACTAATATCATGGAACGTGGTAGGGCTGGAACATACCATCCGGGAAAGAGACTTCCTAGAATTTCTTAAGACGGGAAATATTATACGGGTGCAGGAAACCTGGGGGACACATTCACTACATTTAATCAATTGCCAAGAAACATACTATCCAGCTGGAGGATTAACGATCTACATTTCCATAGCCATAAATGTAAGCACAAAACTCAAAATTTCAAGCCATAGTTTTCATATGACGCAACATGTGCTTTTTAAATAACTCAATACTCATTATTAGCGTCTACTTGAATTTGCACAAAAAAGGCTCAAGAAGATATATTGGTCTTTGGAAGAACTTCTTTGCAACTTTCCAACCAATGAGATTCTGTTAGCAGGTAACTTTAGTAAGAAAAATCTGGCTCAATCTCTATCCATTCTCACTGTTTCGTGCAAAAAAGGTTACCAACTACAGCACATCTTCCAGGTATACAATCTTCACCCTCTCCAGGTCACCAATGGTGGGAATAACACATGAGTGGTTCCAGTATTTAACACCGTTGTATCAAGCCATCTTCAGGTATGCACAGGTTATGCAATCTTGGCTTGGATCTATATTGCATCCAGTATATAAGAAGGGTAACACCAAGGGCATGCAAACTATAGTGGTGATAGCCTTATTAAATGCGGTGGCAAAAGCATACACATATATTCTTCTAAAGGAGTTATAAGAATGGCCTGAAAAGAAAATGTAATACTCTATTATCAGACCTGGTTCAAACAAAAAGCTTCAACTATTGATAATATTGTTGACCTCTGACACTTGGCCCATCTCTCAAATTGCTCCTTCCAGGCAGCAGCCTTCGCTTGTTTCGTAGACTATTCCACAACCTTTTTATGTAGCGGACAGACAAGTACAATGGAAGAAGCTTGTCAACAGGAACATCCCTCAAGAACTACTTAAAGTGATGATCACACTCTGCATAGATACGTGGGTATGAGTTAAACTTGGCCAGGGAGACAAGATGCCTGAAAATATCTTCACAAATAGGGGGGCCAAACAAGGCTGTGTACTGGCCCTGTTGCTGTTCAACTTGTACACCGCTGATTTGGGGAATGTTATAGCAAAGGCAAAATCATTTCCCCCAAGGACCAGGCCACATAAAATTCAGATTCTGCAATATGCAGATGATCTAGTCATCTTTGATCAAACAAAAATTGGATTACAGCGTTCTTTGGACGAGCTCCATAAATACAATCTGAATAACAAATTGGATGCAAGTGGGAGCAAAACTAAAGTAATGATTTTTGGAAAAATTAATGCGAAATCAAAAAGGATCTGGAAACTAGGTCTAGCTAAGATAGAATACTCTACACATACAACTACCTGGGAGTTTGACTATTGAACACAAGTAAACCACTAGTCCGTCTAACATAAATGGCAAAACGCATATAACATAATATTTGCGCTCTGCTGACAAAATGCTGAGTTATATAGCCCATTGGTAGAAGCCATTATAGAGGTAATAAAGGCCCAACTGGATCTAACAATTTTGTACAGTCAACAAACCTTCCCACCTAAAATGGACTCCACCTTAAACAAGATGCAGTGTATTATCTATAGATGGATATTCCAGCTACCTCAGTATATCAGATAGGCACTGGATTGGAATTTGGATTACTAAAAAAAGAACTAGCATGCAAAGCGCAATTTCGCAGACACTATCATCCGATAGCCCATGCCAAGGAGGGGACAAAAGAGTTCTGCAAGAGATCTTTAATGCACCAGATAATGAATAGACCAGATATCTAGACATGGCGAGTACTGATTCAGAACTGAACCTGGATACTTTAAGATCAAACAGTCTCTCTTATTCGGTCATGAAATATATACTGAAAAAAACAGGTTACAACACTATCAAGAGAATCCGATTTTGAATTAGTGCAAACCTTCAATGAGGTTTGCAGTCATTTTGACACTGCCCATTAATGACTTCTAATTCCATTGGAGAAATTGGTTTAGTACCACCCTTAAAATGTAGGTTCTACACTTATAAAAAATGATCTTTTATGCATTTTACTTTGCTGTTGCCTGGAATTTGGATCCACTCATCGTACACTGCCTGTGGGAAATTGGGTTATTAGGTGAATGGGGGGAGTTACCCCTGTTCAAGCGACAGCCACAATCCCTGTCAGGGTCAACCACAAAAGCCACTAAATTAACCTAAGTTTAACCGTCTGGTAGCTTGGCACAAAAGTAGTCCCGATTAATTTAGAGGAAATGTGTAAAGTATTTATGCAGCACACATACAGTAATGAAGTGAAAACACAACACAAGAGAAATCTCACACCAATTTAGACAAATAGAGTACATTTTAATAACTTCTTTGACACCAAAATGACAAAAATCTAATTAGTAGAAGTAGAGTTATGATTTTTAAAGTTTAATGTACAAACTAATGTCTAAAAGATCAAAGCGCAACTGCTGACATCTAGTCGTGCGAGACCGGGTCAAAGATAAAAAATATGGGTGACTGATGTGAAGAGTGAGTTGCATATAAAGAGGTTTGGGCCCTGTAGGAAGCTGGCTTGTTATGTAGTGTACCAAAATGAGGTACACTATGTAGAAAGTCCAGACGAGCCATATTGGTTTGGAGGGCTTAAATTATTAATCCCAAATGTTCTCTTTTGTGGTAATGTGGGCAAGCAGTTTAGACTTATCACAGGGTGGTGTTAAGCAATTATTGTACACACAGAGTCAATAAATGAGACACACCATGCATTTTTATAAACTTTTTAACACCAAGAACTTCATAATCCGGTAAGTACTTCTCGAGTTATCACAGCTACAGTTAAGCAAAAATGTCACGCAAATGCTCTTTTACACGGTAATGCTTTCTCATGGAGAACAAAACATATACTGCATACAAGTATTTGCAATCGTATTTCGGGGATCCCCTTCAGGACTTAAGGTACTAGGGGGTCAAGGTCACAAGATCCACCAGCAGTTCAGGTTTACCTGCACAGGATTGTCCAGGTGCAGAGGTGCTGAATTTGTTGGTAGCCTTGCACGCTACACCGTTGACAAAGGGGAGGGGCTGGAAACAGGCTGCAGAGGGGAACTATGGGACAAGTCCGGGAGCTCCCAACTGAGGGCTCAGTTCATGCAGGTCTTGAGAGCAGGAGGGCACAGTCAGTGTTCATGGACCTGGGCCAGGGAGCTCAGGTGCAGAGGGTTTTGATCTGCTGCACCTGTTTTGTCAAAGGTGCCCACGGCTCTTGGTCAGACCTGCAGAGGGGGATAAAACAGGACAGCTGGGCCACTCTCAGTGCTGGCCTCTGCGATACTGACGTCCCTCATCAGCTGGTCTTTCTTGGCGGTGTCAGAGTCCAGATTGGCCTACAAACAAACCTTGGTTGCTGCAAGGGGTCCGATACCACGGGTATTGGTGCAGGTGGCTTCTGGCATCTCCAAACTTAGTGGGGAGATGGATCTGACCTCCTGAAGAACAGTGACCTCCTCCTGGGTAGCTGCTGCATCGGTGGACCTGATGGTCAGCAGGGCGGTAAACCGGACATTTTGGTTGGTTTAAAACATAAGCACAGGTGCACCACACGTTAATTTCAAAAGCAGAAAAGAAAAAAAACAAAAACAACTGTGTAATCTAATAGCAACACAAATGTTCTTCAAACATATTTTTCTTTATTCCAATTTCTGTTATTTAAAACGTGGTTATGGGCTACTTACCCTTGGGGTCAATACACCCCCTATATGACCACTTCTTGTGGGGAGTGGGCATGACCCTGTCCCAGAGTTCCTAATTCCACCAAAATCAGGATGGTGGCAACACACCTACTGCATAGCTAATTTCACGCATTGTCCTGGTACCAAATGGGCCTCAGGGCAGTTGGTGGCACCTCCCAGGTCTGGGGGAAGCCGGGTCGCATATTAAAAGGTTGCAGAGGCTTTGAATCCTCTGGCCTTGGTATGCAGATTCCTGATGGAGGAGGTGTAACTACCTCCTACCAGAGCAGGTGTTGTGTCTGACCTCTGAGAGTGCAGACTTTCACCTCCAGTGGGTCAGAAACTGTCTGTGGTGGCAGGCTGGATGATACCAGTCAGCCAGAACACTAAGAGGCTGGTAGGTGTTCAGGAGGCACCTGTAGGGTGCCCTCTGGATGCATATCTTAATAAAGCCACTACTGGCATCAGTATGGATTTATTAAGGCAAGGCGTTTGATACCAAACACCATACGTTTCAGTGAAGCCATTATGTAGCTGGGGAACCCGTGCCCAGAACATATACTTAAGATAGCTTCTCTGTTCACTTGTACTGTCTAGTAATTGAACTAAACAACACAGGAGCATAGCTGCTCCTCCATATATGTCCTCACATGTAATATAATGCAGCCTGCCTTAGGGCTATAAGGCCTGCTGTAAGTGTGACTTAAATATATTACAGGTGTGTGAAACTCTCATAGTTTTATACAGCGTAATTATGCAAAATTACTGCAACAATATGGCGAATTCCGCTAAATGCATCTCATGTTCAAAAAATTACCTGATCGGTCTGCCCAGGAAAAAATTAAACTCAAAAATGTAATTTCGAGTGTATTTCCAATTGCTCGCCTTCAAAACACTGCCCCTTGAGTTCAGAGTTGTAGTTTTGCGCTAAAAAATGAGTCCGGTCGGGGAAAAAAAATCTGTCCGAAATGCTGCTTGCATTCAAACATTCCCAATGATACATCTTGCGCTAAAATTTCTTCCAGAAACTATGTGATGTGGCTTAATGGCATAATCTTGATAAATTTGCATAAATATAGTTATGGAAAATTACCAAAATTACACTAATTATGCTGGCGTAATTAAAATTTCGCTGAGGCCTAGCTAACATTAGTTTTTTGCATACGGGGGAACTGTGGATATTGCATGCTGAGTGTATAGTGCTTTCATTTACCGCAGCATTGTATAAACAGGCCTGGTTATGGTGCTTTATGTACTGAGATACTGTGGATAATGGCCAGAGGATGGTGCTCAAGATTCTAGGGCTACAGCAAACAAATGATGGACGGAATGCTGACAATGCAAACATTCTCCCCCAGTCAAAAGATCTGGGTTAAATCCATCCATCAAGATTCTAGGGCAGCATGTCCCAAGCTGTATGTCAGGGCTCACTGGTGGGTCGTGAGCTTTGTTTGGTGGGTCGTGAAAGCCCTGATCTATATGTATGTACTATTCAAATTGATTTTCTCTGTTTATTCACCAGTGCAAAGGTGCTGAACAATGTCCTTAAGTCTAGTTTCAAAACAAACCCTTGCAAGTATTCCCAAGCAAAACTCTGAGTGAACCTTCCAGTATTTGTTGCTGCTATTTTTGTTAGTCCTCAAAGCCATTTCACTATACACAATCATACACAACCATAGCACTTGTGTACAACTTTCGCACATAAATTGAGAAATATGGATGTCTCCGAACAGCCGGAGCTGCTGACTATGGATCTGTGGAACCAGGTTCAAGTACTGTTGTTAGCTAAACATTCTTTGATTCTAGTCAGATCACTTAGCCTCCTGTGCTTATAATAAAATGAATCTTAACTTCTACAATGTAATCTGGTGCTTATGTAGAGTGCTCCAATGTGTTTGTGCTATATAAAACGAGAATAAATATAAATATATATATTGTCTATGGGCAGTCAACAGTAGGTAGTGCAATTTTGAAAATTAGCTTGCCAGTCATTCCAGCTGCTGTCTGGAAAGTTTTGGGGTGATTCATCAAGCGGGGGCCAAGTTAAAGGGGATTTTAGACACAACTACAGCCCGAACCGCTAAATGGAATTACACCAAATTTGGCAGAAAGCTAGATCTTGGTCCAGAGAGAGTGCTTTTTGTATTTTGGTTTAAATCTGTTCAGCAGTTTTGGAGTTATCAAAGAAAAAAAGATGTATGTATATCTAAAGACGTGACTTCCCCACAGATCCGAAAGATCTCAAAATGAGATTTGATCCCCTGCCACCACATCGACCAGGAAGTGGGTCCTAAAAAAAAGCAAAAAAAAGAATTGGGGACGAGGGGATACCCTGACCTCCTAAGGCTGGTGGTGGGGCCCCACAGGGACCTCTCCTGGGGGCCAAAGACATTGTTTTCCCGTGCCAGTTTTTTTTAAGCCCCTTTGGTCGGCCAGGTCACAAGGGGAACATATATATATATATTTTGGCAAAGGGTGGAGGCACGCATGATCCCCCTCCCTAGGCTAATTTCGACCCCAGGGACACCATCCTCCGAGGTCCGGACAATTTTCAGAAGGTGTAGGGGGGGCAGTGTGGCCTCCCCTTCCAAGCCAATGTTGGCCTCGGGCACCCCATCCCCCAGGTCCCGGCCGTATTGAAAAAGGGGAAGGGGGCTTGTGGCCCCCATCCCGGTGCCGATTTTAGCCCTGGGGACCCCTTCCCCCGGGGCCTGGCTGTGCATGCACAGGGGAGGGGGGCTGCGTGGCCCCCACTTGAGCCAATATTGACCCTGAGGAAATCCTCCATAATTTTGCGATTTCGCAATGTGCGAAATAATTGTGAAATCAGCTGACTAGTGCGATGACCGCAAAATTAATCTTTTTGGTTGCAAAAAAAGGTCTCCAGCAGACAGACAAAAAAAGTTGACATTTTATTGGCTGTACGTGCACACGTCACTACGCGGCGCTGTACAGCCTTAATAGCTGCCTGCTTCCTCGAAAGACGAGAAAATTAAAATGAAAGTAGCGCTTCAATGGCAAAAATGCATAACTAGCAACTGAAGTTAAGCTGTGTTTCTCTTCATATAGTACAGCTGTTAAAGGGATCCATCATCATGAAACACTGCTTTGAACCTTCTATGATGGTAGGAATAAATGGCTGAAGGCTATGAATTTCTCCTTAAATAATAATTGTAATTATTTTTAGTGTTTTCTGGATGGTTACACTTCTTTTCGCTGACAATGAAGTACTTTAACTGAAATTGACGCAGTCTTTTCACATTGGTGTTCATAGCTATCACACCAAAGTCCTCATTGAGGCCTATTTGTGTACAGTAATTGCTTACATTGCCAGGTGCACTGAGTGCCATGAATTCAATTTCCTAAATACTAAGGGGTCGATTCCGATTCGGGCCGGAAAAGCACCGACCGACTCGGATCCGGAAATAATACCGACCGACACGTACCTGTGGCGCCCGACACGCCAAGTACGATGCAAGGCGTGAAAATCCGACCGACACGTACCGAAACCAAGTTGACCGACCGAGCCACACGGAAAACAGCAATCCGGCCGGAAAAACACGCGAATCCAACCGACCGACACGCACCCGGAACAAATCCGACCGAAACGTACACGCGAACTCCAAACCGCAAAGTACGATGCAAGGCGCGAAACCACGAGCGAGTCGGACGGAGGCCAAGCCGCACGACCGACACGCATACAAAACCGAGCCGAAGCAACACAAAACACCGCGACCGACGCGTACGCAGCATAGAAAACTGCACAAACACAGCGTGAACGAAACGGAGAAGACCGTACGAGACAAATGCAGGGTCCGACTCGGTCACAAGAACGTTTCCAACATACACAGACAGTACAAAGGAAAAATCACCCAAAAAAAGGCCAAACAAGCAATTACCAAGCCAATAAATACTGGGGGTGGGGACAGAGAACAAAGACACACCCACAACTCCACCTATATAAAGGACACAAATCACAACCATGAGCCTTTGCAAATGCCATTCCACTGCCAGCACCCAAGAGAAAGCAACCACACACCCACAGCTCATCCCTCACACAAGCCACACACCAGCAGCACACCAACAAATACCTACCTCACATACACCCAGCAAAACACACACTCACACACCCTCACCTGCACACCAACACACACATCACTCACCATCACCACCCATCACCATGCCCCCAAGAAGAATCCCAAGTTCCTAGATTGTGAATTGGAAGTCATGGTAGACGAGATCCTCAGGGTAGAGCCACAGCTGTTTGGCACACTGGTCCAACAGACCCCCATCTCCCAGAAAACCAAGATGTGGGAGAGGATCATCAACAGGGTGAACGCACAATCACCATGTCGGCGCACAAAGAGCGACATCCAGAACAGGTGGTATGACGTGCGCAGGAGGGTACGGGACCTGCTGAAGAAAGACTACATCAACAGCCAATACACCGGCAGTGGCCCTCCTGCCAAGCCAATATACCTCAGGCCCTGGGAGGAGAAGGTGCGGGCCATCCTTCCGCCAGTGAGCGTATATGGACTAGAGGACATCCCAGAGCCTGGTGAGTACACAACAAATGTACACAATATACTGCCACAAAACACACACATCACTGTCAAGGGAGAGTCAAACCATGCACTCATAGCAATTACACAGCAACCAGAACAGAATCATCCCAAAATGTGTATGTCAGTCAGATAATAACAACACATGCCATCAAAAAAGTCACATCCAACTGTGCCAACACATGTACAAACACAACTACAACTACAGGCAGTGGCACAAATAGAACTAACAAACACATCCAGACATGTAGCCACCACAACAACACCAACACACAGTGAAGACCACTCAAAGGAAGGAATTCTGTGTATGCTGGCCAAGTCAGTGTAGCCAATAGCATCATGGGTGTCGCAGTCACACATATTGCCCCCCCAACAACTGTCCCATCAACACCACCCTGAACCATGCTCACATCACAGGGAGTGGAGAAGGACTCACAAGATGGCTGACACTGGCTACTGCTGTGGGGAGCACAAGGCCCTGCTGGCAACTGTGCACCAACAAACAGCAGGACACCACTGACTGACATCCTGAGAGACAACTTCCACTCCCTGCAATGCAAGCACGTTCCATGGTGGGATATCTGGCTAGCTGGGTGGGAAGGAGGACTTGCAGCACTGACCATAGTCACAAGCACCTCCCCTCACACACACCCCAACACAAACTCCACAGAACCCACCTGGTAGAATGCAATGCCCCCATCCTAACACAAGATCCCACAAAGAACCACCACCCTGGGTTATGTTGTGTGAAGCACAGGGCCACTCTTGGGACTTCCAGCCAAACAACTGCCAGGACAACACTCCCAGCCATCCTGTCAGCACAGCCAGCCCACCCCACAGGGAAGCAGAGTCAAAAGGAAGGAAGCATGGGCATGCTGGGAAGGGGGAGGAGGCAATAGCATGATGGGAGTCGTAGTCACAGCTCTACATCCCCCACCACATGGCCCAGCAAGCTCACACTCACGCATGCACATCCCACAGAGAGTGGAAAGGCCCATCAAAGATGTCTGACACTGTTGCTGTGTCGTGGGGAGCACAAGGGCATGCTGGGTACTGCACACCAACCAACAGCAGGACACCACTGTCAGCCATCTTGCCATTGCTCTCACACCCACACACACTGAACTCCCCACAAAAGCAAGTAAGTATGGGAATGCTGGGAAGTGGGGTGGAGGCAATAGCATGATGGGAGTCGTAGTCACAGACATAGCTCACCCCCACAACTGTCCCATCAACACCACCCTGAACCATGCTCACATCACAGGGAGTGGAGAAGGACTCACAAGATGGCTGACACTGGCTACTGCTGTGGGGAGCACAAGGCCCTGCTGCCAACTGTGCACCAACAAACAGCAGGACACCACTGACTGACATCCTGAGAGACAACTTCCACTCCTGCAATGCAAGCACGTTCCATGGTGGGATATCTGGCTAGCTGGGTGGGAAGGAGGACTTGCAGCACTGACCATAGTCACAAGCACCTCCCCTCACACACACCCCAACACAAACTCCACAGAACCCACCTGGTAGAATGCAATGCCCCCATCCTAACACAAGATCCCACAAAGAACCACCACCCTGGGTTATGTTGTGTGAAGCACAGGGCCACTCTTGGGACTTCTAGCCAAACAACTGCCAGGACAACACTCCCAGCCATCCTGTCAGCACAGCCAGCCCACCCCACAGGGAAGCAGAGTCAAAAGGAAGGAAGCATGGGCATGCTGGGAAGGGGGAGGAGGCAATAGCATGATGGGAGTCGTAGTCACAGCTCTACATCCCCCACCACATGGCCCAGCAAGCTCACACTCACGCATGCACATCCCACAGAGAGTGGAAAGGCCCATCAAAGATGTCTGACACTGTTGCTGTGTCGTGGGGAGCACAAGGGCATGCTGGGTACTGCACACCAACCAACAGCAGGACACCACTGTTAGCCATCTTGCCATTGCTCTCACACCCTGAACTCCCCACAAAAGCAAGTAAGTATGGGAATGCTGGGAAGTGGGGTGGAGGCAATAGCATGATGGGAGTCGTAGTCACAGACATAGCTCACCCCCACAACTGTCCCATCAACACCACCCTGAACCATGCTCACATCACAGGGAGTGGAGAAGGACTCACAAGATGGCTGACACTGGCACCTGCTGTGGGGAGCACAAGGCCCTGCTGCCAACTGTGCACCAACAAACAGCAGGACACCACTGACTGACATCCTGAGAGACAACTTCCCCTCCCTGCAACGCAAGCACGTTCCATGGTGGGATAACTGACTGGCTGGGTGGGTGGGAAGGAGGGCCGGCTGTCAACCAAACACAACCAATGCAGACCATGTTCACACCCCAAAAATACATAGAAATGCCCAAATAATGCAGGACAATGTGCCACACCAATATCAACCCCTGACTGTGACGACTTAGGACAATGCAATGTACAGGCCCGCACCCAGATGCACAGTCACAACTGTCATGTGTGTCAACCATTGATGCCTGCAGAAACATAACATACATTGTTTGTGTCTCCCAAAAACAGGTGATGATGGGGACACAGCAGCAGATGCTGAGGAGTCCCAGTCCCAGGCTCAAGAGGATGCGGAGCTCACTGGCGTCGTACAGCCTCTGTCCTCCTCGGACGATGAAGACCAACCTGGCACATCCGGTGCAAGTCAACATGCAGCACCAGCAGGACCACCAGCTGCAGCACCAGCAGGACCACCAGCTGCACCCCTGCACCCACCCCTCCAACGACTGTCACCACAAATACCATCCCTGCCGACATGGACAGAACAAGGAGCAACACCAGCACAGGGACCCTGGACCAACCTGGGGCCATGGACACCACCACCAACCCCCAAGGTGGACCAGGGTTATCTGTGCGTGCCACTGCACACACTGCACATGTCAGCAGGGGTGGTGGGAGGGGTGGGAGACAGAGGTCGCTGCTTGCAGACGTTGCTGGTGTGCATGATGACCCACAACTGGTACGCATAGCTGATGCGTACCAGTCCAGCACCGGAGACCTCAGCCAGGTAGTGGGGCTCCTCAGAGACATGAAACAGCAGCAGGCTGCCCATCATGCCCGCTTGGACTCCCAAATGTCCCACGTGGAGTCACACATGTCCCGCGTGGACTCACACATGTCCTGCGTGGAGTCCAAGTGGGATGCACTGCATGAGATGACGGCGGTGCACAGGGACATTTTACAATGCCTCCGCCAGATGAACAGCAACCAGTCCACACCTCCCTGTGTGCCAACAACATCTGGTGCCGAACAAACTGCAACTGCCACAGGGAGGGAGGATGACTCTGGCGGAGAGTCCCCTGCACCGCAGCAGCCTGTACTTGAGGGGCCCCCCCAAGAAGAGGGGTCGTCCGAGGAGGGAAAAGTGAGAGGCCGATGGCCAAGCGCAACTCCCAGGAAGCCTGAACCTGTTCTGGATGTTCGCCTTTGTGCACAGACTGTTCACCCTGTTGACGGCAACACTACTCCCACACATTGCATGGGGAGTATAAGTTGGACCAATGTGTCAGACAACTGTGGCCCCGATACTGGGGATCCTGTCTACCAGGACTTTCAATTCACCTAGGAAGTTCGGATTGCAAGATTTATGTACAGCACTACCCATCCTATGCACTATTAACACAAATGTATCACAATAAACACACTAATACACCATACTTGCCTCTGTCGTGATTCCAACGTGGGTGCTGTTATGGGGATGATGAACTGCAAAATTACACTGTGTATGCGAACTGCAACAGCAAGGACAACACAGGCATGTGAGTAAAGGCAACGTGACACATATGAGGGAGACACACCACCAGGGCTACACAACACATACACACGTAGGCCATCTGACTCATTGCCTACACTGATGTTGCCAGGGAAGACGGTGCAATGCACAGACACCACACCCATTCCCAGTTGTAGTCAAGTAGCCCACAGGTGCAGTAAGCAAATGGCAGTCAAATGTGTGACCACAGACAACGCACATCACAAAGTGAAGCACAGGTTTATTACACAGTTGCAACATGTCGTAACCACTACAGATGCAAGGTAATCCCACCTGGCAGCGGGCACACAGTCAACAACTGTAGACGGAAGGAAGTCCATGGGTGTGGCGCACATCACCTGTAGGGACACAACAGCTACCACCCTGGAAGTGCAATCAAGTCGTCGGTGGACACAGTTGACCAAACGAATCTGAAAGTACCCCGTGAAGGACACAAATGACACACAGTCAAAAGCAATGGAGTACAGGACAGAACAGCAAAACTCATGCACAATACATGTTACAAGATACCCACCCAGAACCAAGTTAGCATGTCAACACTGTTGGGGAGTACAGCCCACCTGTTAGCACACATCGCAACACACATCCAGTCAAGTAGCCCATGGACACACTCCAACAGCACCAGAGCACCACCCACACATCATGCCAACTCACATCATTGACATGACACCTCAGGATACTCACATTCAGCTAAAGAAGTTGGTGATGAGCTGTGTGCGGACATCACCATCATCATCATCATCAAGTCACTGGCATCGTGGTCCAGGCCAGGATCCTCCACAGGTGGCGGATGTTGGTCATTGTCATCCTGGATGAGAGGCAACTCCTTCCGCACTGCCAGGTTGTGGAGCATGCAGCAGACGATGATAATCTTGCACACTTTCGCAGGGGCATATGGGAGGGACCCTCCGGTCTTGTCCAGGCAGCGGAAGCGGCTCTTCAGGAGACCAAATGTCCGCTCAATCACTCTCCTGGTCCGACCATGTGCCTCATTGTAGCGCATCTGGGCTGGTGTCACAGGGTTCCTGAGGGGTGTCAGCAACCACGGCATGTTGGGGTATCCCGAGTCACCTACGGACAGACAAGTGCACATTAGCTGACTTGGAAAAGTGGGCGGAATACTACAGATCAGATCACACACAATGGCACAAAGTCAGTACACACCGACAAGCCATGCACGCTGGTTCTGCATCTGTGCCATCATCCTGGGGATGCGACTACTCCTCATCACAAAGGCATCGTGTGCTGAACCAGGGAAACGGGCACACACGTGTGTGATGGTCATGTCTGCAAGACACACCACCAGTGCATTGACAGAGTGGTAGTGCTTGCGGTTCCTGTATGCCTGCTCCTGGGCCTGTGGTGGTACCAAAGCCACATGTGTCCCATCAATGGAGCCAATGACATGCAGCATCCTCCCCAGGGCATAAAAGTCACTCTTCACGTCAGTGAGTCGTCGCAGTCTAGGGAAATAGATGTACCGGTTCAGGAATAGCAACATTGCCGCCAAAACATCGCGGAGCACACGGCTCAACATGGTCTGTGACATCCCACCAGCAGTCGCCACAGTATGTTGGAAGGTACCGGTGGCAAAGAAGTGTAGGGCTGCCATCACCTTCACCTTGGGGGTCAGCGCTGTAGGATACGGCCGGCCAGGCTGCAAATGTGGGGACAACTGCACTGCCAAATCCTCAATCAGCTGCCTGGTGAAGCGGTACCGCCGGATGCTGTCCCGTTCCACCATCGTTGCCAGGTCTGGGAATGGTCGATGGACAGCAGGAGCCCTGCAGTGCAGAGGAGAAGTAAGCAAGATTGTCAGTCACCCCACATATGCGGCATTGAACACACTCAAGATCCCAACATACATCATTATGAGGCACAACTACATGAAGTGTGCAGTTCCGGGAAGGACATGTATGGTACATACATGGCCAACATCTGTCAACACGGTCCAACAGGTGGCATCAATTAGTTCCAGGTTGGCCCATTGGATATCATGAGGCCGTGTCACAGTTCCCATCTCCTGCTGCCGTGTCACAATCACCCCCCACAGTGACATGTGAGGACAGATGTGCCCCAGGCACCACAGCTCAACGACAGGTACATTCCCAGGGACCCTGTATTGCCACATGGACACTGGCATTACATGGAGTATCATGTATACACCACAGCAAAACAACCATGACCCCCACAGGTAGTGGCCACACTTGCCACGGCAGGACAGACATGGACGTATGTGACACACACACGCACAACATCAAAGTCCATGCACACACAACCTGGATGTGGAGACTGTCTCCCATTGTGCACATGAAATCAGAGACATTGTAAACACTACATGCACAAAGACTGTGGAGGACCATCACTATTGTGCCACTGGGACACCCTGGCTCAAACATACCGTCCCACATGGGACTCACGGGGTATGTGACATGACATACACATACACCACCGTGAAATGTGACCATGGCACATGCACTGATATGAACAGTTGCACATCACAGTGGTCATGTACACGTAACACCCAGGATCCTGTCCCCATGAACACGTGCACAGCCTGGGGGTGGCTGCCCACAGGTGACACCCACAGGACAACATGTACACCAACATACACACAATAGGAAATGCAGCCTTACATGCTTTATGATAAAGTTTGGACAGGCTGTCGTGATGTAGGTGTGCCCCTCACTCCCTGGGAGCTATCTGTGGCTGGCATATGTCCATCTGAGACAGGCATGCTGACATATGCCAGTCACATGTACAGTGATGCGTTGTACTGCAATGGACCGATCGGTGCCTCCGGCCGGCCCATTGCATTGAATGTGTGCGGGTACGTGTTGTACTCCTGTACGCGTTGTACTGCAATGGACCGATCGGTGCCTCCGGCCGGCCCATTGCATTCAATGTGTGCGGGTACGCGTTGTACCCCTGTACGCGTTGTACTGCAATGGACCGATCGGTGCCTCCGGCCGGCCCATTGCATTCAATGTGTGCGGGTACGCGTTGTACCCCTGTACGCGTTGTACTGCAATGGACCGACCGGTGCCTCCGGCCGGCCCATTACATTCAATGTGTGCGGGTACGCGTTGTACCCCTGTACGCGTTGTACTGCAATGGACCGATCGGTGCCCCCGGCCGGCCCATTGCATTCAATGTGTCGGGTACACGTTGTACCCCTGTACGCGTTGTACTGCAATGGACCGATCGGTGCCTCCGGCCGGCCCATTGCATTCAATGTGTGCGGGTACGCGTTGTACCCTGTACGCGTTGTACTGCAATGGACCGATCGGTGCCTCCGGCCGGCCCATTGCATTCAATGTGTGCGGGTACGCGTTGTACCCCTGTACGCGTTGTACTGCAATGGACCGATCGGTGCCTCCGGCCGGCCCATTGCATTCAATGTGTGCGGGTACGCGTTGTACCCCTGTACGCGTTGTACCGCAATGGACCGATCGGTGCGCACCCATTGACAATGGGCTTGCCTGGCAACGGACGCGTTTTCGAATTTCGAACGAGTCGGTTGCTGGAAAATCAGTTGGTCACCCACAACAATGTTGCAAAATCATGTATGTCATGAAGTTGAAGATTTGAAGGATGCTGTGGGCGTGTTTTGGTGATGCTATTCCATGGATTGGCCAGATTCAGAAGATGCAAACGACTTGGACCTATCACTTTGGACACAAGGGACAGTATCTGCCTCTCCAGCACATATATATTGCTGGCTGTTCCCCTGAGAGCTCACTTGCCTGCACTACATGCTCCAGGACGACATCTGCCACTGCACTGCTGCTGTCTCTGCCCCTCTGGACCCTGCAATGGCACGTACTGTGGAGAGAGCCCCAGCCTTCAGCCTTGAAGAGAACCAGGCCCTGCTGGACAACCTACTTCCACAGTACAGCAAGCTGTATGGGACACCAGGGGAGCAGGTGAGTGTTCTGTGCACTGCCTTTCTGAATGTGCATTTTGTCTGACTAGCAAGGCTGGAAGTCTGCACGCCACTGGCTAGCAGGCTCACTGAGTAGTTGTCACCCCCATAGTGTGTAGTGACATGCACTGGACAGGTATGGTGCAGTGACAGTGCATTTGAACAAGGTTCTACTTCCCATGCAATGATACCATGTAGTGACGTCTGGCAAACTGTCCATGGGCAGCTTTGCACTGCCTGTGTACATCATGTGCCCCTGTGATTGAGACATGTATATACAACTGTGTCATGCACGGATATGTTGAATGTGTAGTAATGGCCTTTTCACTTTGTCATCCTGACAGGTTAATGCCCATCGGAAGCAGGAAATCTGAAGGACATCGTCCGGTCCGTGGGGGTCTACAAGCGCCGGATCCGCAACTGCCAGAAGAGGTGGCAGGACCTTCGGGGCTGGACCCGGAGGATTGCACGGGTCCAGCTGAAGCTGTCGCCTCCTCGCAGGAGGGGCGGAACACGGACCCTGACCCCCCACATACTCCAGATCCTGGCGGTGGTGTTTCCAGACCTGGATGGGCAGCTGAAGGCCAGACAGCAGCAAGGAGGGGGTGAGTCAAAGACTGCACTGTGAACTCTGTATTACATGCTTTGTGCCCTCCTCTGGCCTGGTTCAACTGCCACAGTGCAGCAGTCATGTTGTCCAGGAGCCATGTCCCTCTATTGTGCACTGCCCACTGCTCATCTGATACCCAGGTGTGGCCCTTACATTCAGGGAATTGTGTCACTTGGGACTGTGTCCTTGCAGTTTGCTTCACTAAAGGTGGGGGACAGCATCTGTTTCCCTAACTCTGTTGTGGGCATCATGGGTGGGTCCATTGTTCACACAACGCCTGTGTTCGGACATGTGATCTGCGTGTTGCTTTGATATGCGGTCCACTTGCTGAGCTGAGCCACCACATGTGCCTGGGGTATGTGGCACACGCCCATGCAGCGGGTGGGAACAATGTTTGGGCCCCAGGAGTGTGCAGATTATGTGTGTCACACATACATAGCCAGCTATCCACTGTCCAGGGCACATCCGTTATTCATGTGGAGCAGGACAGTCATGCCTACTCCAGGCCATGCAATGCACTCTGTACTCCCACTCCCGTGTATCAGCTGACACATTGTGCACAGTGATTTGAGCCCTCAGGTGTCTGTCTCTGTGTCAGTGTGCTGTGGATTAGTTGCCAGGACTGCTGGGGTGTTTCTTGGTAGGGGCTCAGCATGCCCCTGGAGATGTGACCATAGGAGACGATACTTGTGTGTCACATAGGTGTTTGATCAGCTGCCCGTGCAGACTGGGGTATGCGAATGTGAAGTTCAGGCAGCTGTTCCCATTCACAGCAGATTGTGAGGGGCTCAGGTTCAGAGGGTAGTGTCACAGGTCTCCCATATGTCCAATCGGTATGACCTGGACAGATGAGGGTTAAGATGATGTGTTGTGTGGGGGATGTACATGTGCACTTGTGCAGCTCCAGGACTTGCATTCCCCATGACCTACTATTGTGACACAGTGCATAGTGTTGTTGTCTGGCTGCCAAGTCATACATCACTGAGACAGTGATGTATGACTTAGCAGTCATGCCTCTGCCAAGGCATGTGTCAACTTATTGGTGGTCCTGCAGGGGAGTGACATGTGCTACATGCACACCATTGTGGCGATGGCTATCAGGACATGGGTGCATCATGGTGTCTGTCGCTGGTATGCATCACATGCATTTCCTATTTGACTCTGGGCATCCCTTTCATCCGGAAACCTGTACTGACTCAGTGGCAAGAGCTGTGATGTGTGCATGTCCACATGCCACACCGTGTCCTCTGCACTGTCCAACTACTGTGTACTTGGTGCATGTGTCCACACTGGGGTGTTGCAATCCAACAGACAACAGACAGATGGGTGCAAGGCCATGTGGGATGTGAGTGCCATGCTTGGCATCAGACTGACAATTGGCTTCTTTTGTTCAGTTAGGGCACTTTTAGCAATGTACAACTAATGATGCCAGGGCTTGCTCTGTAATGTGCTGTGCTCACAGTGGTGTGTGCGTTTGGTGCAGGTGACTGATGTCTGTCTGTTTTCCCATTGTTTGCAGATACATCCACGGCCACGGAAGGGGACAGCTCCACGGACCAGGAGGAGCCAGAGAGCCAGACTGGGTCAGCAGCCGAGGAGTGGTCGGAGGGACCCAGTGGCACGGAGGGTGAGGGGAGCCACACCGAGGAGTCCTCAGCACCATCCACCTCAGCTGAGGACCAGAGCAACTCGGAGGATGACTCCCTTGTGGAGGCGGGTGTCAGCAGCCACCACACCCCAGCTAGTGTTGCTGTCCCCGCCACCACCAGCACCACCACCGCCCTCCCATCGGCTCCCATTCCCCAGGTCCGTGGAGGCTCCCATGTTCGGGAGCGTGTCTCCTTTGGGCCAGGCACCGCACCCCCTGCCCCTGTGTCCCCTGCTGCCCTGAGTGAGGAGTCTGTGTACCTCCTTCGCCAGCTCCATGTAGGGCAGACAGCCATGCTGAGTGTCCTCCATGCGCACACCGCACTGTTGACTCAGCTGGTGTCATTCATGGAGGGCATCTCATCGGGCATGTCTGACCTACAGAGGGGCAATAGGTCCATGGACTCCTCCCTGACGGCAGCAGTGTCCCTCCTCAGACAGTCCCTCACCCCTCCTGCCTCTGCTCCATCCACACTCCCCAGCACCTTACCCGTCCCAAGCACACACACACCGGCACAGGCACACACCAGCACACACACGTCCAGCACACAGACACACACGCCACAAACAAAATGCACACGCACGCACAGTCAGGGGACTGAAACCAGACTCACAGGGGATGGGGCCCTGGTACACACACATGCATCCACGGGCACTGCGCAGTCCTCAGTTGCCTCTCCCTCCAAAGCACCCTCCCTTGCCTCACCTGCAACCCCAAAGACCCAGCGCCTCTTCCTCAGTGACCTCGGCCTCTTCCCCTCCGATCCAGCTGCTCCAGCATCCAGGGGGAAGAGGAAGCCCCCCACACGGAGCAGAGTGCCCCTCGCCCCCGGACACCCTCCCCCAGGTGCAGACAGACTGAGGCCCCCACCCGCAAGTCCCCCGGAGTGGTAAGAGCAAGACCCCGCCGCCGCCCTGCAGCTCAAGCACCAGGTCTCCTTCCTCCATCCCTCAGGCCCCCACTCCACAGGTGCCCCCACCACACCCTGCCCCAGGTTCCCCCACCCACAGATATACCATCCCCAAGAGGCTCCGGCCTTCTCCCCTGCCACTTGCTCTCCCGGCACCACACCCCCGCTGCGCTTGTCTGTGCCACTGATGTGGTGAGGGTGTCCTCCCCCTCTGTCCAGCCCACCTTGCCTGTTCCCCATTCTCCTCCCCTGGTGGTAGGCACTGCAGTGGAGTCCACTACCACCCTGTCTGACTTGGGCACTGCAGTGGCGGACCTGTCCACTCCATCTGCAGGGTCCACTGCAGTCGTGCCGGCACCCACAACATCTGAGCCATGCCCCCAGTTGTGCCGGCACACACCATGTCAGACACCTCCACTGCAGTTGTCAGTGGCTCTCCAGCACCCACCACCCCTTCCCTGCTTCCTCCTGGTGAGCCCTGATCCTGTCCCTGCGGTGCCTGGCCTACCCCCGGTTGCCCCTCCTAGTGGATTGTCCCTGGTTTTGTGCAGGCATGTGTAGGGTGGCATCTGCCACTGTCACCCACTTGTGACTTTGTTGATGGACTGGCCATTGGCCTTTGTTTATGTTCTACCGGACTTCTACTTTTAATGCCACATATGCTGAATAAAGCAACTTTCTGTTCTCTAGTGCTTTTGCTTCTGATGTACATGATGTTGATGATGCTAACCATGCCCTTGCTGCAGTGATGGTGATATTTGGTCTCATGATAATGAAGTGTTACTGTGCAGGAACCCATGTGGTCCAGGGGAATGTGTCCTATCCTGTGGTGTATCCATGTCATCCATAGCAGCATCTGAGGGTGTCATGTGTTCAGTATTTGGCAATGGGATTTCCTACTTAGATTGGCAATTTCACATCTGTGGCTTCCACCCCTGCACATCTGTTGTGCCTGCCATTGTTCAATTCGTCTACTTCCCTGACCGTGTGGCCATCTCCAGTGGACATGCAGGTTTGGGCATCAATGGGGAAGGACTCATCTGTGTTGTCAGTGCAACATTGCTATACAAGTGTGTTGGATCTGTGCTGATGATTCCGTTGGCACTTCCATGACCAGGCTGATGTGACGGGAGCCCTCATTTGGTGCTAATTGTTGATTGTGTGACCAAGTGCTCAGCTGACATGATGGGGCCCTACTGAGGCAACATATGGCACAGCTTTCCTCACACAGGAGTGGAGTCCCCTCATGGCAGTGTGTACTCCTGTGACATTGCCTGCGCCCAAGATGTGTGTTGTATGTGCATGTCTGTGTGTTCACTTCCATTTAGCTGTGCATGCTGTGATCCCTAGTGTTGTACCTGTTTGTGATGCTAGCTGAGTTGAGCTATGTTCCCCAAAGTCTTCTCCCTGGGTTCTCTGTGATGTGGGTGCATGGCACATTACTGGTCATCAGGGTGTCACCCATAGGTGTGTTTGCTGTCAGGGCTGAGTTTGTGTGCAGACGCAGATGGGTCACAGTCAGGTTTCCCCTTGGCACTTGTTGTTTGCCCCTGTCATGTGATTTCCAGTTTGTGTTATCTTTCAGTGATTGTGACACGTTGTGTGTGTGACTGCTGGCACTCCTCAGGGTCCGGTCTGCAATGTTGGTTGTTGTCTATGTGTGTTCTTTGTGGGTGACCTTGGCTTCTTCATTGGTGTGTGACTGTGGCTGGGATCCCATTGGTTGGTGTGGTATTGCCGTCATGTCCATGTACAGCGTAGTGTGCAGTGTGACAGACATTCAGGAGTCTTGTTGAGTGTCCATGTGTGATGTGTTTCTGCACCTTGGTTCCCACCCACCACCCTGGAATAGTCATGGGTGCATGTGCAATGTCACCAGTGCATGTGTGCTTCACTGCTGCACATTGTTGGAGGTCGAGGGGTGTGGTGTTGAGTGTGTGCAGATGAGAGTTGTTGCCCGGCTAGGCCCCTGCCTCCACGTTGGCCTTGGCTTACTGGCCATGCTGTTTGATTTGTGCTTGTGTAGGTGTGATGGTAGTTAGTTGCTCAGGACACATGACTGTGGTTCACAGTGTGAACCACATTTAGCTTTGTCATCACAGTGGGATTGTAATGCAGCCCAGGGTCACCACATTGTGGGGGCCCTGGGGGTGGTGCTGTGGTGTGTCTGTGTCTTGCTGTGTCAGTTGCTGTCCCTACGTGCCTGTGTGACATGTGTGATTTGTGCTCCCTCTCATCTGACAATGCCTGCTTGCCCACATAGGGGATTTGAATCTTTGTGTGGCACTGTATGCACATCTGTATGATTGGTATTCAGGTCTCCTCATGTGTTGTGTGGTTGCCTGGGGACACTGGCACCCCCCCCTCACCTGTTGTGTATGATGTGCAGTGTGGGTCTGCCTGTTTGTGTTTATGCATCTGCACCACTGCATTGGCATATCTTGGGTGTGCCATTGGCTGTATGTAGTTTGGTGGGTTTCCCTGCTGTCCCTGGGACTCCTAGGTCATCGGTCAGCACAATGATCATGGTTTGTGTGTCCCATTGCTGCCATGGTATGGTATCTGTTCACCTCACATCTGCAGTCTCCACAGGGTATCTGCATGTGTGTGCCCATTGGTGCAAATATGTGGGTCTGCATTCTGATGGTCACTTCTGTCATTGATGATTGTTGACGGTGTGAGCCCCCATGGGTGTTGTTTGTCTGCACATGGCCAAAGGTATGTCTTATTTGCACTGCAGGATTTGGCTCCCCCAATTTATGTTGCAATGGGACACATACACTACTTTGCCACTGATGTGTTTGTTGTTCTGTAACCAGGAATCATCCATGCAGTTTGGCAGTTGCACCTCTTTCTTTGTCAACACTTACCTTTTGGTCACTGTGATGATGGGGGTTTGGACCCCATTGCCACAATGTTCAAAATGTGCTTCAGCTATGGACCCCACACTTACCTTTTGGTCACTGTGATGATGGGGTTTTGGACCCCATTGCCACATTGTTCAAAGTGTGCTTCAGCTATGGACCCCACACTTACATTTTGGTCACTGTGATGATGGGGGTTTGGAACCCATTGCCACAATGTTCAAAATGTGCTTCAGCTATGGACCCCACACTTACATTTTGGTCACTGTGATGATGGGGGTTTGGACCCCATTGCCACAATGTTCGAAATGTGCTTCAGCTATGGACCCCACACTTACATTTTGGTCACTGTGATGATGGGGGTTTGGAACCCATTGCCACAATGCTCAAAGTGTGCTTCAGCTATGGACCCCACACTTACCTTTTGGTCACTGTGATGATGGGGGTTTGGACCCCATTGCCACAATGTTCAAAGTGTGCTTCAGCTATGGACCCCACACTTACATTTTGGTCACTGTGATGATGGGGGTTTGGAACCCATTGCCACAATGGTCATGGCCTGCTTGCATTGTGGGTGCCACACACATATATGTGTGGCACATGTGCTAGGGGGTCACATTGTATGTTCAAAGTCATGGTCGGTGTTGTAGGCATTTGACACAGTCTACACACGCTTGTCATGGTGTTGGGGGATGTCTTCTTCTTGCATTCCCTAGGTTGTGGTGTGCTGGTTGTGTCATGCATTGTCCATCCTATGAGTGGGGGTGGTAGTAGTGGTAGGCATCCAGCCCCCCCTGGCTAAGGGTGGTAGTAGTGGTAGGCATCCTGCCCACCCTGGGTAAGGGTGGTAGTAGTGGTAGGCATCCTGCCCACCCTGGCTAAGGGTGGTGGTAGGCATCCAGCCCCCCCTGGGTGAGGGTGGTAGTAGTGGTAGGCATCCAGCCCCCCCTGGGTAAGGGTGGTAGTAGTGGTAGGCATCCTGCCCACCCTGGCTAAGGGTGGTGGTAGGCATCCAGCCCCCCTGGGTGAGGGTGGTAGTAGTGGTAGGCATCCAGCCCCCTGGCTAAGGGTGGTAGTAGTGGTAGGCATCCAGCCCCCCTGGGTAAGGGTGGTGGTGAGGCATCCTGCCCCCCCTGGGTAAGGGTGGTAGTAGTGGTAGGCATCCTGCCCCCCTGGCTAAGGGTGGTAGTAGTGGTAGGCATCCTGCCCCCCCTGGGTAAGGGTGGTAGTAGTGGTAGGCATCCTGCCCCCCCTGGCTAAGGGTGGTGGTAGGCATCCTGCCCCCCCTGGGTAAGGGTGGTAGTAGTGGTAGGCATCCAGCCCCCCTGGCTAAGGGTGGTAGTAGTGGTAGGCATCCTGCCCCCCTGGGTGAGGGTGGTAGTAGTGGTAGGCATCCAGCCCCCTGGGTAAGGGTGGTGGTAGGCATCCTGCCCCCCTGGGTAAGGGTGGTAGTAGTGGTAGGCATCCTGCCCCCTGGCTAAGGGTGGTAGTAGTGGTAGGCATCCTGCCCCCCTGGGTGAGGGTGGTAGTAGTGGTAGGCATCCAGCCCCCTGGGTAAGGGTGGTGGTAGGCATCCTGCCCCCTGGGTAAGGGTGGTAGTAGTGGTAGGCATCCTGCCCCCCTGGGTAAGGGTGGTAGTAGTGGTAGGCATCCTGCCCACCCTGGGTAAGGGTGGTAGTAGTGGTAGGCATCCTGCCCACCCTGGCTAAGGGTGGTGGTAGGCATCCAGCCCCCCCTGGGTGAGGGTGGTAGTAGTGGTAGGCATCCAGCCCCCCCTGGCTAAGGGTGGTAGTAGTGGTAGGCATCCAGCCCCCCCTGGCTAAGGGTGGTAGTAGTGGTAGACATCCAGCCCCCCCTGGGTGAGGGTGGTAGTAGTGGTAGGCATCCAGCCCCCCCTGGCTAAGGGTGGTAGTAGTGGTAGACCAAAGTGAAGACCCCGGCGGTATGAGCACGCTAAGGCTCACCCTAACCTGGAGGTCTGATGCGTGAAAAGGTAGGAAAAAGAATCTTTAAAAACCTACTATCATTGCGGGATCCTTCTTACTTATTGGGACCCTGCAGATCTACATAGGGTGATCACTAAACACACCCTGGGTCTCGGGAGGGGGGTGGTGGCTGATTGGCACACCGCCGAGAAAGCCAGACACCCACTTGGTACCTAGTTGAACCCTCTGAAAACCGGACTTTGGTCCTGACGAATGCCTAGCTAGTAGCATCATAGAGGCAGAAACATGTTGACCACACATAGTGAGATTTAGCTGACCAATTTCTTCAGCGATCACATCACTCACATTGTTTTTATTTTGTGCCTGACTGACCGGCGAATAAAATCATTTTCGGATACAGCCTAGTCATTTTTAAATCACTTCACAATCACGTGCACTTGTCACTTTAACCCGCTCCGCAGTAATTCTGGCGTTGAAGCACACCGGGGAGGTACTCGACCTTCCTGGTGGGGCCCGATGATGCATGAAGCATGTCACCAACTAGGTTGGTGAGTGAGGGCTTTATAAGAATCAAATTTGATTCTCCACGCCAGCTCTTCTCTTGAGAAGGCAAACTCTTTTGTTGTTTAGCCATCCTGAAGTATGCCTATAGGGCATAATATTTAAATGAGATGACTCTATAGAGTCATCAGAGAAACTACTCCAGGATTAGTTCCTGATTACTTCAGTGGAAAACATGTGATGATAATGTACTGCTCCAGAATGATCCCATGACGATTTCAGGATTAGGCTGGATTACTCCAGAATGATCCTATGAGTATTCCAGGATGGGGCTGTATTATTACAGAATCAACTTGTGATGACTTCAGAATGAGGCTGCATTACTCAAGGATGATCCAAGGATAACTTTAGAATGGGACTGGGACCGTATTAGTCTATGATTTCATGATGGGGATGTATTACCCTAGGATGGGTTCTGGCTGTATTACTGCATGGCGGTTTCAATATGCAGATGCATTATTCTAGGATGATCTTGAGTAGTAATACTTGTTTGACATACACTGGATGTTAAGAAATAAGCTGTTTTATTAGTTCGTTGGCAGAGCAAATTATTGCTACAAAAACAAGCATTGGCAAAGCCAACATGTCTTGCCTTTTTGACCAAGTGGCTTGCCAATGTCTTCTGTCGATGGTCTGCAAAATTGGTTAAAATAAACAAGCATATGGGCAAGCCAAAAGTCTGGCCTTTGCAAGAGCTATTGGCTTTGCCAATATGTTTTAGCCATATTGTACACCAGCGTGTCTGCTGTTCAGCATGGTTAAAAAGTTAGTGGGGTGAAGGAGAGTGGCGTGTGATTAAGTGGCGTAGAGTGCAGTGGTGTAGAGTGCAGTGGTGCAGAATAGATTAGGGTGGTGTGGAGGGATGCAGTGTAGTGGTGCAGAGTGCAGAACAGTTGAGTGGTGCAGAGTAGAGTGCAGTGACGAGTGTAGAGTGCAGTGGCTTAAAGCGCAGGGGTGTAGAGTGGCGTAGCGTGCAGTGACTGAGTGCAGTCGTGCAGAGTAGCGTGGCATTGAGTTTAGTGGCAGAGAGTGCAGTCTTGCAGAGCGTCAGAGTGCAGTGGTGTGGAGTGCAGCAGTGCAGAGTAGAATAGTGGTGCAGAATAGAGTGGTGCAACTTAAAGTGCAGTGTTGCAGAGTTCAGTGGCAGAAAGTGCAGTGTTGCAGAGTAGACTGTTAGAGAGTGCAGTGGTATATAGTAGAGTGGCGTAGAATACATTGGCATGAAGTACAGTGGCCTAAAGTGGTGAGTAGAGGTGCACTGAGAACAGTGGTAGCACTATGGTGGTGTCAGAGTGGAAGCGTCAGAGTGGAAGTGTAGGGTGGTGTTGAGTGGTGGCGCAGAGTGGTGTTGTCGAACAGAGTGGCGAAGCATAGAGTGCTGTGGAGGGGGAGAGTGTGGACCGGCAGAGAGTAGAGTGACGTGGAGTGGCATAGAGTTGAAGAGAAAACTCAGCCTACTATACTTCCGAGATTGGTAAATGGAGAAATATGAGAGTGTAATAGTAACAACTGTAAGATATAGCGCTTAAAAGAAGGAAGTATAGTATAAAAATTATTTATACTTGGGTGATAGCAGACATTTAATGTAAGAAATCACCATATGGTACCCTACCGAGTAAGAGTGCAAATGCAAATCAGATCTTTTTAAACATATCATGTGACACACCTTTTGATCATAAACAGTGATTGCACATCGTTATGTAGGTGCGATTGCCCACTTGGGTTAGATACAATGATAAACTCTGATTTAGTAGGTATATATTAGGTTGATTTGAATAACACTGACACTCAATCTAATGGCGCATGTGAATCGGCTGAATTGTAACCGTTCAGCGTTTTATGTTTAAATTTATAATTTATGTTATGCGCTTGAAAATATAATGACAGTTCATTTTATTTTATTTTAGCAATTGTATTACCATGTTTCTCCGTATTTTACCAATGCAATTTTGAAATGAGGCCATAAAATATCGCTTATAGTATGCTTTCCTTTCTGTGAATGGTTAACCACTTTGACATGTGTTTTCACTGTTTATGATCACAAGGTGTGTCACATGATATGTTTAAAAAGATCTGATTTGCATTTGCACTCTTACTCGTGAACAAGGAGGTGTTTCTCCGAAACGCGTAGAGTGACTTGGCTTTAATAAATACACGCTGAAAAGGATTTTGTGTGGCCGTGACATCGTTTTTCCTAAACCTGTGGACTACGATTGTGGTGGATATTAGGGGTTCGCGACCCCGTCACGGCCCGCCATTGAAGTGGCTTGGATTTTGCGCGAACAATGAGAAGGTGATATATATATATATATACACACATGTATATATATATATATATATATATACACACACATACTTAGCTACAGAGGCTTTCAGCCAACCCTCTTCATCAATTGGTCTATTATCGTGTCATTTGCATTTTTCATCCATCCACTGCAGCATACAGCTTGGGACAGGACAGTGGGCCAGCCCACTACAGCCATTGGCTAACTTTACTGCGAGTGATGGCATTCTTCCCCTTCACAAGAGTTAAATCCACACACAAAGAAGTGCCCTTAAGAGTTGATAACTACTATGGCACAAAGCGTGGCAAAGCGTTCTTTTTGAGATCAAAAATATATTTGCTTTTAGACATTTTTTTTTTTAACATTGATGCGTGGCCTACAGGTTCTCAATAAATAAAGTTTTGCAAAAACCATGAGAAAACAACAACAAAGCCAAAAGGCCTATTAGCTTTGCCATTGTTGGCATCATATTCTAGAACATTCAATCCCAGTCAAGATCTCAAAAACAAACTTAGACAGCTAAATAGATGTCAATATTTAGAGATCAAAATGAGGGGGACATCCGTGTACAACTGGAAACATCATCAGCATGTCACACAGTTGAGGGGGAGTTGGGCAGTGATGGCAAGTCTGGCAAGCAGTTTTTTGTGTGTACATTTCAAGAAATGGCGCCAGTGCAAGGCCACATGAGATTCTGCCTGGCCTATCACTTTGTGGCCTCACTGTGACCATTGCCCGGCAGTAGCGTCATCATAAGAGAGTGATTCTACGTTTTGTGATCTATGCTGGCTGGGTGAGGGAGGCAAGTTGAAATTGTTTTCAATTGCTGTGTTCCCTGTCTGGAGAAGACTGCATGCTGCGCTTTTCCTGGAGTCTGAGTGAGCACTGGGTTGGACAGATAAATCCTGAACAAACAGTTCTGGGGGATACCAGTACTGCACAACAATTTAAAAAGGCATCTCCACAGTGAATAAGGCATCTTTGTACTAATGTACCAGAATTGGATTACAATGTGGAAACACTTTCTGAAATGGAGGTGTAGGGAACAACAACGTAGACAGAGGTGGAAACCATGAAAGGTAGTTGCAAGATTGAACAGGCAATGAAAATGCAATTGGTCTCGCATTTGTTTGAGTTAGAGCTATTGGCATTGTAAATGGCAATGTATTTAACCTATGTATTATGGAATGTATGTATGTGGTGTGTAGTGTAATTATGTGTGTTGGATTGGATTAGTTAGTTGTGTAATGGTGTGGCATGGAATTGTGTGATGTGGCATGGATTGGATTTGTGGAATGGAATTATGTGGCATGGTATGCTGTGGAATTATATGGACAGTAAATGTGGTATTGAGTGTACTGGAATTATGTGCAGTGGGATTGTGTTATGGAGTTTAATTGTGTGGAATGGAATTTTGTGTTGTGGTATGTAGTGGAGTTTAATTATATGGTGTGCTGTTGAAATGTGTGGCAGGATGTGGAATTGTGTGGTCTGGATTAGATGTATGTGGTGGGTTGTGTAATTGTGTTGCTGAGTTGTATTATGTGGTTTGGTGTTGAATTATGTCGTGTGAATTGCAAGTGTGTGGAGTTGAATTGTGTGGTGTGGAACTGTGTGGAAAGCTATACCTGTTTGGTGACGAAAAAGAGGAAATAGGTAGGACCTAAGATTCAGATGTGTTAAAAAAAGAGAAAGAGTTGGAGCTAGTGGCGTTGTAAATGTCTCTTACCTATGTGTTATGGGTTGAAGTGGATGTATGTGGTGTGTAGTCGAATTATGTTGGTTGGACTTGAATTGTTAATTGTAGCATGGAATTGTGTGGTGTAGAGTGGATTTGTGTAGTGGAATTATGTGGCATGGTGTGCAGTTGTGTTATGTAGATAGTAATTATGTGTGTTTGAGTGTACTGGAATTATGTGGAGAGGGTTTGTGATTATGTAGTGGAGTTTAATTACATGGTGTGCTGTTGAATTGTATGGTATGATGTTGAATTAGGTGTTGTAAATTGGATATATGTGATGTGTAGTGGAATTGTGGTGGAATAATGTTTCTTTTTTTGTAATTATGTGGTGTGGAATGGATTTATGTGGAGTTGAACAGTGTGGCATGGAAAAGTGTAGTATAGAGTGAAATTATGTTGAGTGGAATAATGTAGGATGATGTGGAGTGTTTTTATCTGGATTGTTAAGTGGTATAGAGTGGATTTATGTGAGGTATTTAAGTGGTATTGAGAAGCGTGTAATTAGATTTAGTTGAATTATGTGGTGGTGAGTGGTTTTATGGTGGATTGTAATTATATTGCGGGGTGTGGTTGTATGGATTGGCATTGTATTGAGTGGTGTTGCGTAGAGTAGTGTGGCATGGAGTGGCGTAAAGTGGAGTGCAGGTGTGGAGTGCAGTTGGTTGGAGTGGTGTTGCATAGAGTAGAGTGGCATTGTGTGGAGATGAGTGGGGTTGCGTGCAGTGGCATTGCGTGTTTGGCACTGCGTTGGGTAGTGTGGCGTGGAGTGCAGTTGTGTAGAGTGGGGCAGCATTGTGTAGAGTGCAGTTGCGTGGAGTGGCGTTGTGTTGAGTAAAGCAGAGTGTAGTAAAGCAGAGTGGCGTGAAGCAGAGTGGCGTGAAGCAGAGTGACTGGAGTAAAGCAGAGTGGAGTAAAGTGGAGCAGAGTAAAGCAGAGTGGCATTGAGCGGAGTACAGCTGAGTGGCATTGAGTGGAGTGGCATTGAGCGGAGTAAAGCAGAGTGGCGTAGAGTAAAGCAGAGTGGCGTAGAGTAAAGCAGAGTGGCGTAGAGTAAAGCAGAGTGGCATGGAGTAAAGCAGAATGGCGTGGAGTAAAGCAGAATGGCGTGGAGTAAAGCAGAATGGCGTGGAGTAAAGCGGAGCGGTGTGGAGTAAAGTGGAGTGGAGTAAAGCAGAGTAGAGCAAAGCAGGGTGGCGTTGCATGGAATAAAACAGAGTGGCGTTGCATGGAGTGGTGTTGTGTAGAGCGGGGTGGCGTTGCATGGAGGGACATTACGTAGATTAGAGAGGTGAGGTTTAGAGTGCGTTGTGTGGAGTGCAGTGGCGTTGCGTGGAGTGGCGTTGCCTTGAGTCTCACTGCTTGGAGTGGCATGGCATAGAGTGGAGTAGATTGGGTAGAGTGAAGTGAGGTTGTAGGAGTACACCTGCATAGAGTGATTTTGAATTGCGTAGAGTGGCATTAGTGAAACAACTGGATTGAAAGAAAATATCAGATTCAGAACTACATTAAAGAATTGTACTTCAACTGCAGAAGGAGAAATACCAAAACTGTGAAAATGTGCATAAACAGTATTATCAGTAACATAAAGCAATGTAATTGGTTCCCTGTTTACAGAAATAGAGCGTTCAGATGTGAGGGCCTTCTAGCTGGATTGGGATGGGGCGGGTGGGTGGGAAGGAGAGAGAAAGAGGCTACAGGAGAGAGAGAGAGAGAATGAAGAGATATATTTTAAACATTGGCCACAGCATGCACCAAGTCTTAACAGGCCTATTGATCAGTTTAACATAAGGACAAGGGCACCATCTAAGGCATCGGAGGTCTTTGAATGCACATCAAATGGGACAAGATAAGAGCAAGATTTACAGCCCTGTTTACAACAGAGCTCTGTAAAGCACTGGTCTTGAGTGCTCTAGCTTGAAGAAACAAATAGTGCCACAAACTGTCTGAGTAACTACACATGTAATAGGGGCAGTCCTTAAAAATAGGCAGAGCTTAATGCCCATATTCAGAATACAAAATGTGTTGCAGAGACAGCTCAAGGGCTGCCTAGGCGAGACCTAAAAACAGGTAAAAGGGAGAGGTAGGAAGGAGGAGATATCAGAGCGGTAGCCAAAGACAGGTACAGAAGGAACGAGAAGAGTAAAGAGAACTGGTAGTAGCAGAAATTGGAGTGTGAGAAAGGAGGATGATGAGAATTAAAGGTGGAAAGGGAATGGAATTGAAAAGGCAGACCCTATGAAGACAGCGTAAAAAAGGAGTGAAAGGAAAGTGAGCAAAAAAGATAAAAAGTAGTTTCGGAGGGGAGAGTTGAGAGAAAGCGTACGGCAGAGCAGGAAAGACTGGATAATAGGAAAGGAGCATGGTGAAATGGGAAGCAAGAGAAGAAAATAGTGCGGGGGTTGGAAAAAGGGTGTATGCCTCTGCTTTATAATATACATGTATAAAAATAAAATATATAACGTTCAGGGAGGACAGGCCTGTATCATTGCTGGACTTCACCTAATGCATAGCTCTGCTGCCCAGACACACAATAGTGATTCATTCACCGTGACAGTTTTCTGACATCGATATGTTTTACCTTATTAGTTAACTGGCTCAGGGAAAAAAATATGAAAACGTCACCAGAAAAGGAAAAATAGGCAGAGATAAAATATGAAAGCGTCACCAGGAAAGGAAAAATAGGCAGAGAGAATTAAGATTCTCTCTGCCTATTTTTCCTTTCCTGGTGACGTTTTCATATTTTTTTCCTTGAGCAAATTACCTAATAAAGTAAAATATATCAAATGACAGAGCAATGGCTGTGGAATGGGGAGGTTAATGATGGATAAATGCTCTTTACATGCTTTGCGAGGGTTTTATGTGAGGAGCAATTGTCTGCTAAAAGCCAGGAAAACCCCATTGAAAAGATTCCTCGGAAGCAGTCTTAGGTTTTAATAGGCGACTAAAACAGTTCATCCTACCATTGCAACTTTTCTGCATGTAAGTACCTCAAGCATTACATGGTTTCCATCTATTAAGTGATTTGCCCAGAATCACAGGATGCGTATCTGACGCTGGGACTCGAACCCGGGTCCCCAGTTTCAACGTCTACAGTTGTGACCGTAAGGCCATGCCAATGATCTGGTACGGCGATACAAAATCCCACATTTAATCTCTACCACCTATGCTGTATCACTAGAGCAAGTTATTAATCTGAGCTTGAAGCGCCCATGTTGTGAGGTGAGCTCAGACACACTGCCTCAATTGGAAGTGCCACATTCTGTGCCCTGTAGCGTCCCAAAAGCCCACAAATGAGGGGATCCTATTCCCACCTCTCTGAAAAGTCCCCACACTCGGTAAAGTTAAGTGAGGAGCGGAATCCTACCTCCAGCTCTCTCACATAAAGCATCACATTACAGCGCCATATGTTAAAGAAAGGCGGGCTCCCGCCTTTCAAACAAAAGTGCAGCTGAGTTCCCCAAAGTGGAGGAGAGGCGGGAAATCACACCCACCTCACTTCCCACGTCTCACTCGCACCCCTAACCCCACCAAACAAATACCACCGAAACGGAGCAATGTTTTCTCTTTCCCTCTGAGCCTGATCAGTCTGCACACACTTCGGTGCAGCAACGTGTTTGTCTTCTCTCTCGACGGCCCAGGCCAGCACAACTCGGCTAAGGCTTCCGCTTCCGTTCCAACCAGAAACGGCTGCAGCATGGTAGCCTGGACCCTACCAAAACTAGCACAAAGGAAGCCCTTAGTGCTACTTCGAGGCTGGAGGGGCTGGGCCAGGAACTCCCGCCTGACCTCCGAAATTAAACACCCCACGTCCACATCAGAATCAGTGCGCAAATGCTCCGGACAAGTATGACATTTAAAAAAGTTACTCAGTCAGTTCATATAAAAATAGATGTCTGTTCTTGCTGCTTTTGGGCAGTCTTCGTAATGACAGGAAGTGCAGGTGGATGGTTCGTTTTTGTCGCAAATGACCCACCCCTGGCCTTGATGCTGGAAAGATGACTGAATAGGGACGTGGGGAACACCTGGAATTATCATAGCAATAAATAAATGAATAAAAAGGAGCATTGTTACAAAGTTGTACATTTTGAAAAAGAAGTTCTGAAGAAGAATACAGATTGTAGAAAGAAGAGAGAATTTGCATAAAGAAGGAAGGTTACTCGAGCAGTACATGCATGAATTATGGATCGAGAATGCTGGAGGGTGTGGGTGAGCTACAGGAAGCAGCCATAACCAGGCAGATCGAAAGCGACAGGTGGGAAAAACTAATCTTAACAGTAAATGATACTCTGAATACGCTGGATTGGCAAACATTTTTTTCACAAAGTGACAACCTGCCAAATTTCAAAGTGGGTCGCAGATCTGCATGAGTAGCTTTATGTTCACGTCAGATGTTTGTGTGTGAATGTCACAGTGTTAAATAGGTCCTAGCACAATCTGGATGGAGGCGAAGGGACACTAAAGGAACTGGTTGTATAGGGTAAGGAGTTTGATTTAGCCTTAGGGTATAACGGGCTCTGAGAGGATGCCACAGTCCGGGGCAGACAGAACTGAGGTTTATAGGCAGCTTGTCATGGCCGATGCAGGCAGTTTCAGCTGGCACAGTCAGAGACGTATGAGGCAAGCAGACTTGCATTTGAGGTAGCCTGAGTTAAGCAGAAAGGTATGGGGGAAGCAGAAAGAGGTGCAGCTAAGTCAGGAGCAGTTCCAGACGAGGCGAACAATTGCAGATGAAGGAGATAAGATCACATTTTTGGGCAGGAACCGGAGGCAGTGACGAAGCTGGCTGCTTGAGCACCATCTGCACTAGCTCTAGACAAAATATGTAAACAGTTAACTCGAATTTCGTGAACAAGCAGGGGCATCACTGCTCTTTGACAGAAGTGCATACACTCGCACTTTGCTGTTTTAAAGGAAGTGACTGGCATGTTGTGTCTCCATGATGTGCGTTGCAACTTACAAAGGGCCTCAGTCTGAGTGTTGAAGAAACTAAAAGCTGGGCGCAAATTGTTTTTAATCTAGCTGTTTAACTTGGTATAGATCACAGGGTGACCGGAAATATGAAACACACCCTTGTTTTGCACATGCAATTTCCTTGTGGTCCTACCTGTAAGTCATGTCATATCAATTTGTAGAGTGCATGACTCACTCTGCGGAAAAAAATAACAGAATCCATAAGGTGGCTGAACAACGAAAATAACATACCATACAAATAAAAATATTCTATTGGGACCATCCGTGGCAAATATAAAAAGTAAGGCTCTGTAACAGATACGCCATATAACGCAAAGTGTATTAAATCACCCCAGTTGTAAATAGCACTTCCAGGAGCCTCCACTTCCGAGCGGCACATCATCTTAGGCAGTGTGTGGTAGAGAATATCCCAGAGTGCACAACTAACACAACACAAGGCTCCTTGCTCCCAAGCACATGGGGTGAACACACATGCATACGTCCTCTACCTCACATCAAGCATTTGCTGTGATGCCTGTAAATGAACGCTTCTACACAGGAATTAAAATAGTTCAGACATTGATGTCTTCTCTTATATTTCATCAATGGTAAGTGTTCAGAACTTTAACATAAGCAATGCCACAAAAGGATCTCTCAGGATAGCATGGCACCTGAATGTCTGGAACAGGTTAGAGTTAGAAAAAGTGACCAACTAAGATGTGAGCTAAATTATAGTGAAATTGATGACAGACCAGTTGAAGAGGAACGCCTCACCTTGAGTTACCATTTGGGCTTGCAATACTTTGCTGGTCACCATACCTACCCCTCACTATACCCTGGTGCTTTCAGATCGCTCAATTGAAAAGACCAATGTATGCAACACAAAACGTTGCCAGTGTCAATGTCAACTGAGTAAAGAAGGAATAATGCAAATATCAGCTCCCAATATGCACCTTTGTATTAATTTTATAAACCCGTTGTGCAAATAATTTACAAAATGACTTTAATGGCAAGCACCAGAGAGAGCATTGCCCAAAAGCTGCAGCGGTCTCCAAGAAATAATGATAGCTATGTATTCAGGTGGCCATACGATTTGAGCTAGCATATATAAAAATCAACTGTTTGAAAATAAACTTAATTTGGATTTTATTAACTGTATAGCACCCAGGTCTTCTAGCTTCGAAGTCTCTGCTAATGCTAAGGTTTAATTGCAGAGTTGAAAATGCAGTAATGTGTAATTGGTGTTCATTATGCAATAAAAAGGAGATTCTGAAATCTTCGAAAGGGTTGAGCATCTCTAAAAATAAATAAACTAAAATTTTGGACACATTCCTGAAGCAATCAACAAATCATCCTGAAATCATCATGAACCAGTCTTTTTAATTAGAAGACTGTGGTGCTAGTCAGGTAATCCGACAGTCATTTTCAAACAATCCTAAAACCACCAGTAGCAATGCATCTTGTGAAGTAATCAGGTACTCAGTTTCAAGTCATCCTCAAATCATCAGGAGCAGTCTCACCTTGTGGAGTCATCAGATAATCCTTTTCAAGTCATCCTGAAATCGTCAGGGTTAATCACATCTTGTGAAGTCATCAGAATCTCATTTTCAAGTCATCTTCAAATCATCAGGCTCAGGTTTCTAAACTCTGCTGATGACTTTAAGAGCTTGATGATGTCTGATGATGTGAAAATGACTTCTACAGTAGTTGGATGATCATCCAATGACTCTGGGATGGCCTCTAAAGTAATCCTGTTTGACCTGGGACGTCAGACACATGCCTGAATCACACATGCGCCGTACACATATGCACCACCTGAGATGCAGCTGAAACATTGGTGGATGCTAAATCATGCCCCCCCCTACAGAATGTGGTGGGGCACTGAGTCTAAACATACAGGCATTCATAGGCCTCAGAGTGAATGGGACCCCTAAAGTGTGAGGGCTACCCTGTGCTAAAGAGGCTGCAGGGGCCTGCCTAATGCCACACACACAACTACTACACAAGCATACCACACGGCACCCATGCTAGACAACAAAACACAGATGCCAAAGCATGCACAAGCACTATACATACATGCATAGAAACGAACCAGACACATCTGCATGCACACTTCATACACCATCCAGAAGCATACACACAGACACTAAACATTCACACCACTGATGCACTGAACATGATAAGTTCACACATATCAGACACAGACCAGCTCCCTGAAACACCCACTCAGGACTCAGATACATGCATATATGCAGGTATATTTATACACACACCCTTAATATACACCAGACAGTAAAAGCACAAACCTGCCAGACACACACACACAAAACACGGACACACATACACACACACATACATACACATGTTGCCGTTCTGGCTCAGTTAGTATTTAGGAGAGTCAATTTACGGAAAAGGGAGAACCCTGAGGTCAAATAATCAGCCAGGACCACTAAGAAAAAATATGCAGAACTGGGCATCTTCCAGTTTTCAGTTTATATATTTCTTTAAATGTTATATTTATTATTATAGAAATTAAAAAGTTTGTTAGACTCTGAAGCCAGATTCATAAATAAATGCAAAAATGCAATGTGGTTTAAGGAATTGAGTAGTCGCAGCACATATGGCAAATAATTAAATTAATAATAACAAGCGCTAATACAAAAGGACCACGGCCCATCTAGCCCTCTCTAGTACAACAGATGAATGGCATTACGTGAATGATAATCATGTGAACAATAACTCTCTAAAATAAAACAGCACTTTTAAAATGTTTAAAGGTTCAATGTAAAAATGTCTAAAGCCTAAAGTCTAAAATGCTTAAATGTCTAAAGCAAAATTATCTAATGACATAATGTTTACAGAGCCTTTGCAATGTTTTAAACAAAGACAGCGCACAGTTTCATGGAATGTTATTACGTAGAAAGGCAGCACTAAAATGTTACTTGCACAGTAAACCAATAGAACTGCTGATTTCCAAAACGCATACTTGCAAATGATTTTCATTGGACAGAAACATAAGAAATGTGATGTAATACAAGGCCCTGTTCAACACTATGAACATAGCAACGGAGGTTTAACTAATAACCTTGTAATGTTTCAATAGCACATCCCAAGTGCTATTGTGCTTGACTTAACCTATGCTCCAGTATGTGACCACAAAGGAGAACATAGCAAACAAATACTCTCAAACACTTTAAACATGCCTCCTTCTAAGTGGAATCCTCTGCTAAAACAATTTCCATTTATTTAAGTCTGAAAAGAAATGATTTATAGTAAAATAAATTGCTGCAATAATGCCACAGAATTTCTATTTTTGTGCCGCAAAATTTCAATTTTTGTACTGTACAATTTGCAAATCTATGCCGCAATATCCTGGGGGGTCTGCCTGAGGACCCCATCCTTCAGGTCCAGCTCATGCTATGTCCCAGGGAGCCCGCGCACGGGATATAGTGGTCAGGGAACCAGATGAAAAGATTGCTCTCGCCCACAGGAAGCAGCATTTTTAGCTGCTCCCTGGGGGTGGGAGCAATGCCGCGTGCCCCCTCCTCCATAAATATAGGGCTGGGCCCTGGGGGGATGAGGCTCCTGGAGTCAAAATCTGCTCGGGGAGAGGTGCAGTGTGCCCCCCTCTCCTAAAAAAATGCATTGTCCCCGGGGGATGTAGTCCATGGTGCCAATAGTGACCCAAGGAGGGGAGCCACATGCCCTCATCCCATTTTTGATATTCAGCTGGGCCTTGGGAAAAATCGGCCCAGGGAGGCGGACTGCGTGCCCCCTTCTCCATTAAATATGGTGCTGGGCCCTGGGGGATGGGGTCTCCAGGGCCAATTTGGCCTGGGGAGGGGGCCACATGCCCCCTCCACCTGAAATATGGTGGCGGGCCTGGGGGATGGGTTCCCGGTGCCAAAAGCAGCCTGGGGAGGGGGGCCACGTGCCCCCTTATTTCCCCCCAAAAATGCACCTGTCCCCAGGGAGATTGGGTCACTCTGCGGGGCCTGTGGCCAACTCCCCACAGCACATGGCCAAAGGCCAGGCACAGCGTGGGGTTAGCTCAATGCGGGGGGGCTGACCACAGGGCCTGGCCACAGGCCAAGCCCTGTGGCCATCCCCTGCCTCATTCGGCCCAAGGCTGGGCATGAAAGTGGTTGAATTAACTTATGGTAATTAAATATTACTTTACGTTTAAAAATACATAGAAATTCACTGAAAAAAACCTAAAGGTTACTGGGATGTTATAGTTAGGAAAAAGCATTTAAAACACCTTAGAAATTCACAAAAAATCTAAAGTTACAGGGATGTTATAGTTAGGTTCAGATTTTGCACACACAACCCCATAGAAATTCAGCAGTTATAGTTATCTCAAGTAAATATAACTTGTGCCCTAAGGTAATTATAACTAGTGCCTTCTCCATGCACTGCTAATTATTAATGAGAAATTGGTGCATGGCAGGGGCGCGAGTGATAGTTACCTTAGGGTGCAAATTTTCTTTAGATAACTATAGCTGCTAAATGTTTATGGTTTAGTGTGTGTAACATGTGAAACTAACTATAACCTAACTAGGAAAACCATAGAGATTGTGGAAATGTCTACAGGTTTTTATATAGGATGTCATGCTAAAAACTGGCCTGGTAGTAGTGCTTTCTATTTCGGCACCTTGTGGTGCTTTTCCAAAAGCTCTCCTTCCCTACGGTATATATAAAAAATGGTGCTCTATCATGTCCAATATACTTTGTAAACTGTGCTTTAAAATAGAGTGTTTGGTAGTATTTTTCCAAAGGTTTATTGGGGTGGGTAATTCCCCTATGCCCTTCTGGAGAGGATCGAGCTTGATCCTTCACTCACTAGCTGGGTACAAATAAGGGTTGTTTGCATTCCCATTCCATCAAGTCGGCATCACGGATCACTTCAGTTTCAATTTCATGTGATTGGAACATGAAACCGCAAGAAACTAACTACTGATTTATTTTTGTTTCAGATGCTCATGGCCAAGCTTACTCTAGTTTTCCGAAGAAAAGCTATTGACGTGACTGATCGGCGTGTCAGAACCATGAATGAAGTCTTAACCTGCATCAAATTAATTAAAATGTACGCTTGGGAAAAATCATTTGCAAAAACGGTCCAAGGTACGCAAAGTATCGAGATTAGAAGTGTTTCTAAAGACCAACAAATCTTTAAGAATCGTGTCTCTCTACATGTTTTCGACTGCTGTAGTTTGGCAATCATGTACAGATTTTGCTATTTTTAGGAACCTCCACGCCAGTAAAAGTAGATGAACTAGGAAAAATGTCTGAAGGCCCAGAACTGCCACAAAGGTAGAAATTATAAACTTTGAGGAATGTGTGAAAGGACTGTTGTGTATTGACAACGTAGACTAAATATTTTAACACACACCTTTAGTGAAATGTGCAATTAAAATGTGTATTTCATTATACATTTTCTTTCTCTACCAAGAAAGAAAAAAAAATGATGCTAATGCGCGTTGTGGAAACAAATATATTGACATGAGAGGAGACTAATACAATATGCACATTTTCCCTTGACTATAAAGCTCTGCAAGGACTTAGACAATGGTACATCGCTCAGTTGTTTCTTTACAAGCCAATACGATCTGTTTCATGAGCACACTCTGTGCCTGTGCACAGTCTTGGAATGGAGCCATGAACCTATTAGAAGAAATTGTGCTGTTGAAGAATCGCTGGACTGGGGTTTGCACCATGCAAATCCTTGGTGCAAATTCAAGGACAAAATGCACTCAAATGGATGGTCCTTTGTCTCGAATTGAGGCTTAACATCAACTCATCAACAATACATTGATGACAGTGAAGCACGTTAGGCTCCACAGTAATGACATAGAGAGGTAAGTTTGCAAACCATGAAGGTTTATTAGCAGATTAGCAAAGTTACATATTGTAATCATTCAAACTAGTAATAAATCAGCAGTTAGAATGCAAATCATCAGTCAGAATAATTCAAAGTGATTCAAATTAACAAATGCAGAGACAGACTATTTAAAGTAGTCATAAGCAAACCTAACAAGCATCAGTTTCTCATGAAGGGACATTCCCTGTTGCTAAGGTAAGAATCCAAATGAAGTTGGGGGAAAATCAAGCATGATGAGTCAGCAAGAAAAACCTCTACAGGCAGAACCAAATAAAGGTTCAGTCAGACAAATAAAGAATGGATTTGCTCAGGAGTCTTACTGTTTGAGCAGGAACAAAATATGAAATCTGATCTCGGGACAGTGGAAATGAGCATGTAATCTAACTAGCTCAGAAATGAGCAATTAAACCATACAGTATTCTACAATCTGCAACACTTACCACAGTTCACAAGAAGTGGGTACCAATCAGAAACAACCTTTTGCCATAAAGTATGTTTCATCTCTCTTACCAGGCATCGCACAATGGAAGTTTTAGCTCATGGCCTTAAGGCGATATCGCAAACAAAAAGGTACATCCCGGTCAGCCCGTTCCCAGCACTGGTGTAGAAGAAACTATCCAGCTGTTCAGTGACATTTAAAGAGATAAATAATTCTTGTCGAAACCAAAAGTATTTGTTATACTTTAATTAATTTGAACTACCACTGCCCAGATCCAGAAACAAGAGAAAGAGTGAGAGAACACAGCAGCCAAATAATCAACCTTCAGTGTTAGCATGAGTGATTCAAACTGATGCCTAAATGAATTATGGCTACGTTAATGTAAACCTTTGAGGGATTATCATATTAGAGTGCCACCCAACTTAGTGTGGGGACTCTGGAAACGGTTTGTGTGGAGGCTGCGCTGCTCCTGAATCTCCCCCAGCACTTTTGCATCATTTTGGTGGTGACCGTGCTCTACAGGGGCCACCACAAAGCCAAAACGAGGGTTTTTCAATCCAAAATGTGGGCAAAACTGACAAGCCCCAGCAGGGCATTATGGGGCACTCCTCACACTTGTTTTTATCCATTGTTGAACAGCAGCTCGCCCGCTGCTTCGGGGTTAGCCATGTTGCGGTTTCTTTTCGACGGCCTTGCCCCACGCTCCTTTTTCTCAGGGTGCCCGTCCCACCCGGGCACCCCTCATGCATGATTCATCTTTAGAGGACAGCTCGGAGAGCCCACCCCCGGCTGTCCCTGCAGGCTCCCCAGGCGACCAGCACTCTGGTGTGCTACCGCAGGAGCCGGCAGCAGCATTCTGGCCTGCCCACTTCTGCGGGTAGGTGCATAGCTGGTGGCTGGTTCTCCCACTCCCCCAGATATGGATGCAGGGAGCGCTGTCACACTGGGGTAGTGTGTCGGCACTCCCCCCACCGCTCTGGATCGAGGCCCAGGGATGGGGCCCTTGGTCCCTCTTCTCTTTGCATGAGGGGGCTGTGGTGCACCTTCTTTCACGATTCTTCTTGGGGCACTTCTGGCATTCTGGCCCCCTCCCACTTCTCGCAGGGAAAGTGTGATGGCACTTCCCTGAAGGCTTTTTTCTTGGGAGCAGCCCACCCCGGAGGCAGAAATTCAGCACAGCAGTGGAGCCCCACGCACTTTGCTGCTGAAACCAGACAAAAGTAGGTCAAAAGTCGCCAAACTTCACCAGGGCATATCTCAGGGCCTGTTGGGCTGATATGGATGGCCTTTGTCTTGTTGTGCTCCTGGTAGCGGGCCCTGGCCACCTGGAGCACTATCTTTAGGCCTCCTGACCCCAAAAGGTGACAAACGTTGCAGGGAGCTGGTTTCACTGCCTCCCTGCGCCAGCCTTTCACTTTGCTCTTCTTCTGGACTTTGCTCCTCCTTCCGCAGAAGCCCAGTCTTTCCCCCAACTGATCCTCATGGGGTGTACGGGGACCAGCATCCCTGGTACTGGGGAAGTTCCCCACGGTCCTGGGGTCAATCAGAGGCAGAGTCCTTAGTCCAGGAGACCGTCAGGGGGTTCCTCCTTCCATAGCATTAGCCTCCAGTCCCAGTGTTCAGCCGAAAGCTCATCCAACAGAGCTCTCCCCCTTGCGCAGGACCTTTTAAGTGGGGGCGGGAGGTTCCAGCAGGGATGCACCTCTGGCCTATTGTGATGTGCCACACCACCTCTCCGTCCCTGTCCCAACCTCCCTGCACAGCCTTCTGGGATACTTCAAAATGGTATCACCCAGGAGTCACTTGCCACATGTGCTCTGGAGGTCTCAGCTCCACCCCTCTCTGACATCACTGCCAGGGCCTGCATCAGCAAAACTTCAAAGGAGCCCTCCTGGTTTGGTTCCGGAGTCTCGGCTCCCTCCCTTTGTTCAGTGGGCTTTGGCAGGCCCTGTTCCTGGCACAGGATGACAGCTGGTTGACTAATGCAGACCAGTCCTGCCCACCCCTTTCTCTTCAGGAGCTGACCTAATCAAGGTTAATTGCTCCCTTTGTGGGGGGAGGCCTTTGTTTCTGCTGCTGTAGGGAAAAGTAATTAACCCAGCCCAGCAGGATGACAACATGCCTGGGCTCTGAGCTGGGCCAGAGAAACATGACATTCCTGGATGACCCATAAGCTGTACAGTTATAACTTTGGATTTTACAGGGTTGCTCTTTTCAGACAGGTCACACTGTACATTGGTATGACTCTGGTGCCTGTAGACTCAAGGGGAGAGGAGCTGCACTCTATGACAGTCTTCCCTATAGTGTATAATGGAGGGTCACTGCAGACCAGACAGTAAAACACACTGACTTTCCCTACACCAACATTATAAGGCCTATCCCAGGTCAATACCGAACCTTGCACAGTCCCTTCCGCGCCAGGCTACCTGTACACAGTACTTAGGATGTGCACGACAGGAGTTTCCCACGTGCAGCCCTCCCACGTGTACACACGTGTACACAAGTGTAACCAGCCAAGTGTCTCTTACCCTTGCTGCGTCACAGCGGTCTTATCTTAAAAGGCGGACTCTGAAGGTAAACACGTGCAGTACATTTTACCATGCCTTTACCGCCAGTAAGTCATAGTTTATGGGGCTCTCTCACAGTAAAAGGCCAAAAAACAGGCGGTCAAAAACCAAAAAATCTGAGCGGATTACATGGTCAGAACCACCTTCTCACAAGTAGAAACAGTTTGTGTTATTTAATTAGTGTTGTTGGTGTTTAGAAATATAATAAAAAATAGTTTGTTATATGTTTGTGATAAATAATAATATTAATGGCAAATTTTTATAGAATAAAGACGTAATACGTTTTTCTAATTTTATTTATGTTTTCAAAGTTTTTTAATATCTCTTTTTACATTTTTAAACATAGTTCAACTTAAAAAGAAACATTTATATATAGATAAATAAGCAAAACATTTTTAATACATGTTATTATATAAAAAATGTAAATCATATTTAAATAGTATTGTATGTTGTACATTTTCTAATTTTTTCCCGTTCTTTAACATCTTTTTAAACATTTCTTAAATAGTTTGATACACATATTTTTGACATTTTGACATACAGAAGTTTTTCAGTATATATTAAATAAATGTATATATTTTATACTATTATTATTTAATGTGTACTTTTCAATTTCTGAACATTTTTTACAGCATTTTTTGACATGTTTTACATATTTAATACTTTTTTATCATTGTCTAATACATTTATTCAACATAAAAAAAAAATCCCCATTCATTTCTATGGGGAGATAGTCGTTTTTTTGTTTTATTTAGCAGCCTTTTTTGTTTATCACCACCTTCTATTTTGTAGTCTATTTGTGTAATTTTTAGTCTATTTTTTGGGATCCAGGTCACGGTATTGTGCTGCTGTTTGTCAGAACAAGTAAGCCCTTTTTTAAGGGTTTAGAGGGGAGGGGGTTATTAATAGTAGCGTTTTCACTAGTGTGTAGTTTGGGGCTTTCATACACTGGCTCACTAATGTATTGTTATGTTATGCTATGTTGTGTTATGTTATGTATGTTATGATCATTAAGTGTAATGTATATGTATTTTTGGGATTGTAATGTGTTTTGAGGGTGAGTTTACTTGTTTGCATGTTTTTGTCAACGGACGTGTCCCATGGGCATTTGGGGTTGCTGCTTTTTTTTGTTGAGGAAATCACTTTTGGTTTGTATTAAACCAATATTTTTAACTATTTTTTTTCAAAACTTTATCATATTTTTCACATGAAAACAACAGGCAACATCAGGATGCTGAAAGTCATGATGAATTAAAAGCAGTAGAGTTGGAGCCGGTGGCTTTTGGATATGCAGGTCAGTACACAAATCTAAGCAATAAATAAAAGGACGTTTGGGGAACAGCCAGGGGAGGAAAGAGGCAATACATAGTTACATAGTATTCAGGCAAAGTCGCAGTCAATTTCTGGGGGAGAAAATGAAAAAAACAAGGAAGGAGGGGGTGATGTTACCAATTCAGTCCTAGCCGGCAGTGTCCTACATAAACAAGTAGTCTCTCAGTGGTTGCCATATATCCTTGGGCCTCGAGGTAATTGGCTTTAAGGAGGTGTAGTCTTCACAGGTTTTATCACAATAAATCATACAATTCAGCCATGCAGATTTAGAGGGACAGGATTTGCTACCCCAGCGTAATGCAATCCCATGCTTGGCAAGTAGCAGAGCAATAGCAGTAAAGTGGTGCACCGCCTTGGGGTCATCATCAAGGCACCCCAGGAGTACAAGGTGCGGGCAAGGGGCCAGTGTGATGCCAATCATCGTAGATAGAAGAGTGAAAATGTTGCCAGCCACCGCAGTAAAAGTCCAGCTCAGGTGAGCAAAGTCGGCATTGAGGATCCCGCATTTTAGGCATTGAGAAAAGTGAGCGGGGTCAAAGCGCGCTGTCTCGTAAAGTGACATATGCGTGGTGCAAAAATTTGTAATGCAAAAGCTTGGGTTTGTGGTTTATGGAGATAAGCTTAGTCTGTGCACAGCAAGAGTACCTGATTGTGTAGGGGAGAAGTTGTCCAAGGTCTCATTCCATGCGTCACCCATTCGCCTCTTTGGGTCAGGTTTCAATGGAGAACAGTCGCGCCCCATCACGGTCAGTAATGATGAGGGTTCATATTTTTGACTTTGATTTCTATCAGTTTTTTCGTTTCCATGAGCAGTTATTTTTTTGAACACTTATTTGGGTTTTGTATAGTTTCTTGATACTTTGGATTGCTTCGAGGAATGTCTATTGGATTCGTTTTATTTTTTCATTTTCTTGGGGCTGTTTGGAAAATATTTTTCTAGTTTTAGGTGGATTATTATTTTTGACTACATGAATACAGAGGAAGATCTGCAGATACAGAACAGGAAGTCATATTTATTTTATATGGGTGAGAAATGTTATATTTTATTGTTTGTGTAAATATGATGTGATTTTATATGGAAATGTGTGGTTTATGTGTTTTTATTTTACGTGATGGATTGAGTTTGTTCTTTGACCTTTTTGTTGGTGAGGTTTACATTTTTCATGTAAATAGACTATATATTATTTTATTATATCAGTCTTATTTAACATTGGAGTTTTAGTTAATGTTTAGAATGATGTAAGAAAATATTTTGTTTATTATTTATATCAAAAACTGATTTGTCTTGATTTTCCTGATTTTAAAATGTATTTTTGGTCTGCTTTTGCTGGGCGCTTTCGCAGTCTCCTAAACCCTGCATATACGATTTTTTTTCACCAATTCATGCTGGGGGAGGATAGTAGCATGTATCTATATAGAATCAACGACCCAAATTACTTCAAAAGAGTCAAGTTTAAGACTATACGAGATAGTATATACATATGGCGTGCTATATCTTCTAGATGTAATATATCATTTTATTATGATAAACTTCCACTATGGGGCAAGCCGCTATTCCCGGAGGTGTTCCAAGACGCCGCTAGCAAACGCTGGGCTAGTTATGGGATTATCTGTCTTGGGGATCTTTTCAATCACAATGGTCTTGTATCCTTTAGGAACTTGCAGCTGCAGTTTAAGCTACCTGATCATATGTTTTTCAAATATCTCCAAATTAGGGATTATTTTTTGAGACATCTAACCCTGACAAAAACATCTAACTCTGAGATTTGGGATTGCTTGCAGAAGGAGAAGACAAAATCTTTGATAAGCCATATGTATAAATGCTTCAATAATTACAGACAAAGTGATTGCGAAAGATTGGCGGAGCGTTGGAGTAAGACTTTGGGGACAGGGGTCACATCATCTGCTATAGAACAAGAATTCAGTATTATCGATGACTCAGTTCATTCTATGAATTTGCGGCTACAGCAATTTCGAACTATATATTTGTGGTACTACATGCCACAAAAAATTGCATGTCCGGAATTGGAGATATTCTGGCAGCAAGTGGGTCAAGTATTCTCTCAGAGATTGGGGATAGACTCACCTGTTACGGTTATAGAAATTATGATGGGTTTTAAGAATATGAATCACAGTCTCACCCGGTTATCTTCAATACTATTGGTTGCCGTTAGGCTTGCAATTGCCCGGGTATGAATTGCCCCAAAACCTCCATCTATAAGTGATTGGTGGATGCTGGTCAGGGAAACGTACGAAATGGAACATGCACTGGCAAAAGTAAGGGGTACTCTTTCTCTGATAAAATTAAATGCAATATGGGGGCTTCTATTTTAGAAACATGTCTATGTGAATGAAACTGGGTCTGATCCCGATAGCTGTTATGTTTTGGCAATCCCTTGCACTTTAATGATGTATGTCATCCTGCTTGTAATTCTTGAGTCATGTTTTCTTTTTTTTTCTTTATGTAATAATGTGTTGTGTTTGTTGCCCTCTTGTTGACAAATAAAAAGTGTTTTAAAAATAAAAAAATAAATGATTTGTCTTGTTGGTTTAGATTTTCTGGCAGTTTATTGGGACTTCTGTAAGTTATATATTTAAGAATGTGCTTTTTTGCTATTACTTCTAAGTAATTTACTCCTTTTTTAATGAAAAGTTTGACTTTACATTGTAGCATGCTATACATTCTTTTAGTTTGTTGGCTACATTTAGGTGCAATTTGGTTTACTGATTGCTCCATTTGTAGTTGTTGGTAGCGTTGCTTATTTTGTAATGCTTCTATAAATTTGTACAGTGTAGGTTGGGTTCTGCCTAGTGTGCATTGGAAAACATTGTGCCATCCTTCCACTGCGTTGTGTGTCTTGGCATCCTGTGCCAAGGTGCTGTCATAGACATTGCACCATGGTATATGGAATTTAGGTTGGCATCTGTGTCTGGAGTGATGCAGTCTGCTAACCCAAGTGTCTCCAAAATAATCCATTAGGGGGGACTTAGTTTGTCTTCAATTTGTTGGTAGAAAAGGCTTTCTATTTGCAAATTGTAGTGGTTAGCTACCTCAGTGACTGGGTCAAAGGCTGGTGCTATCATTTTTTTTAAGTTCAAAGGCAAATTGACTTTTAGAAGCATATTTACACTTAGTGCAGACTGTTGGAGGTGCCTTGTATGGCTGTGTGGAGCTAAATCTTTAAAATGGCCTGAGTCATGGCTTATTCAAAGTCTATGATTATTTTGTGTGGGTAGTAGTGATTTATGTTTAATGTGGTTTAAGAGGTTGTAGTAAGTGCTGCTTTATTTGGTAGCAGGGCATACATGAAAGGGATACTTGTGTTTTGATATTCAGCATCACTCAAACATATCCTGCCACATTCTCCAGCTAGGCAATCATATTGGCAGAGGAATAGGCCTCCTAATCTGCAAACCATATATGACTACGCCTACCTACATTCTAGACTCTCCTCCCTGATCCTTTGAGTACTGCTTTACACTTTCATCATACCATTCAAAATCTTCTTGCATCTCATCATGGGCAGCCCACTCCTTCTTCATAAATCAGGTTTCTGAGATTTGTTCACTCACAGATTGAGACTATTAGTCTGTAGGCTATCCTGAAGCAGATCCATGGCCGTGCTCCATTAATAGTATGTGATATTCACTGGAAGGATTTTCATGGATTTTCATGGATTGTGCTCCTCAATAAAGGTTAGATACAATTTCCTGTGGGACTCGATCTGTCCAGCAGTTTTTAGTAAGTCTTTACTTCGGTTCTGCTTGGTCTCATTTTAATGATTCAAATAGGCTGTCATGTGAGTAGTAATGTCTGGAGAGCAATTGCTGAGGAGAACTGCTTATAGGACGTCTGCTTTGAAGTTTTTAGATGTCCCTTCTGTTTAACTGAGTGCTGACTTCCTACTTGATATTTGCAGTTTGCATTAGACACTCTTCAGGCCCTTCATTTAAGTCCTTGGAGTCTATACTGGCTGTCCTCACAGCCGCAAAGACATTAAGAGAGAGGGTTCTGATTTGATTGACTATTTTGATAATTTGCCTCATTGAATTCTAGTACTAATCCCTCCTTTAGACCCAAAGAAATTCTCTCAATTCATTGATCCCATCATATTAATGGTGCATTACTTTTCTCCTAATATGACAGAGCCCCCCTGCAATTTTCTAGATGTATATAGGGTGTTGATGATATATTGTGTGAGTTCTGTCCAGTTTTGCCATTCTTTGACATTGTTCAACTTTCCGCCCATCACTTGTTTTTTTTTGTTGCAATTGTTGCCCTAAGTGGGCAGGGTATTCCCAGATGTACTCACAGTGCCACCGGAGTCAAGCTATCCGGACTGATATGGGTGATACCCCGAATCCGGTCCTAGGATGCTTGCTTTCAGTCCAGGGAGAACATGGCATGCCAGTTCGGGCTGGACTGTTCCCATGGGGAGCAGGGTCAAGACTGGTTTGCATATGGCTGGTTCGAAGCTGGAATGGCGTGGTGAGTAAAAGAACGATGGATTTAGGGCCAGATCTCTGTACTGGGGGTGAGTGATATTGTTCAGCATTCTGTCATAAGACCTTTTTTTCATCATTTTTGGGGCACCAGAGACAATGTTTACTATAACTTTTAAGCATTGAATTTATGTTTCAAAAAACACTGCCTAAATCATGAGTATGCAGAGGAACATTTTAATTGTATTATTGCAATGGTAAAAAGCTCATCTTCAGCTGATCATGTAAATATTTTTACAGGTATGAGGAAATTAGAAAAGAAGATATTGGAAAAAGCTGGATATGTGCAGAGTGTCAACTCTGCTGTCATTCCTGTGGTTGTGACTCTGGCAACTGTCTTGACCTTTGTTGTTCACACTCTTCTGAAGCAAGAATTAACTCCATCCACTGTAAGAATGTCTTTAAATTTCTTCTTCTATTAATAAATTAATTGAGTGCATGGCTAATCTTGTGCTCCCGGTTTTCTTTCACAGTTCATAAGGTCTGATATATTTCAATGTAAGTAACTGTGAGCAAAACATGTTAGAATTTGTGAAAAATGATTAAAATATCTGAATATATCCTTTCCAAATGTGTACATTTTTGATCTGCAGCAGGATCGAATAAATGCTTAAAAACCTGGCTCTCCTCTGTTAGAAAAGTGTTTCATCATCCTTGGTTATACAATGGGTTATGGCATGGGTCAATTCAAAGGGCACATGGTTCACTTTACCATCCATCAATGTATGACAATGTTAAGCATGTTTCAGTCATTTCATTTCATTCCTCAGGCCTTGTCATCACACATATGGAATGTGGGATAAATCATCACCCTTCTGCTTTCACTGGAATCCGCTGAACTGGTCATTTAAGCTAAATGTGTCTTGATTAACGTACGCACAACCCAGTCAAAAGCATGCAAATATTTTAGTGATTCAGACCTCTTTGGGGCCTTTCGTGTGTGTCACAATTCCCCACTTATTTTGCTAATTTGCCCATGGATGCCCCTTTTCGACAGTATATCAAATATAACAGGCTAACCGAATTGTAAGAGGAGCCTGGGTAAATAAATGTACTAACAAGAATGATTCTTTTTTGAATGGATGCAAATGGTAATGGGAATAGATTACAATGTTTTGGTCAAGCAACTGGAGAAAGAGACACAGCCAATAAATTTGAGTAGATTTACTAGAGTAAAGCAAAAATATAAACAGTGGATTATAATGGTGTGTGGTGTGAATGTTGCAGTACTCAGTTCAAAAGGATAAAAAAACATGATTATCTTAGCTCTAGCAGTTATTTCAAAATAATGAAATGCATTTCTTTAGTATGGAGACCTGTTTGGAGCCAAGTATATCAAACAAGGAAGTACGCTTTACTTATGTGCTCTAATCTGAGATTATATTGTGCATCCTGATATTTGCTATAATGAAGTGAGACATTTGACAGTAACTGTGCAACCTTAAGTTTGAAGTCTCATAAGTGTATCATGAAAACTACAAACAATATCAGATCTATCCAACTTAGGTCCTGTGGAACCAGATCCATGTCAGATTTTCAGGAATACCACAAACTATGGGCCTGATTTAGAGTTCGGTGAAACACGTTACACCGTCACAAATGTGACTGGTTTCCCATCCGCCATGTTCAAAGTGCCATTGGATATAATGCACTTGTAATATGGTGAACGGGATATTGGTCATGTTTGTGACAGAGTAACCACTCCGCCGAACTCTAAATCAGGCCCTTCGTAATCAATTTCTATTTAGGTTCACTCCATGTAGATATATCTTATATGTATGTTGTGGAATTCTGGCATGCATCTGTCCCGCTTCTTTGACCAACCCTGATCTATAAATTGAAATAAATATTCATATTTGTTGATTTTGCTAAATCTATTTACTCTCATGAATGAATTCCCTTTAAAATCACAGCTGATGAATGTCGTCATTGGAATCTTCTTATAGTTGATGAATAGCTTAATGCTTCAATTGTATTAAGTTATTAGGGACATTTATACCCCAGTGGGTGGTTTGCCCGGAACACTGAGGAGACCCTCTGTGCCCCCCTCCCAGTGTATTGTATGCCCTGTTAGGAATTAACTGCTGCATTGGTGATTGCTTCTGCATATTAACGTGGCACAGGGGCGTAACACAGGCCCCCGCATCACCCGCGTTGCGGGGGGCCCCCGAGCTGCAGGGGGCCCCCACAGCACAGTATTTAAACCTGAGCAATCCGTATTAAATCCGGAGCGGGGGCCCAACGTGTACATTGCAGGGGGACCCCTTAAACGTTCGTTACACCACTGCGTGGCCAGCTCTACATTTTTTATTATTTTTATTTCTCCGATACAAATCTCAAAAGCAGTGGTTCAGCCTGTGAAACAAAATAAAATGGCCCTGATGCCTGAGTGTTTACTCTTTGCACTTATGGGCCATTGTTGATTTTGCCTGTCTGGATCAGCCAAGCTTATCATGGCGAACTCAGGCAGTAGAACTCTCTTGCAGGAAGCCTGTTCTAAAATGAGTGGGACTTCCAGTCCTACAGAGGCTGTGGGCCAGTGGTCAATCTGCTTCCATCATGGATTGACTGTCTGCTACACGAAAGGAGGTTCTACCAAGGGTTAATCAGTGGTGCCCCCATCTCTAAGTGGGGAGGGAACCATGAGTTTGTCGGAAGTGGATCACCACCAATTTAGAATGGGCTATAGGCCCTTGTGAGATATTAAGAGCTTTCTGGAGACCGTTATCATTAGTATCACATGTAATAATGTTCTGGCAAAATATATGGGGGATACAAGTTCTATAGGTGGGAACAAATTACATTTTACCTAGCCACCATTTAAATAAACTCTTAAGATAGCCCTTGCACAGTCCAATCACAAATGAGTGGAGTGCACTATTATTTGTAAGCTTTTATTTTGGTTCGATTATTGCCTATTCACCATGATACATCTTACTCATATATAGAGGTCACCTTTGAGCCAAAGTAAAAATGTACTTCAAGAATTACGTTATTCACTGTTGACAAGTTGACTAAGACAACATAGAATCATAGCATCCATTTTCATAGTCCACCAAACTTTATTGTTTTGTTATTTTTGTGAATTATTGTTGTTCTGTTTTCCAATCAGTTTGTCCTATGGTAGTCTTTAAATTAGTGTCGACCCATTTCCTGAAGTAAAATAAATGTTTACTGGAGGACAAGGCATAGCCAGGAAAAGATGGTATGAGGAGTCTTGGGAATACGTAAAGGCAAGGCTGTTGCCCAAGAAGAAGGAGAAGGCAGGATAAAATAACACCATCACATAATGGAATCAGAACTGCAGCTGGTCATTTGGGAAAAGCCCTGAGGAGAGAAATGGACAGACTATTTGTATGGATAGCACCAGATCATTTACAGTCACTTAACTTAATCAATTTTCCTAGTCTACTATAACATCTAAATGTGAAGTTCCCTTACAAACTCCTAAAGTGCTACTTGTTAACCTTGAACAATAGAGCGATCATCAGGAGAAAAACTCCTTCTGCAAATTCTGCATCCATCACCAAAGTACCTACATCATACCTATTCTTCTAGTCATGCTTACCGAGCCAAACCAATAACATGCCACGCTTTTTGCCCACCACACATAGACCTGTCTATTTTACTCTAAGAAAGTGCCCTTGCTGCCGCCTCAACAAGAGTTTTAAGTCCATTTCTATTCATCCCAATTTGATGATTTGATTCTAGAGGGAGTAATGTCACATTTTGCTTTTTCTGTGTCAGAAGCTTTTCTTCCAAAACCTGAACAGTTGTTGAAAAAGCCTTCTTTTCCTCCAAAGTTTTATACATTGCCTACCTCTTGTGTACTGACTGGTAAGTAGAGGTGTGCGAAGATTTTGTGTAATTATGTAACATTTCGTGAACATTACACAAAATTATGCAAAATGCAAATCCATCATTTAGTGCAAAATGTCTCCTTCTGTCAAATTTGAAGACACGTTTCACATTGAAAAAAATAGCACAAAAAACACAAGTACCGCGAATAGCAGGTACTCGCGTTCTTGTTGCTCGCATTATTGTCACGCTCCAGCGTTATAATTTTGTAGCAAATGATGACATAATTACTCAATGTAGTGTAATGGTGTCATTTGGGAAATTTTACCTAAGAAACATAACATGAAATTCCCCAAATTATGCACATTTTGGCACTATAATTTAAATTTCACCCGGGATTACATGTACGCTTCCCAGAATGTTACAGCTGATTCCTCCAAGCCTAACTTATTCTTAAATTAATTGTTTGTTGTGACCAAGTGGAAAAATGCCTCACTATCTCTGAGGTTCCATATATTTACCTTCTATCCATTTTACAGACTAGCTGAACGGGAGAGGAAAGTTGTCATTAAGGGAGTGATTGCATTCCCTCTTGCCAAAATAGCTGTGTTATGGCTTCTCTGATACAACTTGGTTGGAACAAATACATAGTCTAATATGGAGTACATCTCATGTGCCCCAGAATAAAATGAATTTGTCTGGAGTCTGCATGAGCAGTCCGTTATACATCCACTACCTCACGGGCCATTACAAATGCCGTGAGACATGTATTGAAAGAAAAGTGTATAAGATTCCTCAAAATTTGCACGCATTTTAGCTTTATATACTCCAACTGGCCTTTTGAGCGAGAGCTCTGGTCAACTGAAATGACAAATTTTGCCTGATTATATGCTGTGCCTTTTTTTTGCATTAGTAGACTTTTAGGTAGGTCTTCTAACATGTTGTGTTTTATTTTAACAACCTCATGGCATCTACTCAAGTCTTTTTAACTGGAAATCCGATCAATTCGTTCAGAAGAACCGTGTTTACTAGGGAGCCCGAAGGAAGCTCTGTATGTGCTAAAAATCTATAGCTCTTTCTATTGGCATTTGTTCAAGAAGGAAACGCACTGGAATGAGACAATTGGGTTTGGAACCACAGTATGCTACATTCTCCTCACTGAATGGGCATAAACCATAACTGGTTCCCGAAACGGGTCAACCATGATTGCATGTTTCCTGGGGCACCCCACAGTCTAGTAAATGGGTTTCCCCTTACATGGCATCCATTCCCTATAGTCATTTTCAAAGGAGAGGAGCCAAGGCCAATTTACAATGCCTGGCAATATTGCGCTTGGACAGTAGAAACCCTAAGCTAATAATGTATGGGCACCTCTAGGGAAAGCCACCTTCTCCAAAATTCTTAAGAGTGCCACTTTGAGGGTCATGTCAATAGATGGAGGAAAGCAGCTAACGTACTAGATAATGCAGACTAGTATACCTAAATTATCCTACGACTACAAGTAACATGAAAGTAGTTTGTCTTGGGACCTTGGCATCTGAAACACTGTGGGAAAGAGGGACTTTACCTAATTTCCAGAGTCAAGCTGATGTGACGTACACCCTGTGCATATGTTTGAATTGAATTAAGTGGAGTCTTGAAGAAATTGCTAATTCTCTAGCTACCATTTTACCTCTCACCTGTCGCTGTCTTTCAGGGTGCATAAGTCCGCCTCCCATGGGCAATATGTACAAGGTCTCAATATGCGCCAAAGTTTGTGTGCTTCGAGAACACCAAACAGGTTTTCTTAACCTAGAGATGAATGTCTTTCCAAAATTGACCGGTATAATCTCCTAGGCTCTGGGTGAGGTGTCTGCATGGGCAGTAAGAGCACCCACCTCAAGTTATGTCTAGTTACCCTTGAAGGCATGAAGCTGTTTTGGAGACAAAAATAGGGGTGTAGGAATCAACAGTCCAGTGCTTGTTCCACCAAACCACTCCACTTCTTCTTAAAACGTACTTTTCATAGAATCACAAGAATCCATGAATTTTCTCTTTTTTGAAAATTCTTCATTCAAAAACACACAGCCAGCACAAATCCCCCTTTCTTAAGGCTGTAAATAGCACACAACTGCATGTAGGTATATAATAAAAATAATACAATAACCATTACTCACACCCAAGGATGTGGCGGACGACGTGACGTGGCGGAAGACCGACACGGGTGGAGGGAGCGAGCAAGGACTGCCCAGGGAAGGCCACATGGCTCTGGAATCAGCCCCCCCACAGTGGATGTCAACGGACTATTGGCCCATGATAGCCGAGCCAGAGCAGAGCGGGGGCCGTGCTGGTCCTGAGTGGGGCCTGTGAGGAGGAGGCCAGAGCCACAACCCGAGACGCGGAATGAAGTCGGCATCTCTGAAGTCAGTGTGAAGTCGGCCGGTTGGCGCAGGTAAGGCTAGTGCTGCAGTTACCTCTGTTTGTTGCGGAAGCGGCCGGCATTAGGCCGGTGTGGCTTACACCATCAGAGTCCCACTCCTGCAACCTGTTTCACCGCCACTTATTCCCAGTAATCTTCCTGATTGCCTGGAGATCTGTTCCCTGATGTTCGTTGCCTGACGCTCCGTTACATAGATTCATTTAAACATAATCTACATAGCAAAAATGGTATTATAAAGCCGGGGTTGAGGTCTGAGTGGGTCCTTTTTTTTTCTTTTACGATTATGACCCTCCCGAGGCTGAAGTGAGCTTCAACTACCTGCCTCAGCAGTAGTTGTGCTGGGTGCCCAGGTGCCTGGGGAGGTTTCTAAGCACCGGGCTTGTGAATAAGTGTGGTGCTTGAAGTAGGAATCTCCTGCATAACTGCAAGTGCAAATTCCTCAACCTTCCAGTTACTGTGTTAAACAAACCGTGGCAACTAACCAACATCAACGCCTATTATTAAATTGCCGTGCGCTCTGGGAAGTCAAGGGGGGGGGCACCAATAATTGCCCGGCGCAGGCAGAAGCGCTCTAATGTGTCAACACTTAATAAAGCTCCAAATGCGTCAACAGTGGCCACGACAGCTTCTGTAGAACAAAAAGGGGAGGTTCCTCCTTATTGCACCAGAGGCTACGGTCCTCAGCCAAAAAATCATTGGGAAAAATGCAGATGAAATTTGGTTTCCTAAAGGACACTTTGCTTTCATAAAATAAAGACACAGATGGTCTGCAAAGCCCACTACAACCACATTTGCCCGGTGCTTCTGAATTAGTATCCAGAGTATCGGTGGGATGTCCAGGGGTAGATACCCCTGTGGAATTAAAAACAAAACTGGTGGCCTTTCAGTGGGAGGACAGGGCCAGGAAAAAGCATTAAAGTTTTGGACAAAACGTGTTCTCAGGTGTTAGATCCTTTTAATAGCAGACCTCAGTTCATCCAATCTGAGTTGGCTAAAGTTTTTGAGGCAGAAGTTCACAGCCCCAAAGGACCAGAGCTTGCCATAAGCATTACAGAGCCTAATGAAGCTTTGATAAAAACATGGACATTCAGGTAGCAGTTGAGGTGCATCATCACTTCTCCTATAACAATAACAATAATAAGGCTCACCCCATAGGATTGGCTGGTAATTATCCAGTTTTGGGACTTGTACAGCAAACAGCAAAGGGTGCAGTATTTACATTCCATCTAAAAAATAGAAGACTGTCAGAGGAGGAGGTGCCGTTGGAAGAGGTCTTCCCAGCATATCAGGTGGAGCCTGCAGTATTACAGGAGGAAAGAATGCCTTTGGTATGCTCCCCTTTATCTGTGAGCCCAGATATCTCTCTCCAAGCCGATACCCTGTACAGCAAATCACCCCGGCAGGAAGGAGGAGACAGTAATACATGGGATATTTTGCTTCTCTCATTTCAAGCTGTAGTTAATGCTTTAACATATCAGTCAAGTAAGTTAGATCTACAGGTGGACCTTCTTAACACAATGCCTCTTTCCATTACCGCAATAGAGTCAAAGATTGGTGCACTAAACTCCCTAGTACAGAGGGCCCAAGTTGAAGCTCAAATCGTCTCATCCTGTGCTTGTAGCCCAGATCTAGACAAACTGGCATGTCTTCCAAGCATATTGGAATCAGTGTTAACAGACATTAAACTGCAGCTGAAAACAGACTCTGGTACAGCAGTAATACCAACGGTAATCAATTTTGCCAAAAGTACCTCCAAAGATCAACAGCAGGATACTTCCTCTTGTAATACGAGGAACCAAAGGTCGTCTAGCCGTCAGTCCCTGGGGAACAGTCAATTAACTAAAGCTATTTCTAATAAAAAATTGCCTGCTAAAGAAGCTACAGGGGTTATAGTAGATTTGAGTGATTTGGATTTGGAACTGCAGGGTAATTCAGCCGTAAGGCCTCGCAATAGTAAGCTCTTTATTAAACCTGGCCGCAGTGACAGGAATTGGCACCAGTCACTTTCAAATAAAAGTCTGGGGCCCAGTGAGTCTCTAATAAACACCGCCCCAGGGTCGGGTCTATCCGTCGATCCTGTTCAGTCTACAAAAAGACAGCGTAAGAGGCTTAGGAAAGCCCAATATAAAAAGTCTAATTCTGGCACGGGTAATCACAGTCTGGACAGACTGGTCAAGTCTATTCCAGCTGGTATTATGGGAGACGAAGAGGCCCATACAGAGGAGGAAAATATTGACAAAGATATGATTGACGTGATTACTAATAAAGCCAAGATGGAATTCGCTAACAACCTAAGTTTAACTAAGTTGTAATCTGCCTTAAATTTACAGACAGATAGCCCTCTCCCTCAGAGAGAGGCGGGTCTCATTGCCCTGGGGTCACAACAAGAGCAAGCCTCAGCAGGAGGTGATCGGATCACAGGAGGGGGAACCGTTTTTAAATAACCAGGCCTCAACAGTAACTCGCTTGGCAAATATGGAGAATAATCCGTGCAACCAATGCCCTGCAGAGAGGGAACATTTTCCCACTGGTGTGAGGACAACTATTTGTGATGATAACCAGAGAGAAGTTCAGGTTCTGATTCAACAGCTCGTACTTGCAGCCTCTCTAACGACTATTAAGGAACCAAAACGTACATTAAATCATATGATATTCACTCAGTTAATTTCTTCAAATGCTTTATTCCCGGGTTCGGAAGAATTGACCATTATTGCCTGTGCAACAGCTTTGCTAGCTGAACAGGTTTGGGCAGAGAAGCAGGTATTTTTAAACCTTGGAATTGAATTTCACGAGAGAAGGAAGAAGCTTACCCTCAATTTCTCCAGCCTAGCAGCCGTGGGGCCTGCTCCTTGGAAACAGGGCTGGGGTTCTCAAGGCCAAAATAAAAGTCCTGCTGGAAATATTGTTTATATTCACCCACTTTTGGGAAAAACGAAGAAACCATCAAACATTTGTTGGATTTTATAACCACTCAATTTACAATAAATCCGGCTCCTTATATTCTTATGACCGTTGATTTTAACATGAACCTGCTCCAGGCGGTGTCCAGGGATCACATAGTGGAAACAATAGATCAGATGTGGCATATTTCAATGTTTCAATCATTTAAACAGAGGAAAGATGCATTCTGGAGGCAATTCACAAGCAATATGGAGCACCTGGGCATGAGAGTCTTGAATGGCCAGGTGGTCCCAGATATGGGGGAGCATGCAACCAATCACTCAGTAAACTCCCAAACAGTTATAGATTATACTCTAGTGTCTCTCCCTCTATTTCACAGGGTGACTAATTATGAGTTGGAAATTAGGCTGGAAAATTATCACCTGCAGCAAATGATTTGATTACAATTAAATGTCTCCTTGCGTGAACATGCTTAACCAGACATTGGTTATTCCTTAACGACCAACCATAAAAAACTGCAGTGGTCTGTAGACTCTTATGCGAAAGAACCACCAACCCTCTGGAACAGTGTGCTCAATTTTCTAAGCTTTTACTGGAGAGTCAAGCTGGCTTCCATAAGGCGAGAACCACTATAGCCTTGGTACGACTCCGGTTTAACTTATATTAGCAAGAAAGAAGCTGACTCTTGCTTTGACGATGCTGAGAAATAATTCAAATTTGAGTAGACAGAGCGAGATCGTACCTAAATTAATATCATCACACAAAAAAGCTGCATGGGTTTCAGTGAAAACAGAAGCAGACCGCTATTGGTGTAAAATCCTCTTTGCCTCCAAGCAAAACGACGCCAGACAATTTTGGAAATTGGTGAATCAACCTAATAGATCGACAACTTATTTTTCTTCTTTGACTATCTCAGAACCTTCCTGGTCAAATTACATAGAGGAAATGTATGGGGGTGTGGACTTAGCAAAGTGGGGACGTTTGGACGTGACAAAGGATCCCCCAAAAGCTGGTATTTTAATGTTGGAGGAGGAAGCTTCTTTCAAAGTGATCTCATTGGGAGAAGTGGAAAAAATGATCTGTAAGAGCCTTCGAGATGGGGCCCCTGGCCCTAACGGACTCCCAATTTCACTTTACAAGCAGAATCCACAATTCTGGGCAAATAAGCTTGTCATCTTATTTGATTATATCCTCCACAACCAAGAAATTCCATACAGCTGGAGGGGGTAAATATTGGACCTAATCCACAAAGCCGGTCAAACCTCCCTACCTTCTAATTATAGGTTGATTGCTATTCTCCCTTTAGCGATCCAATTATTGTACACAGATACTTAGACAAGAGTTAGGTTGGGAATGTACAACGGACTCCAAAAAAATTCCAACAAGAAATGGTCTAAAGCAAGGCTGTGTACTGGCTTCACTTTTATTTAACTTATACCTTGCCAGTGTTACTCCTGCTTTAAACAGTATTGATTTGCATTCACCGACAGTGGTTGGTTTTAATGTTTCCCATATGTTGTATGCTGATGATGTTGTGTTGATTAGAAATACAAAGGTGGGGGCTTAAGCGTTTAATTAATACACCTGCACAGTATGCTGCGGATCATCGGTTAAAAGTCAATCTTTATAAAACCAAAGCCATGCTAGTTTTAAGGGCAAGATCTTCACCACCAATATTTTATATAGAAGGGACAGCCCTTGAATCTGTAACAGAGTATAGATATTTGGGGGTGATTTTCAACTCCAGAGTGGTGCAATTTAAATGATAAATAATTCATTAGTTGTTGCGTTCCCTGCGGAATTCTTTAAAAGGCCTATCTCTACAGCCACTCTTGCAAGTAATGGCAGCTAAACATGCCCCTTCTCTAATGTATGGGGTTGAGATATTGAGAGGAAAAGCTGATAAAATTATAGACAACGTCATGGTAGTAACTTATCGTCGCCTGCTTAATGTACCTCAGCAGGCTTCACCAGCCCAAATCCATCTAGAGTTTGGCATTAGGAGCCAGTGCATAAGTGGTTTTGGAGCGTATTTGAAATTTTGTTATAAGTTAAAAAATTATCCAAGATCTGCGCTGAGTACAACTGTGTGGCAGGCAATAAGTGACCCTAGAAATATTGCAGCACAAGAATATTTTAACTTGGCCCTATCTACTTTTAAGGCAGAGGAGCTTTGGGCTTTAACCCTTTCTCAAACTACATTTAATAGGGTTAGAAATGGAAGAGGAAAAAAGATTTCATCTTTAATGGATAGAGAGGTGTTAGCTAAAAGAGCCCATGCATGGATGGTTATTGGTTCATATGGCCCCTTAAAAGTTTAGTCATATTTAGTAGGGTTGAATGGATTAAAACCAAAATTAAAGCTGCTGCGCTTCCAACTTGGAGATTTGCAAATTTGTTTTAATCCACCATCTTGGAGGCGACTGCCTAAAGAGACATCATGTCATCTTTGCAATTATTACAGGGAAGACATTTGTCCCATTGTTTGCTGCTGCCCAATCCCAATGGTAGAGCGTAAAAGACTGTTGAGACAGTTTTTTAATAGGAACGATATACGAACATGTCGGCAAGCAGTTATAATCTGTCTCCAAGGGGAAGGCTTCATATTCTGTGGAAAAGTTTCTAAATTTATGTCCATTGCTGTGTCCAAACTTGCAAAGTGTGAGTTGTAATGGCCACTGCCAGTGTTACAAGCATTGTGTAGGAGGCCTAATCATATTGTGTTAGTTTTATTCTGAAAAGTGATTTTTACTGATATGTATGACTGAAGATGCTAAACTAAGTGGTTTTTACTGCGATTATAGTTTAGTCATAAGATGAGAAAGAATTTTATCAAAGGCATGTTGCACTTTTATGACAATTTTGCACAAATTGTCATTTAACCATAAATATTGCCAGTAGATACATTTTAGGTGTAATATCACTAAGTTAGAGCAACAAGGTTTCTAAACTATAAGAATTGCAAATTGGAGCCCTCCTATTTAGCCTCGACTTGCGAAAAGGCATTCAGTTTATATTGATAAATTGGCAGGTTGTAGTTGTGTATTACTGCTATAAAGCTTAACAATCTTTTATTTTGAAGCTTATGAAGTGAATCTTGGGGGTTTTTAATTCGGTGGTTAAATTGTGTTACATTGTAAATTTTAATTTGTTGAACAATAAAAAGTATAATTTCTTCTTCTATAACACAATACATTATAATAATCATGTTAAAATTATATATACAGTTTTTTTAAAGGTTTGGACCATATCTTTATCATCCTCCTATTTCATCTGTCCTATTCAACCCAGTGAATAATAGTGACTTTCCTGATATTTACTTTCTTGCAACTTATTCTTAATAAGTAAAAAGAAAAAAGAAACAAGAAAGTAAAAAGGGGGAGAGAAGAGGGAATGTGGATGGAGAAAGGGGAAGAAAAGAAAAGGAAACATTAAAAAGTGCAAATCCTGTTGTGTTTCTAATGGTGGACAGCTTTCCTATTACAAATCTTCAGATATAAAACATATGAGTTTTACTATCACTCAACTATGCAGGATTAGAGAGAGAGAGATCAGCTGTCTGTTTTAGTAATAGATTTTTTTCCACAGAGAGTTCTTACAGATCATATTGGTTCAATCACATGGTCTTGTTCTGTTTTTTTTCTTCCCACATCTTTTCTTAAAGTCGCCTGAGTCATTTCACATTCTGGTACCATCAATCTTTGATGAAGCAAAGGGTAGAATCAGTTGTTAGGTAAACAGTGTTCATCATGATTTGCACTAGCAAGTCATTTGTTACTGATCCATCAGTATGTTACTCAAAGTTGGTTAAACTATTCATTATATTATTCCATTTGGTATTCCAAGACATCTGTTTTCCATTTGGTACTTGACATCTACAGGTACATCTTTCTGGGATTTCTGACACATTGGCAACCATTTCTTAAAAATTATCAACCATAATATTTAACTCACTCAACTGATCATCAATACTACCTGCAAGAGAAAGGGATACATTTCTCTTTTAACATGGACTCTTAACCATTAATGGCCAACTAGTTCCCTACTAACACATCTTCACCACTGTTTATAACATTCACATTAGTCCTGAGTAGCAACTGACAAAATGGACAAGAATTGTACTTAGCAAAAACTCTGCAACAAAAAGAAAAAGTGAAAAGGGAGATTTTCAATGCGAGAAATACCTCATAGTGGCATGCATTTACTTGGGAAGCTGGTAGCCTGTCAGTCACGCCACCCACAGATTTTGTTAAATGTTCCAAGGGCTGAATTCACATACTCACATATTGATCTTTCATAGAATCAGCAGCCACAGATTCAGGGCCTGATTACGAGTATGGCAGTCCCAAAACCGCCATACCTGCGGTGGCAGTCTGACCGCCGCCTCCTCGGTGGTCCGACCGCCCTATTATGAGATTGGCGGTCGGACCGCCACAAGCCCTACTCAAGACTGCCACCACCACCATGATCCCAGATCCCGACGGGGCGGCAGTTGGGAAAGCTGCGGGCAATGATGTGGTACCGGTGTCAGTACCACTGTGGTGATTATGAGCTGCCTTTCCACCAACCTTTTCATGGCAGGTACACCAACATCAAAAAGTCAGCAGAAAGGCAGGGAAGGGGCCCCAAACATGGCCCCAGGGCATTGCATCCTATGAGCGGTGTGCATGTGGGCACATTTTGTGCCCCCATCTGCTTGCAATGTTGTCCGTGCACTGTGTTCCATGTACAATATGGTACATCGTACACAGTGCACTCGTAATCGTCCCCTAAATGTTTGAACCACGGAAACGCCCTCTACGCAGGAGCCTCGGCCAAACTCCTGAAACGACTACAACGCATACAGAACGCCTCTGCACGCTTGATCCTCAACATCCCGCGCCACAGCCACATCACACCACACCTGAGAGACCTGCACTGGCTCCCCATCAACAAGAGGATCACCTTCAAGCTCCTCACCCACGCACACAAGGCGCTCCACAACACCGGACCAGCATACCTCAACAGACGACTCACCTTCTACACCCCGAACCGACAACTCCGCTCCGCCGACCTCGCCTTCGCCACCGTCCCCCGCATCCGAAGAGCGACCACCGGCAGCAGATCGTTCTCCCACCTCGCCGCCAAGACCTGGAACACCCTCCCCATCCTCCTACGGCAGACCCAGGACCTACTAACCTTCAGGAGGCTTCTCAAGTCCTGGCTATTCGAGCAGTAGCAGCACCCCTCCCCCCCAGCGCCTTGAGACCCTCACGGGTGAGTAGTGCACTTTACAAATGTATTGATTGATTGAACCAGCCACTGAAAAGATTAAATGAGTAAAGAGTTTGTGTTGGGATTGATTTATGAGTGGGTGGAAACTGTGGTATCTATTGTGAGTGCACTCTAAAATGAGACATTTGTCCATCAACCTACTGGGCAGGCTTGATGCACTTAAAGATACTGGCACAAAGTTGTAGTATTCTGACACGCCTATCATCTTCAGGAGCTTACTTAGAGGAATTTGGTTGAAATGCCCAGGTACATATTGTTTTCAGGGTGTGTTTGAGGAAGGTCAGGGGCCAACAGTCTTACTGCTACATCCTGTGTGGATATGTCTTCCATGGGTACTTAGCCCATACACACCCAGTCATCCATTCATATGACTACAGTGTGGCTCACAAAATTGCTCATGAGCATTTGAACCTGAAGGCAGGAAGATTATGACAAGAACTTTATTCCAATAGGCTGCACATGTACATTCATGTGCATTGGAAGGACGGCCCATTTAGAGCCTGATGATGGAAGCTCTATGTGTAAGTAACATCTTAATCCTATTGAATGTCACCAGAAGAATTTCAACAAGGAACAATTTGGCATCTGATACAGGCAAAGCACGACAAATGGGAGCAATAACAAGGTGGGTAACTGCAATACTGATAGCGTCAGCTTCCACTCTCTTCAGTTGTGTGGGTCCCATTGAATTCTTGAACCAACCACATGCCTTGTTTGGTTTCTCCATTGCTCATCTTAAAGAGGTATTGCATGAAATTGCTCTTTCCTCATTCCTAGAATTTAAATTACTGCAAGGATAATTAGTGGATTGTGGGTGATTTGGAATGTGGTATACAAATGTTCTTGAAATGCTCTAACCAGTAATTGATGCTCCAATTTTCTAGTGCAGATTTTCTAGCAAACATTGCTATAGCAAAACAATGCCATAGTTAGGCTCAGATGTTGTGTGAATTATTTTGTTTATGTATATCAGAGTTTTTATTTCCTTCTTGGTGTATATGATGGGCCGTACCATGTGCTTATTCTGCATTTCATAGTTTGGTGACTATTTTACATGTGTCTTATTGTGTGTCTCACTATTTATGTTACTATTCCTAGGTGGAGTTAGGTATTGTGTGTTTGGCAGTTACAAAGAGGTTGGACACCATGAGTGTACCTGTAGAAGTGTTCAGTCATTCCTGTTACTTTCTAGCGCAGCTTGTGCTACACAGGTAACATTACATACATACAAACAAATCTATGAACCTTGTGGATCTATGGATGCAAGAAGGGTTCAATAAGACTCTGGTTATATGTGAGGAGGATATGAACTGTTGTAATTTTTGCTTCAAGTTGCTTTTATTTTTATTCATCTTGTTCTGTGGCTCTAAGGTGTAATTGCATGTGTGTGTGTGATTATCCATGCACCTTAGTGCAGTTGACTCAAAGCAGATAGTACTGTTTGTGATGGGTAGTGTATTGGGGTGCTGTGTGATGGTGAGTGTGCGTTGTTTTCTTTGTTTACATTGCGATATGTGTATTTGGGTCACTTGTGATGTACTTTTGTGTACTGTTGTTATCAGATGATGATATAGTGTTTGGTTTGTTTAGTAAAAAAATGGATGCGTGTAAGATGCTGTATTTTGCTTCCCAAGTCTATTGTGTCTGTGCTATAATGTCATCGTTGGGTTCTGCAAAATGAATGATGTGGAAGAGTTTTGGTACTTGAGCTTTCTGTCAGCTGTCAGTTGGAGAAGCCCAGTTGGAGACTGTCTGAGGAAATGACTACATTGCTCCCTTTGGAAGTGCAATGAAGACAACTGTAGTTTTTATCCTATCCAATAAACTTGATTAGTGTAACTCATCTACAATGAATTGGATGCCAACCCTTTCCACAAAACACAATCCCCTACAGAGAAATGTCTCCATAGGACATGTGGATACAACTACAGCAAGAAGCACTGCACATACACCATCATGAGTTGCTTTTTGCAGATAGCTAGGAACTATATGAACTTGTCTACAGCAGTCTCCTCACACTACACTCCCCAGCAGGGTACAGGACAGCTTCACAAGACATGCAGAGATGCCAGCAACACCAAACAAATGTGGTGCCTGTGTGACTGGAACGTTTCAGGAGATTAGGAAACTCCTATGATGTAGCATGGATCCCAGTTTCCTATTCTCATCACACTCTATGCAGAATACAGAAAAGCTCACAGGGAACTGAAAAACAGCACCTAGAAGAAACACTTGCCTGAGTAGTCTGCCTTGCTCTTGGCCTTGCTCTTGGCCTTGCTGGTATTTTCTAAGACAGGCCCAAGGACAGACCCAAAGATGCGGCCTATTATAGTCCAGTCTTCTGATCATACCAACCTCCCCCTGAAGACACAGAAATGCTCCACAGGGCACTTAGAGACAGCAACAGAATCACAACACATCCCAACATGTTACAATCTAGTGTTGGGCCTTGGATCCTACACACTGTACATGTGACTTAATATCTAGGTATATTTACCTATATTGGGTTTTGTAAACAGTGTTGGGTAGTCAACTATATCAAATTCTCCTAGAATGGGAAGCTGTTTGAGGATAAAGGATAAGAGGATATGATGAACAGAGTTCATAAGTTTACACAAGTGAAAGAGGGTCGACTCAGTAAGGTGGAAAGGATAGAGACCATTCAAAAGTGTTAGTTGTGCACCGAAAGGTTTCATGTAAGATGGTTGGAAACAAGAAGAGCACCACCGTGAGAAAAGTGGTAATTATTACACAAGGTGAGGGAAGTAAGCAGTTGGGGACAGCAGAGAGTGGTTAGATTTTCTCAAACTATGCTATAAAAAATTTAGACAAGACTCCTCACATTATGGCTGCATTTCTTCAATTGCATTTTCTAACCAGATTATTGCGGGAGTCTGACTTTTGCCACTTCAGCCTATTCAGATGAGGGTTTACTAGCATTGCCCTACAAGCTGATGTGGACATTGTCTATCACTTTGATCTTCATGACAGGACATTGCAATGACCCAAACAACAGTTTTCTCACTTTCATAAATATGTTGAATTATTAACCTTCAAGTTTGTGAAGTTAGTTCTCTGCTAAGTTAATGATATAATAGTGTGTGTAATATGGTAAAAGGTCGCCGGTGAATATGGATAAATCACTAACCTTTGTCTACTTAAAAAAGCTCACAATTTGCAACAAAAAAAAGGCAGATGGTATGTGACAGATTGCAATAAAAGTCTATGAGCATCAACTAAAACAAAAAGTACTATCTCTATAATTGTTACTTACATTTCCTAGAAGTGAAAGCACAGGAATAATAAAGGAAGATGATGAACAATAGCTAATGATTATCACGCCAATGGTCATATGAAACCCATAACATTTCCCTTTTGATTAGTAATGTGAATTATGTAAAATCATCTATCCCCCTAGAACTTCCTGGAGTGTTTAAAGTATATAATGTACTGTATTAAACGTCTGTAAGAGTTAACTTTACCCCACTATTTTCCGAACTTAAATGTCTGGGATGAAACGCTGATATGATAGATACTTTTTTATTTCACTTCCCCACTGCTTGGTAATTATTATATTTCTCCATTTTAAACTACAGGAAATTCAGTTCCCTTGATAATGTATTTTCCTAGGTTCTCATTGCCATCTGACAATGTGTATGACTGGTAATGCTCCCTCAAATTGTGGAGAAGGAGCAGGAGAGCCCAGTACATGGGACTTCCTGGGTAACTGTAGTGAAGTGAAGAGATAAGTTTCTATAGAAACTGTAAGGGCCTGTGCCTCTTAAAAATAAATACTTTAATTATATCTTTTACTGCAGCCAAATCTCCACCACAGAGAGATATGTGTACGTTTCTTAATTTCACCTACAACGTTTGACCTACATGTGTGCATCTCAGTCGTTTAGAAAGAGTTGAGGCACCTCCACTCTTTCTAGAATGGCTAGGCACAGGACTTAAAAGACTAGGTGAAGTTGTCACAGATCTTCATTAGAACTGTAAATTAATGAACAATAGTTATATTTAAAGTTCCTTAGTTACAATAAGGGGCATTTTTGTAATGTTTGGGACTCTATGTATGAGTATAAGGGTAATACAGGTGGATTGCTTGTCTGCAGCTCCATTCCTCCTGCTCCTCATCAATGTATTCTTTCCTTTATTTTGAAGCTCTGGCCAAAATGTACATTTCAAGTTGTTTGAATTACAGTGTATGGGTTTCTCCTGTGATTTAGGATAAGACACCATCTTCTCCTCAACTTCTCAGTCTCTTTATTACAATTCATTTTGGGCAGTTTGTACTAGAACATATGTCCCCCTTTCATAGTTAATTGCCTCAGCCATGAATAAGTTAATAAATAATTAATGTCTTTTGCAGAATAAGAATTTTTTATTTTTTTATTTCTGACGTTTTTATAAAGTGCGCACAAGACCAACATTTTGGTATCAGAGCGCTGTACAACATAACGAATAGCAGCAAATATGCAAGGAGCAGAATATAAAATATACAGCATGAAAAGATAATACAAAGAGACAGAGTGCAAACACCAGCAATGAAATCAAATTGGCATGGATAGTCACCTCAGATAGGAACATAATTATTCAGTAGACTCATTTTTACTTTGTTTTTGGAAAGGGCGAAGGAAGGGATGGTCCTGATCTCTGGGAGGGAGAAAATTCCAAATTCTTGGGGCAATTCCGGAGAAAGTTCTCTAATAGGTTTTCTTTTTGTGAAATTATTGGGGTTTCAGCAGTAGGGAGTAAACACCACGAGAAGCTCTACTCCTTCCACTAGAACCAGCTTCTGAGCCAGGTAGCAAGGAGTGTTGTGGTGGATGGCTTTGTACATCATGCATGCTATTTTTAGGTGGATCCTAGATTCATACGGTAGACAGTTCAGAGAGTGGAGGGCCAGAGTGATGTGATAATTTTTCTTCATGCCTGAGATGAGCCGTGCAGCCGCATTGAGGGTAGCCCTCAGTGATGCTAGTTTTATTTTCGATAGGCCAACGAGGGTAGCATTCCCATAGTCAAGTTTGGAGATCACGAGAGCCTGAACAGCCATCTTGAGATCTACATTAGGCAGGAAAGGTTTTCGTTTTCTTATGACGTGGAGATGGAAATTGGCCCCTTTGGTTGTGGAACTGATATGATTCAGCATGGAGAGGTTGGTGTCTAGTGTGATTCCTAGGGATTGTGCTGAATCAACGATATGTGGGGTACAGGTCAAGGTGGTGAGTAGTGGGAGCCAGTCTTTGATGTTAGAGGTGAGGCTGGGTGGCGAGATTAATAGGAATTCAGTTTTGAGGGCATTAAGTTTGAGGTGGTTAAGAGTTAACCAGTGTTGAGTTTTGTTCAAGATGTTATTGAGAGTGCTGATGTCATTAGGAGAGGTAATCTTCATGTACAATTGCATATCATCAGCGTACATATGGTAGGAGATGTTAGAGCATTTGAGGATTTCAGTCAGGGGTACCATGTAAAGATTAAACAGAGTGGGGTAAAGTGAAAAACCTTGGGGAACACCGAAAGTGACCGGCTTCTGATCGGATAAGTCATGATTGATTAGGACTCGTTGAGATCTGTTTTGTAGGAATGAGCAGAACCATTTTAAGACAGTACCAGAGAGACCCATCCTAAGTTCTGAGAGGTTCATGTTTGACTGTGTCAAACGCTGCTGATAGGTCAAGAAGGATTAAAAGACTGGATTCATTATGATCGAGAAAGCGTAAAGCATTAGCAACAATGTGGCCCATGGCAGTTTCAGTACTGTGACCTGGTCTGAAACCAGATTGGCAGTGGTCGAGGAGTTGGTGCTGGTCAATGTGATTGCAGAGTTGTTGATGAACACATTTTTCAAGGTGCTTGGCCAAGGTTGGGATGCTCGAAATGTGGCAAAATTTGTTGGGATTAGAGAGGTCCACGTCTTGCTTTTTTAGGATAGGTGTGACTTTTCCACTTTTTAGGCAGTCCGGCATGGTGCCTTACGTAAGAGAGGCATTGATAACTCTGGTCCATAGAGGTATCAGGAGGTGTGAAGTTTCCTTGAGGAATTTGGAGGGGAGAGGGTCATTGAAGTAGTTTGAAAGTTTAGTAGAAGACAGTAGTTTTGAGATAATAGAGTTCTCAAATGTCTGAAAGATTGACCACGAAGCATTGTTTCTAGGTTTAAAGAGAAGGTTGCTAGGACAAATTTCCTGTGAGGTGGAGGCGGATTGTGGCAGGGTTTCAGGTGGTAAGCAATTCACAGCAATGCGGAGCTCATTGTCAATTGACTTAGTTTTCTCAAAAAAAGGAGGAAAATTATTGACAATTAGGTAGGGTTGTAGTGTCAGATGTGGAGGATTTACGTTTACCATTAGTTTGTTGTTTCACCAGTTCAAAGAGTTTTTGGAACGGTTGAAGGCTGTGTCCAGTTGCTGATGGAAAAATGATGATTTGGCACTTCGGATGCACCTATTGTAGTTCCTTCTTTTTTATGCAACAGTTTAAGGTTCGAAAGAGATGGGGTCTGTCTCCACACTCTTTCTGCAAGTCTAAGGGTGCTGCATTCCTCGTTATGGCTACACTTGAACCAGGTATTAGTTCTTCTTATCAGGACTCTATTTAAGCGTTTGGGTGCAATGGAGTCCATGATGTTAGACATAGAGCTAAAGTAGTGCTTAGTGATGTTTTGAGCGTCAACCATATCGGTGCAAGAGACAAGAGGTTAAGGCTGGTGGTGGATATCATGTCTGGATTGAGATTGAGGGTGTTTCAGATCTAATGTTTAGTTTTCACGGGCTGGCCTTTGTGGATGGTTGCCTTTTCAACAATGGAGAAGGTGATGCAGTGATGATCGGTCGAGTCGCAGGGTGAAATAGAATCCAATAGTATGGTGTTTTCCTTGGCTAGGATTAAGTCTAAGATGGCTCCTTTTATATGAGTAGGGCTGTTACTGACTTGAGTCAGGTTGAGGTTGTGGAGGAAAGCCTTGAAGCAATTCACTAGTGCATCCTTAGTGTCGTTCCAATGAATGTTGAAGTCACCTAGGAGAATCTGGTTGTTGTATGGCACAAGGTTGGTGGATGAAGGTAAGATTATCACCAGGGGATGGTAGAAAGTGTGCAGGTGGTGTTGTCTTTGGTAGAGATATTGATCATCATTTATTCACAGCCAGATGTTGGAGAGGAAACTGATTGTTTGACAGAGACGTTAGATCGATAAATACAAGCAATACCGCCCCTAAGACGGATAGTGGAATCTTGACGGATGAAAGAGTAGCTGGGTGAAACCAGAATGTCTAGAATAGTAGAAGAGGAATCATTTAGCCCAAGGTTGAGATCCAGATTATGCACAATTTACTGCGGCAGGGTGAGTAGGTGAGGGAAGATTACAGTGCTGGTAGTAGACCAAAAGGTTCGACATATTGAGCTCCATATTAGAGGTGATGCATAGAAGACTAAGGATATCAGCCTGCAACAACTGTATATCAGATTGTATAGTATCCAGCGTAGAATAGAGTATGGGGGTATTAGTGTGAGTGATGTTACAGCAGAGAAGTGATGGGGAGAGGTATTGTATGTGAAGGAAGGGTCCTTTAGTTTTGAGCAATAGTTAGTAGTCTTAGGAGTATCCCGATCGAAGGTGATAGGATTATGGCCAGACAACGTAATGTGATGAGGAGTGAGGGGAAGCGAAGATGAGAGATCGCAGAGACAAGAGGTGGAGAGTATGTTGAGAGGCTGCTGTCCAGAGGTATTGATGTCAGAGAAGGAGCATGTTGAGGCTGAGGAAGTGGAAGACATGTGGTCTGTGGGAGCCCCTGCATGTATAGTGATAGTGGTTCGCTGATTGGGGAGATGTGTATCCCAAGCTGAGAGGGAGCAGTGTTGTGAATTATTTCATTATTAGGTTGGATATGAGGGTTGACTAAGTGAGGGTTGGAGGAATGGTCGGCGCTAATCCAAGTAGGGGTACTGTTCTGAGATGACGAGACATCGGGTGTGGTAGTGTGGGCAACAGTCTGGGGAGAATAGTTGGAGGACGGGTGGATAGGAATGGATGGGCAGTGTATGTTATTGGGAGGGGGATCCACAGGTAGTTGGGATAGGTGGGGTGAGGTAAAGTCACGGTTGAGTTTGTCCTTGAGGAAAGGGAAGACATTGTCGAAGAGTTCCAGGTTGCGTTTAGAGGACTGAATGAGCACTATGCCAGTATTATAGATGGAGATAGTCAATTCTGCCTTGTAAAAAGGGGAGGGTGAATTGGTTAGTTTGTGACCGTAAGGTATTTTCTTAGGGGTGGTAAGTTTGAGAACTGAGGATAGAGCATTTCTCCACTAAGCACGACAAAAGGTGAAGAAGATAAGGTCATTAATTAATGTACCCTTGTTAATGCAAAAATAGTAATCGAGAAAGAGAGTTTCAGGATAAGGTATGAGAGCTTTGTGCTTAAAAGTTTTTGTCGCGTTTTTGTAAAGATTGGGGGGAAAGTCGAAATTAAACGAATTGCAACCAGCGCAGGATAGTGAAGGGCTCTGTCTAACCACCTGTGAAGGTTCCATGATGCTGGGCAAAAGGAGGAGGAGAAAGGGAGAGAAGGGTGAGTATGGGAATAATAGTCAGGTACCACATAGGGAGAGAATGGGCGAGTATGGGAGTAACAGACTGTAAGAACACAGCTGGCTGCCGAGAAGCAAGCGGCAGTGTGGGAACAATTTAAAAGGGCTCCTATTTCAAACGTAAAGCTGGTGGGGTGGAGGGAGGCCTTAGGTCATTATCACATAAAGTGGAAAGTGAGGGAAAATGGAGGGAGAGAGGAGGGCCATTAAGCTATCTTGCGAGAGATCAGGTAGGTGAGTGGAGGAGGGGGAAGGATGATATGTCGAACACCAGAGAACCAAAGAGAGATGAGCTTGTCTGAAATGTGAAGGGAATCTGAAGATGGGTTTTGAATACAAAAATATAGGTAGGAACTTTCCTATAGAATGATGTGGCATGGATGAGAATTATTGTTATCTGGTAGATGTATTAGTAGAAGCCAGTAGGTGGCACTGAAACCTCAAAAATCAAGCTGTTTTCCTTTGAAAAAGTGTAGCACTTTTACGAATCGCTGGGAGAAAAATAAGAATATTGCCAGGGTGCACTCCAAGGGTTTGGCTGCAAAAAACAAAAAAACAAAGAATTAATGAACATACTGACCGCCAAAATCCATAAAAAGCAAGCACAGAGCCAGTCCCTAAGTCTCAGATGGAGAAAGCCAAAGAGTCTCCAAAGGCTGTAGAAACCACAATTGCTCCACACACCACATCCAGAGCAGTGGAAGTGATGGCAATGGTGTTGCAGACGTGCATGAGAACCAGGTGGTGGAGAATCTGGAGTGGGAGGTGGCACGTCAGAGCAAGACCAGAGGAAGCGAAAATCAACTTCAAGGAAGTTGAAATAATTGAGGCAGAATTACTGTTCTGGGAGCTCTCAGAGCCCACAGCAAGATCAGCAGTTTTGCCGAGTCGGGCTGCCCATCCTCCATTCTGCAACAGAGGAGGTACAACAAGGAGGTCTCCTCGTCGGAAACAGCTCCGGGCAGCATCAGGCCAGCCGGTGACCGGTGCGTTGGGAAGTCGCAGACGTGAGGGGATAGGGCAGAGGAGGCTCACCGTGCGTGGATGGTTCACCACCACGCACGGGTCCCGAGCGGTGGACGGCAGAAGAGTACAGAGCCTCAGAGAGCCCCCAGGGCAAAGCAGGATCCACTGTCGTGGGGCCAGTGAGTGAGGCCAGAAGATCGGACCCTCTAGCCTCTACTTCGATTTTCTTCGCTGTATTACTCGTTGGTTGCATGCAACAGGGCAGGTCCTAGAACCTCTGGGGCCCTTGCGAAAGGGAAGATGTGAGGCCCCTCTAATTTGCATGTAACTTCATAAGAAGTGACATCACAGAAAGTGACATCGCAGAACTATTGATCTTATTTTGCATCACTGAAGAGACCTAACATGGATATCAGTAACATGGACAAAAAGATAAATATACAAATGAAATAAGTCCATATATTTTAAAACTGTATTAAATGGCTAGGTGCAGGTCTCACAAAGATGGATATTATCTACTCCATGTTAATTGATTGTTTTCAGATGAGTCCTTGATGAGTGCATGATAAAAATTCCAGTTCTTTCTCATAAAGGGGAGAGATCCTGTTGAGGTAATGAGGGGCGGGATCATTCAAAAAATAAAATTACACGAGACACCATGGATATAATCGCAAATTTCAAAAGGCTCCCTTATTTTTCTGTGCCATTATTGTGCCACCTTAGGATGACATTAATACGTAGTCATTTGTTTTAACGTAAATCCTCTCACTAGTATCCCACAAGCACATGCTAAGAGTCGTAGGACAATCTTTTGTGTGTGTGGGCTCTTTACTCGCCAGAATTATGTTAACTGCAAAAACACAACACATATAATACAAAATTACAAGACCCCCTTGCAAACAAATAAAGATTGTACATAAATAAAAAAAGACTTAGAACAACCAAGACCACTGCTAAATCATAGATTGACTTCTACGTATGCTGCAGTTTCAAGGGGTTTTCAAATCAACCTTTTGATTTGTCGTTAGAACTGTAGGAAGTGGAAGTGGAAGTGGCTGGCTTTAGCGCTGGTGGAGCCCTGTGCGACAATGTTTGTTGGTGCCCCCCAATGACTCCCTCTGCCATGGATTGCCTCACTCCCCACCCTCTAACAGTGCCCCTCAAGTCTCCATAACTACATTCTTGCTCAGATGCATTTAATTTGATTTACAGCACCACTGATACCAGTGTAGGGTCGCAGAGAACTTTATATCACACACATTACACAGCGACAATCAATCATACGTGTGTAAATCACTGTATAGGAAATGTTACATAAGACAAAGGACTACAAGGTGTAGGAGTCACATGACAATCATACTAGTAGGCAGTATAGTTTAATAGTGATTGGTCTGGAGAAACACAAACTCTGAATTTAGTACGTAATACCATGGTTGGGGTTTCTCTTTAATAACCAAAATTGATTTCTATCCAAATGAACCCTTTTTGAAACATTAGGAAAGTCAAAGACTGGGGAAAATAACATAACGCTCTAATTTACACCTTGCAGTTTCCATACAGCTCTTAGATGACAGTTAGTAGCTCATTGTTCTATGTTAGGATTTTGACTTATAAACTGCAAGTAACAAAAGGATCTCACTGACGAGTAGTAACCCACTGACCTATTTACATTATGTGCACTTTGTGATCTGCATGGTACATGTTCTTTGCAGCAGGCACATTAACCCTCTGCGCTACCTTTCCACGAGTCAAAACTTCCACTTGAAAAATCTCCATCTGTCTCTAGGAAGAACATTAATCACCGGAGTTATCAAGAATTTGCTGGAGGCCAGGAAGGAGGCAGCAAGTGCTTTTACAAACATAATATACTTGCAAACATGACACCCCCACCCGAAGTCAGCGCTCGGTCGATCGCACCGGTCGCACCGCCCTAGAGTTGCTCTGCTCAAGGGTCCTGTGACCTCAGTGACAGAGTCACTGTTGCTCTAGGGTGTGCTGTTTTGTAGGCCTGCCCAAAAGAGTGGAGGTGAGCTTCAATAGGGGTTGTGGTGACAGGCCTTCAAGGTTAACCCACACTTGCCACCGCTAGGGTCCACCTGCTGGTGCTAAGACATCAGGGCTTCTAAGGTCTTGTGGGGCCTTCTAAGGTCTAGCATGGGAATGTGCTCCCTCAGGAGCGTGGTCTGAAGTACTGGTTATGAAGGTAGAACCTGGTTCCCCAGTTTCAAATTCGGCAGCTCTGGCCATAGTGCCACATCCTTTCCCCCACTGATCGCCATACTGCCCTACTGAGAGAAACTCGCACTGCCTTCAACTACAACCCAATTATGCCCCGCTATAAACACCTCGATGCGACTCAATTCAAATTACGCACTAGACAAGAGCAATATACTACCGAAAAAAAGTGACAAAATCTTGGAAAAAGCAAACATTTATAGGGAATGCAAGATTAAGTAAAGAATGTGAAATGTAAGAAGGAACAAATTGGTTACCTTAACGCTTTTGCACTTATTATTCAGAAATCAATGAGTGCTTTGGCATGAAAAGTTAAGGACATGACTAAAGGTCTAGAAGGGCCGGAAGGGACCCGTTTCACTGTCCATTGCTTATATCTTTACAAAACAAAAGCAGTACGGTTTAAAAAGCCATGTAATGCATTTTGTTTTCCAATCCACCCATCCAGCAGTTATTGCAGTACATCCAGGAATGGTGCACTTCCCCACCCAGGTAAAACAATGCTGTTCAGAGAAAGACAAGAAAACAAAAGTAGCGCTTTACTTGCAAACTCTGTAAAGTGGCGCTAATGTGTTTTGGGAGTGAATAAAATCAATCTGGCCCCTTTCCGACCCACTCTGTCTTGCTTTAGTTATTTTTCACATTTTGAACTTTTTATTTCTCTCCGTCCCGAGGCTGCACTTTGGAAGTGAAAAATGTCTGAAAAAGACGACCTTTCCAGCAAAAGTGTTTTTCTTTTTTGGATCCATTTCACAGGGGAACAAATAAAGGAAAGAAAAGAGGGAGTAATGGCTACAAGGCCCAGGGCAGAGGGCCCCCACACCTGGACCTTGCAGCTTGCTCTAGTGCTTAGAGGCCCAGAGAAAGGGGGCCCCTTCCCTGGGCCTCCAAGCAGTAACAAGGCATTTCGTAAAACACTGCCTTTCCACGGCAGTTCTACATACATTTTTAATGCACATTCCCATCAAAAAAATGGGTGATGCAAAAGTTAACAAAAGTCAGTCGATCTGGCTGCTCCCTCCTCCCCTCACCCACCTCTCCTTACCTGTGTCTGGCTGATCCTGGAAACAAAGGGGCCTTCTGTGGCCTAGAAACAAAATGCAGAAAGGGAATGGCCGGTACTTAACAGAGGTGCTGCCCCGCCCCTGACACTGTGAGCCAACATAATTGCTAGACCGGCTGTTGTGCCTTCCCCACTCTGTATGTCCCTTCCCCCCACCCCTGCACCCCCAGGTATGCCACCATGCCCTGACCAGCAAGGTCAAGACATCTGCATTTGTATTGTGATTGTGTGGGGCAGGGGGCCCTGGAAGAGCAGGTGGGCTAACTGTGAAAGTGTGGTATTTCACAGTCAAGCGAGCCCCCTGTTTTTTAGCTGAGCGAAGGCCCTGGGCAGCTGCCCACACTGCCCATGCCTAGCGCCGGCCCTGGCATGCAATACAGTGATACACACTGGAAGAGGGATCGATGGGCTGAGCTTCACAGTGATGTACACCAATAGTGATCCCTTGCCTGGGAGCCCTCCAAAGCTGCTCCCTCTCAGTCAGCCATCTTGGCTTGGATCAAGAAATGTGCTCCCTGAGCTATTTGTGTGAATGCAATATTTTCTAAGACATACCACATTTCACAAAATGTTCCCTGTGATTTTACCTGCAAGTGCAAAGGTTTCCATTAATTAAGTGTGTTGCTTATTTATTGATAATGCCATCTAGAGAGAGTGTAGAACATGTGTCTGGTGAGGCTTGTGTGTGGCTTTCGTATCTCAATTAATAGTGTATGCTCTTTTTATTGCAGGCATTTACTGTGATCGCAATTTTTAACGTCATGAGGTTTACAATTGCCATTTTACCCTTTTCGGTGAAGGCTGCAGCAGAGGCAAAGGTTTCTTTGAGCAGATTAAAGGTTGGTTGCTTTAAAACTACAGCTTTAAGATATTGCGTTGCCAAGGTGGGCCTGGAGTTTTTAGAGCATTAGGAAAAAATTACATATTAAACCCTTAACAGCGCCCTCTTCCTAAAAAGCATGCAAGTACCTGGGCACATGCTGGCGTGCGCACACACACACACACACACACACACACACACACAAATCCAATGCCATTTTCCCATCTTGTATGTCACATGTATCTCTTGCAGTCTTAGTAGCAGGGTTGAGCTCACTCAAAGTTATTTTTTGAAGTTACCATATTTATTACATTTAAAAGGTACACTTTTCACTGACACTAAGTAAATAAGATGTTTTGCTTGTATTTTCCTTTGTAAGTTAATGGATTGCAGAGTAGTATATAAAACAGTAGTTTTAAAATACTTATATGTGTCTCAGAAGCAGCCCTCAACTTGGTGATTACTTTACATGATCTCTGAGAAAGACACTGGAAACAAATCAGTCAAGTTACGATGAAATGATTTACTTAGAAGGCAAGCCTTTTCTGCAATATATCTCTGGCAACCACAGGCAAATGTCTGGGTGTACCAAGATATAGGGCTGGCTCTGTGCATTGCACAACTTCTAATCCAGTTGAAGCACATGTCTACGATGTAGCCCATAGACAAACAGGAAGAGGAGAGGCAAGCACCTTGAAATAAGATCTGGATCTGCTGAAAGAACAACTGTGATTCCCTACAATAGAGGTTTAAGGTATTTGTAATAACAAGCTGTATTAGGAGACTTCACAGATATCAGAAGAAAGACAAGCATAAGGTGCATACCTTTTATTGTATTATATGTTGCACATGCATTTTTCGAATATTTGATTTTTTAACCAATGTATAAGAAATGGGACCATAAGTATTATTTCTCCAGCAATGGATCTTTCATAGATGGACATGATTGAATCATTCCCCATCGTCAAAGTGGGAGTCCCACGGTACATTTAAAGCAGTAACTAATGACTTTAACACTGAAGTTAATGGAGAAAAAACATTCATTTTAATAGCTTGTCCTAGTCATTAGGAATGGTCCAAAGTCCAGTCAATCAGGTGACAGTAACCTTTAGAACCCTCATCACAGAGGCTTTCAGATTTTCTACTGCACGTCATGTTTCTTCTAAACAACATGTCTACAACTAAAAGATCTCTGTTTAGGCACTGTGATGCCTGTGGAAAGCTGAGACTGCATTTGGATGATTCTTACAAGAAATGCATTTACTGCCTTCACCCTGACCACCAGGTGAGAAATTGCAAAATCTGTAGAACTTTATCTCAGAGGACTTTGAGAGATAGAGAGGGAAGGCTTCTTCTGTGGATACAGAAGTTAAAACCCAAGGACAACCCCGTGTCTTATGATGACAGTGATACCTCCCTCAAAACTATTGCCGCAAAAAAGAGAGTGAGTGATGTAGAAATCATCTCCCCGAAGGCTTCTAAGGTGGTAAAGAGGAAGCGCCATTCGTCGAAGGCTGATGATCAGCCTTCGACCTCCAGGAAGGAGTCTGCCTCTCATAAGTGACATTCTTTACCCTCTATGCCTTCTACGGCCTCCACTAAGGTCAAAACAGCTTCATAATCTCTTCTGGAGACGATTATGTCACCTCAGAAGTTGAAGACAGATTTACCATCAACGAAAACGTCATCGACGCCCTCATGGGCAACAGCCTCCGTCGTCACTACTACTACTAAGACGAGGTCGACATTTTCATCTCCGCAGTCTAAACTTATCATGTCCTCTTCTACATCTCCCTCAACCATAGTTTCTGTGAAGGTAAGACCTTCTACGTCGACGGCAATATCGTCTAGGAAAAGGCCGACGAAGACATACAAAACTTCATTGTCGATGGATGTGGCTTCATCTGAAAAAGGACCTTAGTCGAAAGATTTGTCAATGGCTCTCTCATCACTGCTGCAGTTGTCGACGGCCCCCAAACACAAAAATCTTTTGTTGACGGTGGCTTCGTCTATGATGGCTCCGTCGACGGACCCGAATTCCAAGATGTCAACTGAAAATTAATTAGCGACTGCTCCGTCGACGGTTGTCATGGCAATGACTATTCTGTCGTCGGGTACCCCATCGACGGTTCCTTTGTCGACGATTTTGTCTACTACACAGAAAAATATATCTGAGCTTACGTCGACGAATGTACAAACAGTCAAGGACACTGCTCTTACATCTGCATTATCCCAGCCTAAAAGAAGATCTTCGCAGGAAATACTATTACCTGTGCATACCTCTCCTAGTAAGGTACCCCCTAGTCCTCCAGTAGAAACTTTTGAGTATGTGATGATGAGGATTCGTATGAGGAGGACATGTTTGGTGTGGCACACAGCCCTTCAGACCTTTGTATTGAATGCCAAGAGGATGACAATGAACAATATTACTACTATTCCCATCATGACCCTAACCACCAAATTAGATAGAGAGAACAGGCTATTCAGATGCCTGCTTCCCTAGTTTCAAATCTACAGCACATGGTGGAAGATTACTACCACAGATTCCCACTATCAGAACCGGATAAATCAATCCCTCAAACTCCAATTCCTAGGTCATCTCCGATTGCAAGGTCGCCTCCAATAACTCCACCACCTATAACCCGCAACCTCAGGTAGAGGAGCATTGCCACCTCGGAGCCCTCCTCCTTCCCATCTAACAGAACTGCTGTCTCAAATAAACATAATTTTGCGCAAGGGAGCAATTGAAGTGGTACCAAGAGTGCAAAGAGGGACAGGATTTTATTCAAGATTTTTCCTCATAAGGAAAAAATCAGGAGAATGGAGCCCCATCTTAGACCTTCGCCACATCAACAAGTTCCTAAAGAACCAAACATTTCGTATGTTGTCTCTTCAGGAAGTGCCACAACTCTTGAATCAAGGAGATCACATGACGACCTTGGATCTTCAAGATGCCTACTTCCCAAACACAGGAAATATTTACACTTCAGAGTGGCCAGCATGGATAATGAGTTGCCTTTTGGCCTTTGTTCAGCGCCTCAAGTGTTTACCAAGATATTAGCCCTGGTGGCCGCTCATCTACGACAAGCAGGAATTCAAATATTCCCATACCTCGCCGGTTGCCTTATAAAAGCAACCTCCTCATCAGTGGCAAACAGACATACGCAAGAGTGCCTATCATTATTCCAGCCTCTAGGGCTGTCCATAAACTTTCAAAAGTCTCAACTAATACCCTCAAATGTCAAAATGTTTTTAGGAGCAACTATCGACATCCTGCAGGCCAAGGCCATCGCATCACAGGAGAGGCAGGAAAAGATACGCAGTCTGGCAGCTCTGTTCTTCGTAAAAAAGTCAATTTCAATACAAAGGTACAAGTCGCTACTAGAAATGCTTTCTTCCTGCATTCCCTTTGTTCCCAACTGCCGCTTACGCATGAGGCCTCTATAGGAAGAACTTGACAGTCAGTGGTTACAGACCTCAGGCTCCTTCGAGGATATCATTTGAATACCACCACAGATGAAAGATGCGCTTCAATGGTGGACGCATGTCCCAAATGTATCCAGAGGCTGCTCATTCTTGATCGACTTACCGCAATATGTAATTATGATAGATGTCTCCCTCGAGGGTTGGGGAGCACACCTACAAGGTTTGACAGTCAAGGGCAAATGGGACATGCAGCAAAATTCCCTACTTATCTACCTGTTGGAACTCAAGGCTATTTTCCTGGCTCTGAAGTCTTTTCTTTCTAAAATCTCAAGGGCATCAGTGCTAATTCAAACAGACAATACTACTAAACAAACAAGGTGGAACAAGATCGACTGCACTGTCTCTTCAAGCTCAGCAAATATGGAACTGGGCAATTCAACACGATATAGACTTAACAGCGGAACAGGTGTATCCAATGTTCTTGCATATTCCCTGAGCAGGGCAAGCTCCGTCAGCCACAAGTGGGAACTGCACCAACCAACGCTAGACCACCTCTTTCACTTGTGGGGCAAACCGAGTTTGGAACTGTTTGCGACCAGCAAGAATCGCAAATGCCAGTACTTCACCAGTTGGCAACCCCGTCAGGGATCGTGGGTTAATGCGTTTTCGATCAAATGGTCAAAGATATATGCCTACGCTTTTCCTCCGATTGCTTTAATGCCAAAGGTACTCTGTAAAATGAAGAAAGAACCTTGTCAGATCCTGCTCATAGCACCCAGGTGGCCCCGCCAGTTCTGGTTTACGGAACTCCCCCTTCTCTTGGAGTGAAAACCCATTCAGTTACGACCAATACTGAACCTGTTGACAACGAATCAGGGCCAGGTCTATCATCCAGACCTGAAATCTCTTTGATTATCGACTTGGCTCCTGAACACTATGAGTTTGCCGGTTTGTCCATCCCTTCGGATTGTCACTGGTGTTCAAACTCCGAGGTGCATCCTATCCAGTCACCACCGGTCTGTCTCATTCTTACATAAAGATCCACCTTGCCGTCATATACAGATTTCAACAACATAATCGTTCACAATCACTTTGCTCTTCAAGAATCATAAAACAATTTCTAAAGGAAATATTTAGAATGTTTCCACGAATAATGCTGCCACCACCACCTTGGCATCTCAACATTGTGCTAGCTCAATTAATGAAAAGACCATCTGAGCCCATTCATAAGGCTGAGCTAAAGTATATCTCGTAAAATACATCTCTTCTACTAGCGCTTACATCAGCTAGATGAGTAAGCAAGTTACAAGCTTTCACTATTAGGCAACCTTTGCTTCAATTCACAAAGGAGTGTGTAATCCTTCATACTAATCCAACTTTCATCCCTAAAGTCCTGTCGGATTTTCATCTAAATGAGCCAGTCATCTTAAAGATTTTTTCCCAAATCCGCAAACACCAGCAGAAAGATCCCTACATTCCCTGGATCTCAAAAGATGTATTACATTCTATTTGCAGAAGATTGTCAGTATACGCAAGGCAGACCAACTGTTTGTGGCATATGGAAACGTCAGAAAAGGATATCCTGTTACTAAACAGACTATAGCACAATGGATATCATCAGTCATGCAGTTTTGCCGCCAGGAAGCACGAAACCACTATCTTCTACAGCAAAAGCCCACTCAACCAGAGCTGTCTCCTCATCAACACCCCTCTTTGCCGGTGTGCCCATACAACAGATCTGCAGAGCAGCAACCTGGTCCAGCAGGCACACTTTTACTCGGCATTATTGTCTGGATGCCGCAGACAACGCTGATGCAGCTGTGGGGCAAACAGTCCTCTGTAATCTCTTTCAATAAGGTGAGCCTCTTTTACTTCTCACCTTCCTATTTATTGGATTATGTTTATTATGTTATTTAAAACAGAGTTAAGATTTAATAGATATTTGACAGGAGTACATCTATGTTTATGTATATATGTATATATATATATATTTATATATGTTTATATATAAATACATATGTTATATATGTTTTTCTCATACATGAATCTTTTCTTAAAGTATCACTGCTATCTATTCTGATATACCACCTTTAGAAGGACATCACAAATGTGGGAACTGCTCTGCCTGTGCCAGCACACTTGAAGGAAAAGAATTCATCCACAATAAAATCAAATGGATTCATAAAGAATTTTCGAATTGTAAATCAAAGAATTGTGTCTATGCCATTCGTTGCCCTTGCCCAAAACTATATATAGGGAAAACATCACAACAAATTAACCAACGAATTGTCCAACACCGTTCCCGAATCAAAAAACAGGTACAGGCAGCCCCAATGTTATCGCATTTTATAGACAAAAATCATACAGAAAAAGATTTTATGTGGACAGTGCTATCTGCATTAAAACAATCACCAAGAGGAGGCAACATTGAGACACAACTTTTACAGAAGGAGGCGAATTTAATTTTGAAATTCCGTAGTGCTCAAACAGGCTTGAATGAGATGACGAATTATCTAAAATTTAAATCTTATTTCTACTGCCAAAAAAATTATAAGAATATCGTAAACATTTAAGAAAAACTACACTACCCAGAATTCACTTCATCTGCTATATGCGAATGCTCATTCGCAACAATGAAGATTTTCAAAATCCCTAAGGATGTAGGACATAAAAAAATGGCTTATAAAGACACCTAATGCGAGAAAGGTCGCCATTCCCATAAACAAAACATAACTTTGTTTTGAAGAAGATCGGTTCGAACCAACAAAAATCCAGTTCCACAATTTTCATCCATTGAAAACCTTTACAGCCAGTTTAAAAATGACCAGTAGAAACCGGAAAAGGAAATGAACATTAAGCCAAGAGAAAACGGAACCATTCAGCAAAGCCATTGCATCGCAGGGAAGTAAGTCTTAATATATTGCAAATTCCATCGGTGTAAAAAAAGCTTCAGATATGTGTAAACATTAGCCTTTGTTTTTAATTTAGAGCCACACTGAAACTGGCACATTTACAGCTACAAGCAGCAGACAGTTAAACACGCCATTGATGCCACATGATAACGTTTCATCAAGTAAGTCGTGTTTTACGATCAGTAGTGCTTTCCGCTTCTTAAGAAATATGCAATTGAAGTACATAAACAAGTTGAAAAAACAGCAACCCGTGCGACGCCAGTGCGCAAGTTAAGTTAGTTTATTTAAACTTCGTTACGGACAGAATTCATGGCGTTTCACCGTAATGTATTCTACAGAAAAACCCACACGCTTTTGTCTGTTGTTGTAGAAACTTGACTCCAATTGACTATCAACAGCTCAACAGTTCCTTTATCGATAAGCGTCCGGTAAGACACCCTGCCACACAGTCAAGTAAGTGGCTAAACCGGAATTTAAATAAAATGAGGAGAATGTTATTCACGGGCGAGCAAACAAAAAAGATTCATACCCAATTCTCTTTGGTTGAACAGGGACGCAAACCTATATGAATATTTGACCGCCTTCAAAAAAGGAAGCACAGGCTCACAGCTTAGTCATAAGTAAGTTTCTTGACATGTGCACAAAAATGAAAAAAAAGCTTTTGCTAATCGGAGAGAGAGATCTACATTAATGTTTTCGTTTTGCTTCAGATTCAAGAGGCACATATAACATCGCTTCAGAAAAACTGGCGCACACCTGAACTTTGAAATATTTTTCCAGTAAGTGGAGAGATACAATGTTTTGATCTACAATTTCATGTTTAAACCATAAGGTTATTCAGTAGCTCTTCAAACCGTCTTTTCAGGAAAGTAACTGTTATCAAGTGTGACAACATGAGCAAAAAGAAATAGGACACCCACGTTGCTCCTGCAACTCAAGAGTAAGCATCCCCTTCTCTTTTTCAGTAATACGCGTACTTCAAGCAGTATACAATAATGGCCCTTAGCAAACCTTAATAAAACTATTTTTTCACTTTCAGCACATATAAACAAATTGGTGAAACCCTGAGTGAACAATCATAAACCATAGTCGAGGTACTTTAACTAAACATAAAGTTGTGTTATATAACAGTGTTATTTTTTAGAAGGTCTCTACAATAATTTTCAATTTTTAATTTTTTTAGATTACACCGCAACATTTGCCCTGAAGAAATTCCCCCAACAATTCTAGGGATTAGAAACGCGTCGGCACTTCCATACTCATTGAGGGTGATGAAGTCTGCCTAATTGGCATGATAGGGAGATCCAATTTCATACCCTATTATGCTCAGAGCTTTACCCCATGGAATAAGGCTCTCAGAAAAAGGAAAAGAAATAGTATTTTCTATGAGTCCTTTGTGAATATTGAGTTGACAAATCTATGGTGTAATACAAATTGATATATATTGGTGATTAAGGTACTTTTTATAAAAATTATCAACAGTGATAAGTTGTATTGTTTTTTGAAGAAGTATAAGTTGTATTGTTTTTTGAAGATATCAGTTGTATTGGTTTTTGAAGATGTACAAACTTAATGTAATTGTGAAAACTATCATATTTATCGTTATTTCAGGCAACTCATGATTAATACAAAAAAAAGTGTTATTGAATGTCAAACGTCTGGCTGAAAAGTAGCCAGGACCAACGAAATAGAAATATAGTGGTCCTCACTCTGCTTAAATAAATAGCAGGAAATGAAATAAGGTGGTCAGACTCTCCTTTTTTCCAAATCTATTCTGATTCAAGCATGTGACTCTATGGAAGATCCAATGCTGGAGAACAAAATAAGTTACTTACCTGTAACTGTGGTTCTCCAGTATTGGTATCTTTCATAGATTCACATGCGACCCACCCTCCTCCCCATAGAGGCTCCCCTAACTATTTCATACTCTTAAATTCTCACTTGTGCTAGAAAATTGGAAAGTCTGGAGCCTCTGTGGTGAGGGTTCTAAAGGGTGGTTTAGCCTGATTGGCTGGAGTTTGGACCATTTCGAATGACTAGGACAAGGTATCAAAGTGAATGTTTTTTCTCCATTAACTTCAGTGTTAAAGTCATTACTTACTGCTTCGAATGTACCGTGGGACTCCCACTTTGATGACGGGGAATGATTCAAGCATGTGAATCTATGAAAGATACCAATACTGGAGAACCACAGTTACAGGTAAGTAACTTATTTTCTTATTTAAGATTAAGTCAATTTAAAGCAGTCTAGTTTTAGAAAAGTTTATCTTTTTTTTTTTTTTAGAACATTCTCATAAGGGAAAATCCCCCATCTTATGTTAAGGAAGACGAAGACTCACAATATGCTCTTCAGCTTAACAATGCCACGCTATCCTGGGGAAACATGGATGAGGATGAAAACACTGGAATCACTAATGGTGGAGTCGTTCATGAAAATGGAATCAATACAAAACCTTCCCTCAAAAATCTAGACCTAGCCTCACGGAGTGAAATTTCAGAAGGAGGAAAGACTTCCACTTCTACCATACTGCACAATATGACATTCAAAGTACAGAAGGTGGGTTTTTATTAGAACACATCTCAGAGAATCAAAGTCATCAATACATGAATGCAGAAATCATTGCAAATGTAAGTCTGTAGTTGTATTCAGGGACTGGAAAATGTTTAATGTTTAATAGTGTCTTTCATGTAAATATGAATATGCCACTTAACCCATCAACTACTGCATGATTTACAGATTTTAATTAAAAAAAATATGTTTAGCTCAAACAGATATTAGAACTGCTGTACAAAGGTTGTGATGCCACTGCAACAGTGAGTTAACTGACAACTAGCCATTTAAAGTGGTGAACATGTTGCCCAGATATTGTCAACTCTACCAGCTAGTGGACTAGGAAGCAGTTTTTGTTTGCAGCAGGAAAGACAAATCTTAAATTCTTAAATGTAAACCAGACGGAGTAGAGAGAACGGTTCAGTTCGTATCAGTTTATTCATTTGTGAATAGTCAAAAAGGCTTGAACACACTCAATCCTCACTTATCATTTAATAAATGAACAATTTCAGATTTAACTTGGTGCATAGGCCATTCCCATATAGACAAACACTTAGAGACAGTTTTAGTCACTGCTTCCTATCCCATAGGTAGGTTAGTTAAAATCTGTTGGGTAACTAATAAAATCATATAAAAGTACTAAAATTCAGAAAGATCTTCCACAGTAATTTATAGATACATAAGCATTAAAAATAGTATGAAAATGATGTGTAGCCTCATATACCAATTATAATCAACTCACTGCCTCAGGTAATATTGTAAAAACTGCTGTCATAATTTTAACAGTCTGACATAACACAAATATCAAACAAACAATAACCTGCTCTTTACAAGTTGAGTGAGTGAGTGAGTTTATTAATTGTCTGATTAATTAAAAGCATTACAATGGACAGAAAACATAAAATAATCTATAAAGTTCAATTGGAGTTTCATATCCAATAGCAAGACCTAACATTGGACATAAATGGGTAAAAAAATTACTACGTTTTATCCAGTCAATCAAAATTCATAAAAGCATTGATATCAAACATTGTTCAAACAGTACGAAATATCGCTAAAGTGCATCAATGTAAACGTTCCTATTTAAAACTGCCATTGAACCAGTAGTATAAAATATCGCTAACATGCATCAATAATCATATTGCTACTAAAACAGTGAACATTCCAGGCCCATAAAAGCATAGATATTTCATATAGTTCAAACTGTAAGAGGTATCGCTAAAGTGCATCAATAGCACCATCCCTGTTAAAACTGTCCTTGTTCATGTAGTACAAAGTATCTGCAAAGTGCAGCAATGATCACATTGCTACTACAGCAATAAAAACAGTGAACATTGAATTGGCCATGCTATTTCAACTTATAGAGATTGCTAGGACAATTTCAACATATTTTCTGCCAAAAATAAAAACTTGTTTAAGTGAGAAATCAGAGGGATTGATTTTCCAGATTGACAGAAAATAAGGGCTTTAAGGCATGTTCTCACACTAAGGGCAATTAACAATGGTTTCAACAAAGTACCTTGTGCTTGTAGTAGACGAGGGCAGACACAAACTAGGTGCATAAAAGATTCCTTTGAATATCCACATGGCCTGCAACAATTTGTTCGCCATTGCTGTACCCACCTGGGCATGCCATCCTTGGTTGGGTACCTACCATGTCTTAGCTTGAGAAACGCATCCCTCGTGGCCTGTTGGTATATGCAATCGTAGGTAAGGCTGGAGCTCAAGTTTCTCCAATAAATTGATAACAGTCCAGGCATGCCTTTTTTGCTATTAGAGCCTATTTGTCTTTTGTAAAAGATAAAACATCTGTCGCTCGATTTAGAATGATCTTAAATATCTCCTTGTTTATTGTCTTGAGTCCAAGTGACTGCCAATTAAAAGTGTCAGGGCACTCAGATAAATAAGATCGCCATACACCTGCAAAGTCATGATTTATAAGTTGTTGCCAGCTGGGATCCGATAGGAACAGAATATGTAGACTTTTTAAATAGGCAGACTGTCTTACTAATTTTTACCTTTGTAGGGCAAATTCCAACTGAATTTCAGTGTGGCCACAGCTCTTTGGTATTCTGAAGATGGATTTAGAGGCTTTAATTTGTAGTTGACCCAGTAAATTGGTGAGAGTACCGCGAAAAATTGCTGATCCATAAGATAATGCAGGGACTAGCTTTGTTTTCATGATTTTTACCAAATGATCGTGGCTGGGGCATAAAAGCTTGTCACACAGGGTACAAAAGGTGAAAATTAAGGGCACAGTTTTGGCTTTCAAGGTGTTAAAATGGCCTTTGAATGATACTCTGTCATCAAATGTGATTCCTAAGTATTTGTATGTCCTGACTGTATCAATTTCCATTCCACCTACTTCCATATTCAGGACTTCGGTCTAGTGCACCCTAGTATCATTATTTAGGGTTTTTTATATTCATCTTTAACTGGTTTGCTATTATATATTTATCAAAGGACTCAATTAACCATTGTAGACCTATTGGATTATGATTGAGTAGTATTGTTTCGTCTGCGTATTGTAAATATTTTATATGACATCCTGCAAGATTAGGCAAATGAGCATTTACTTTATGCAAATGGAGTGGTAGATCGGCCATGAAGAGATTAAAGAGGCATGGTGCAAGCACACAGCCTTGGTTCAGGCCGCCAAAGGTGTCAAATCACCGACTCATGCTATTGCCATCTCCCATCTTCACCTGGACCCATGTGTTGGTATATAAGAGAATAATCATATCAACGAGTTTGCGTGGCACACCCCATGCTGCCAGCTTAAACCATCGCAACTTGCGTGGAACAGTATGGCGGCTTTTAAATCAACAAAGCAGATGAATAACTTCTGTCTTTTATAAGCTGCTTTCTCTTGATAGATTAGAATTATATTGGTCAATGAAGCCAACACTTCTAGCTCCTTGAGTAAACATGATGCAAAAACCTTTGCCTCAACATCAGTTAGGGCAACTAGCCAGTAATTTGCAGGATTTTCTGGAGGGCCATGGTTATACAGAGTATGCAAAATACTCCCTTGCCATGATTCCAGGATAAGTCTTGTCGATAAAATCCCATTATATAGTGGAGACAGTATTAGTGCCCACTGTTCAGGTTTTGCTTTAAAAACAGCGTTGCGAAGGCCATTGGGACCTGGCGCTTCATTTGATCTGATACTGTGTAACGAGATGATAATTGATTCCTCAGATATTTGTTTGATTGATGAGGACATGTCTGTGCGTGGACACCCGATCCCCTTGAAAGATTGATTTGGGGCACTTTACGCAATTAAATTTGGTATCTCCGTACAGACCAGAAATAAACGTTTCCCAACCATATTCTGTAATATGAGCACTGTTAGCCCTACAGCCATCATTATCCAATTAGTTGATAGTTCTCCAAAACACCTTTATATTGTTGGTCTTCCTGGCATAGTGTAGCTTGGCCCATATCAACTCATGGTGTGCCCTTTTTGCCCTCAGAATTTCTTGTTTATATTTTGATCTCAAGGCTTTTAGTGTGCACTTTTGTTTGTTGGTTGTGGCTTGATAAGTTTGATGTGGGCTACTCTTGTAGCTTTATTTGGAGACTCTTTTAGTTAATGAAGCGTATGGGAGTACCATTTGTTGTAAATTGATTCCAAGGGGCGACCCCTTCGAATCGATCTGGCAGAGACGTTTTCTATTAATGATGAGCATATTCGATGCTAAGTCTCCACCATGGACGTTCCCTTTTGAGATTCGTAATGAGCAGATCTTACTCCCATAGTACAGAATACATGTGGAAGCTAAAATCTCCTCTCTGTTTCTAGAGCATTACAAGTCCTAAAAATATGTGATTGGAGTATCATTAGTTTTGTCTACTATGCCCTAAGGGAATCAAAAAGAAGTGGAGGCAAATAATTTTTTGCCTAATACGATGCTCAATTGCAGCATACAAGTATCATTTTACATGCTTATCTGCTTAGGATTCAACAGTTTGCCCTGCATGACTTTATAATTTTCCTTCACTTTAAAGTCTTATTTCTGATTTCTTCTTTTATTTCATGTGACAAATTTAGGGATGTCTAATTTATCTTGAATTGTTCAATTTATTAAGTTTGTAATCGTTTTACCTGTAATGCTAATTCATTGCTTTCAAACTGCATTTCTGTACAGGGTGTGTGATATCCAAACACCCAAATTAATCTTAATGATCTATTGACTCTATTTTCATAATCCAGTTCTTCAGTTTTGGGGGTGTTGTTTCATCACTAGCACTGCAGAACACATTGCATTTTGTTTTTACATTCTTTCTATTATTATAAAATATGTAACATTAAGTTATTGCAAAAGTTGCAAATGATCATATTCAAGATAACAAAACATTTGTCAAAACATTTCTGTTGCAGGGGGAGCTATTGGGTATTTGTGGAAACGTTGGATGCGGGAAAAGCTCCATAATTTCAGCATTATTAGGTCAAGTAAGTTCATAATTACCAGCGATAAAATGTCTGATAACTACGAATTTGTCCATGAGTTTAAATAGAACATAAACAATTAAGAGTAATTTGTAATCTGCATAATTAGTTCAAAACACATTGAGGCCGATTCCGATTCAGGCCGGAATTCTCTCCGACCGAGCCGGACCCGGAGAGAATTCCGACCGAATCGGACCCTAGCAGTCCGACCGAACGAGTACGATGCGTTCGCATGCAATCGGACTCGATTCGGTCGGACTCCCATTGAAGTCAATGGGAGCCTGTCGTACAACGCGTACGCGGGCTCCCATTGACTCAATGGGTGCGAGGCGGACAAGGGCGCCCCCTACAGCGTGTACGCGTCAATGCGCATCGCGGCGTACATGCACAGGTAGGGGGGACCCATGGGTCCCCCCTGTGTGCGACTCGCGCGCCTACGCGTACAGGGGGGTCCGACGTGGACCCCCAAAGTCCGGCTCCGACAGCTTTGTCGAGCCGGACGGCGCGAGTCGATCGGACTGCTCGCGGCGCGCATCGTACTTACCCGGCCGGGAAACATCTCCATAGAGCGGTGCGAGTCGTGTCCCTGCGAGTCGGTCGGAGCGTGTTGAAGCCGCGTTCGAGTCGGTCGGCGATTTCGCGGGTGCTTGCGTCGTACTCACTCGGCCGGACCCGCGTCCGATTTGGTGGGGAAACAGGGCTCCGAATCGCATCCGGTGAATCCAAATCCGATTCGGAGCACTACCGGCCGAGATCGGAATCGGCCCCATTGTGTCTCCAATGTTGCATGTTAAGAATGGAGTGACGCATAAATATTTTAGCGATAGCATCTTGTTGTCTAATACGGGCCAAGATTTTATGCATTGGTATTTCAACTCACTGAACTCATCAATTGTCAAAGTGCTGGGAAGATAAGGATTTAATAGAGAACATGAATGATCTTCTCCCTCTCCCTGTTATTATTTGCCCTCTATAAAGAGTTTCTTACACGTATGGTCCACAGTAATTCCCAAATACACATCTGTATGTCAACTGTAAGAGTAAAATTTGTCTTTATCCTACTGACATACTAGTAACACTCCAATGTAAAGTTGGAAATCTAACCTCAGTACTAAATAACATTAGTGTGTTCTTTGGCACCTCTACTTATAAGATGAACATGTCTCAAACATAACTAATCACTATCCATATTTCTCCTGAGGCTATCTCTTAATCAGAGTTGTCATGTTGTTCCCTCAGTGTTCTTTATAAGCCCACAGCTCTAGATGGAAGTAAAAAGAGCGCGCTAAAAAAATAATCAAAGCTTTAGAGTGACCCAGCTTTCTGAATAAGTGGCAGCCGCCACAATAAATGCTGTAGCGTGTGGTGGAATGTTCACAATGTCACTGTCTTTCCCATCAAAATGTTATGGCCATGGTCTGGATTGTAATGGGGGCCTGGCTGCCCCTGCCATCCTCTGGTGAATGAACCACTGTTTCAAAGCAAGCAACCGTTTTCTACCACAAAGTATACTGCATAAACATCACCCTCCTAGTTTTTCCTGTCTCATGAGAAAGGGAACTTCACAATGGGGCCAGTGCAAAGCCATATGTTTTTTTTTTTACATCCCTCATGCCAGGCTTATGTTGAAATGTGAATGCAATTAAGAAACCGGAAAATGGGAGGGGGCGATGAGGCTCCCATTAAGACGGTATACCTGAGCATGTGAAGTTGCAGTCATTTGTCATTTGGGTATTTTTAGATAAGGATATTTCCACTCAACTTGATGTCTGCCCCCCAGGTTTTCACAAATTTGGCAGCTATGGTTGGAGCTCTTCTTCATGTCAGAGGAGTTCAACTACAAAAAAACGTTTTAAATATGGTACTGCCAAAATATTGTATCCAGAATACTGACTATCACAATATTGTGAAAGTAAGTATTTATAAGTGTGTCTACATTTACTATTCATAATCTAACATCTACCATCTAAGATATAGATCTTCAAGGTAGGTAGACATGGATATAATTTGACAGTAAGCAGTATCCAATATTCTGGGTATGATGTTATGGCAGGAGTATATTTTGCCGTAGTAATCTGTGAGGTACATAAATCGGAAAGGGCAGTCACTGTATCCATATCTGGATGATTGGATGCTGCAGGCTCCATCTCCCCAGAGGATGTTGGAAGTACTGGAAGCTGTGTGAAACAGACATTTGTAGCCTGGTATGGAGGATAGGAAAGGAGGACAGAAATGTTCATGCTTGCTAAGCACTACAAATACAGCTTGGCTCCTGGGACTGGGTACACTGGGCAACAGTGCACATTGCAGCGTTCATGGACCATTTCTGATTGCGGTTTTAGAGAATGCTTTGCTATAGTCAGACAATATGGCCATATTGTCAGCTAAAATTGGTGCACTTATATCCTTGATTGTTATAAAGAAACAGTGGTCCTGGACCAATTATTCAAGGAAGAGTTAGATTAACAGAATTATCAACTTATTTGAGCTTACATTAATCAGCTCCCAAACATCTGTAAATCGTGAAAATAAATGTGCAGAAAAACCACTAAGTATTATTACAATATATTTATTTAGTCATTTAAAGGAATAATCATTAGAGGGTCAAGAAAGTAGAAAAATGTTCTAGGGAACGTGTAGGAAAGAGTGCTCAAGTGTATATGTAGGAGTCAAGAGAGCTCAAAGTGTGTAGAAAAGTAAAGGGCATATATTTACAAGACTGTACAAAACTGATATCCAATAAACAGTTAAATGCAACCTGGCCACATGCAAATTATTCATTTGAATTTGTAAGGAAAGTTTCCTTAAGGCTGTAAACAGGGGTAATGGGGAAGGGGAAATTGGTCCAGGTGCGGTAGAGGGTAGCGTCGACGTTTCGACAAGGGGACAGGTGAAGTGACCCTCATTAATCTTGCAATGCTCAATTGGAGTCCAAAACCTGATCAACGTCCTTACTCCATCTGGCTGCTACCACGATGGAGTAAGGACGTTGATCAGATCGTCTCCAGTTGCAAAATTACGCTGTGCCCCGAATTGCCTGATTCATTCAGCAAACTCTTGCCACACATACGGGCCTGAATATTATGTTCCATGGATGGTTTGGGCACCACCGCCATGGTTTATATCTACAGAGTAACGGGATTTGTCCTTAGTTGGCCCTTGCCACTTTACGGGCATTGGTGTAACCAGGTTTTGGACTCCAATTGAGCATTGCAAGATTAATGAGGGTCACTTCACCTGTCCCCTTGTCCTGAGGAAGATCCACATAGCTGAGGTATTAAAGTCCCTCGTTTGCCGATAAGCCGGATCGAAACGTCGACGCTACCCCCTACCGCACCTGGACCAATTTCCCCTTCCCCATTACCCCTGTTTACAGCCTTAAGGAAACTTTCCTTACAAATTCAAATGAATAATTTGCATGTGGCCAGGTTGCATTTAACTGTTTATTGGATATCAGTTTTGTACAGTCTTGTAAATATATGCCCTTTACTTTTCTACACACTTTGAGCTCTCTTGACTCCTATATATACACTTGAGCACTCTTTCCTACACGTTCCCTAGAACATTCTTCTACTTTCTTGACCCTCTAATGATTATTCCTTTAAATGACTAAATAAATATATTGTAATAATACTTAGTGGTTTTTCTGCACATTTATTTTCACGATTTACAGATGTTTGGGAGCTGATTAATGTAAGCTCAAATAAATTGATAATTCTGTTAATCTAACTCTTCCTTGAATAATTGGTCCAGGACCACTGTTTCTTTATAATAACCGATACCCAGGTCCAGGGACCATTTGGGAATACCCCATTGTTTATAATGTATATCCTTGATTGGGCTTTCTGGCATGTCAGCTGGATTGCTGGGATGAAATTCATTTCTTGGCTTTACTTGTACACAATTAGGACCTTGACAATATAGAGTTAGACTGTTTTAGCAGCATATTTCCGATTCTCAGGAGTTTTTTTAAAACCCATATGATTGGTGCCCATTTCCTGGATCAGTTTAACTCCCCTGAGAATGCACTCCACTATGTCTTCCTCCTTGTTTATTCTTGCTCCCAAGGCAAAATCACAGGAAAAATCAGTGATGATTGTTTTGGTTCTTCCCATTTCCCACTGAAGGCCCTGGTTCCCACGTGGACAAGCATTGATACTCCAGTCAACTTAGAACTTCCTATTTTTCTGTAGACTTTTTAATAACACAGAGGCCATAATATCCATGTAGTTGAATTTATTGATATGGAGATTAGAAGGAGGTAACTCCAGCAGAAGAGTTTACCCACCTATTATGCATTAGCACTATTATAGTCTGGATGGTCTTTAATGCTGAATTCGAATTCTAAACATTGGGCTGCATTCAGGAAGTGGTGTGTCATTAAGGGGGCTGTTCTGTAGATCCTCTGGGCTAGGTTCTCCAAGATTCTACACATTTCTACCTTCAAATCTCAGTAGACAGAGTTACGTTTTCAGTAAGCTAAGGGGTGGTCATGGTGAAAGTTAACTTCTAGCAGCCTGATTGCTGGGCAGGTATTTTCCTTTTCAGACTTTGAATTAGAGGCATTGCTCACCCACGGGAACACTCTAGTGCTGAGAACTCTATAGTCTCATGATCTGAGCCATATGAGGACTTTGATCTAGGAGCGCTCAGAAAAAAAGTGCCCTTTTTGGTGGTGCTGATCCTAGCTGGAATAGAGCAACTAAGAGTACTGATGTGCAATGAGTCATGTCTATCTGTTGACCCTGATATGGTTATACTTCACTCTACATCCTGGGCTCTTTCAGACAATTCCCCCTCTTTCCGCTGGGCACAGGAAGTTGTTCTTCTCTCCTTTTATTCTATTCCCATCATCTGTTATAGTCTTGGCACATGCACAATATTTATAGGGCTCTTCTGATATATTGAGAGACCTACCAGTCAGTTCCAGGGAAAACCGGCGGGCCTATTTGTTATACTTGGAGTAGCTGTTCAGGGGCATATGGTGTATAAGCGTTCAATGAGTAGGTAGCTAAATTCTATCATTGTTCTGGCCTTCTCTTTGACTGATGTTGCACTGCCAGTTGGAAAGTATTTTCAGCGTACAAGAGCGATGAAAGCATTTTATTTAAGGAAAATTGCCGAACTGCAACTTTGACCTCTTCAAGTACTTTTGCCCACTACTACAGTCTGCATTGGGTGAACATAGACAATCAGTATTTTGGTACTGGTTGTCTTTGAACATTTCTCACTGTATCAGTTTCTGTTACTGCCTTTGAGGTCATGGCATTTACCAACATTATTGGCTTTATGTGTCTTCACCTGTGCACTAAAGACAGTTCACTCTGTTGGGTATACTTTAATAGCGATTAAATATACTGTTTCCGATCACCATACTTAGAAACAAATATTCCACCCACCTTCATCTGTTTGGTCTGCAGTGAGGCTTTGGTAGCTATGGAGGATTCTGGAAATGACAGCTTCCTTTATGGCACCAAGTTCAGTTGGTGGGGATTTCATTGCTGATTGAGTTATAGTGACATTTTTCTTTTTCAGAGTTAGGGCCAACTCACTATTAATGACTGTGAGGAGGAATAGTTGAGTTATGAGTAATAAAGCTTACTTGTTTGCTGTTGGTGAAATTAACCAATTCAGATATTGCATCAGTTATGGAGGAAATCCATTATCCATGGAGAGCATTCTGGAGCCATTCACGCCCTCTTTTTCCTTCATGTTATTCCCATGCAGAATTTTGTCTTGGTGAACATAGTAACATTACTGACCATGGAGCTAGTCAATAATTTAAACTGTTGTCCCTCACCTACCTTTTGGCCCATGCCTCTCCAGATTTTGTGAATCAAGGACAAGTGGCAAGTACCTGTACTACTAACAGGCTCCAAACTAAATATTGCGATTACAACATGAAATTGCAAGCACCATTAATATGGCCCTTGTTCTGACCCTCCTAAAAGCCAGCTATCCATTGTGAAGGCCTCTAGCTGTAGTTATGGAGTGCAATCTGAGGGATCCACATTTTTACTCCTGCCTCAGAATGTCAATGAATTGGCTAATCATGCAAGCTTTTATTGTCACAATATGAAGCACAACTTCAGTACAGTATTCCAAGTCTCACATAACTCTCTTTCTTGGGAACATAGATATCAGTTCCCTCTGCCCACTGTTCCATAACCCTAGCACTATATTACAGATAGCTTGAGTCAATGTTTTCACTAATCACAAGTAATAAATAATCGTGAAAATATGTTTGAGCATAACTGGAGAGCTGGAGACAATAGGTCGTACTGCGTTCAGAACTTTGAAACAGATGAGCAAGAGACCAACACATTTTTAAATGTTATATTAATTTACCTTTTATTTCTGCCAGGACTTCACAAAGGGATTCCTAACAGACATAAACTCATTTATGAGAGCAGATTTCTCTGCCAAAAATGAGGAGAAATTCACATTTGTAGAACCTGCTCATAGTGGGCATTCCAATGCATGATTTGCCTTGGAAGTCTGGGAATTCCATCAAATGTTTGATGGAATTCCCAATGTTTGTTTCAACCCCTGGTCTGAGATTTACTGTAGCCACTAGCCAAGTGCTGGAGTAACTCCCCTTCCAGAATGAGAAGAAGAATATATCACTTCCAGATTTGGTGGATGTGTAGGGGAAGAGCTTTCTGCACAGGGAAAATAGTTTTTACACAGTGAAAAAAGTGCATTTACACAGGAGGCTCCGATCTGCCTCTGAAGACTTCTCTGCTATGAAGAACTCTACGCAGGGGGAATAGGCGCCTTTTAAAAATGTCACATGACATTCCTAGAAATATGACTGGAAACCTGTGACCAGTGCAGCATTCCAAGCTTATTTCTGGAAATGTTTGTAAATGGGGAGAAAATAGAAAGACATGCTCAGGCGGAGGCGTAAAGTTCCACATATTCTTTTCTATTTGTTTTTGTGAATAGGGTCTTTTGAGTATTTTAAATTCAATACCAGTATTATTTGTATGCCTCATACCCATTATTGGTGATTGTAATAATCTAAATCTGCTTGTTTCAGATGCATCTTGAAAGTGGGGCTGTATATGTTAATGGAACATTGGCATATGTGTCGCAACAAGCATGGATCTTTCATGGAAATGTAAAAGAAAATATCCTATTTGGAAAAGAATTTGATAAGAAAAGGTAAACATTGGTTAGCAGGTTGTGATTATTATAATTGCATATCCAAGAGGATTTGTGGACTATTCACCAGAGTCTACATGACCCTGAAAGAAAATCATACTCTTTGAAGGCTCTGACCTTCAAATTTCTTTCTACCATAAGCTAGCTCTGGTGTGTTGTGAAGGAGAGTGAGTTGTGGGTTGGTTTTTGGAAGGGTTGGAGCTGACAAACCACATCAACTATGAATCATAGGTGCTAAGTGTATACCATCATGCCAGCTAGCCCTTGGGTTGGTGAAGACAAGATAGTGCAGTTATTTGATGTATCACTCAATAAGAGACACCCTACAAAAACCTAAGTAGTATAGGTTATAAGATAAATATGGCATTTAAGTAAAACATACATGTAGTGCTCTTATTTTTATTGACGATTATATCATAGTTAGGTGGACCATGCAGTGGCGTAGAGGTACTTTGAGTTGGAACAAGGGCATAAACAGACAAGAAATGGAAGGAGCCCATGAAGAGATTCAGATGAATACAAGAAAAAAGACTAGAATTACCTTCGTTGGTACGAAGAATGATTAAAGTACCCCACATGAAAGACAAGTTCAAAGAACTCTGTTTCATATCACTCACAATAAGATGCTAAACAGAATTGAGATGAATACCTCTTTCAGAAATCAATGGTTAAGTAAGAGTCTACTACAAGCACAGTTAAAGGGTCAGATAAATCCATCGAGTATCTTATTTACCACATAAAATGGGTGCTAGTTAAAGATCAGACCTACTAAATAAGAGGAATTTATGACGCGCAGTCATAAGGTCCTCTGACATGAAGAACACTTTAATCCTACCAGATAATTGAATCAAGGGATTGTACAGTTTGCCGTAAGATAGCATTAAGCATTAGTTTTGGCTAATCAGGGCAAACCCCATTGTAAACGAATAAATATTACAAGTTGATAGGAAGGAAATCATATTTCCAGAGGTAGAACTGTAAAATAAAAGAGAAGTGTTTTGGATTAAACAGAGATCAAAGTTTATCACACATTTAAATGGAAAATAATTGATGCATCATGTACGCATTGAGAGAGAATGCTAGAAATGATATGTCAGTATGGACACATGAGGAGTCTTATTATAAAAGAGGATATGACCTATTCTAAAATCTGGTACATAAAGGTGGGTGGTCCCAGTGGAACACAATATTACATAAATATCAACATCACCTGTTAAATCAATTATAAACAATACTTATTCATGTTGGAAATATTTAATCAAGTTGAACATATATTATATCATGTTAAAAAAACAGCATATTTGTCAATAAAGTTGTGCATAGGTGCCCCAAAAGGGGGGGAGGAAGGGAATGATGCAGCAATGTGCAAAGGTGAGGGTAAGTGAGAGAGGGAGGGCAGTGAACAGTATATACATCAAAAAACATAAAAGGCCTGTCAAGCCTTAATCAAGGCTAAATTATTTACAAAACCAGAATGTCAGAGAAGACACAGTGAATCTATCACTGTTGTCTGCATTTGGTGCACAAAACATAGAGCTGTTGGCGTTTTGACCCAGGATTAGTGTAGGAAATTCTTCTCATTACAGAAGGGTACATCAGGACCGTGGGGGGCACCCAAAGTCCACCAGGGCATGTGGCGGAAATAAATGACAAAGACGGGCCCGCAGGCTCCAGGGTCAGAGAGGGATGGACTCTTGGTGATAGTTGTTAATGGATTCTGCTTATTACATGAATTTTGTAGAAAGAGGCAATGAATAATTCAAGGTGCTCCAAATATCTCTAGGCAGAATTAGAATATTCCGCTTATTGCCTTACAAAATTCTGAATGTAACATTCTATTGATACATATGAACTAATTTGCATTGAAAGCCTATTTAATGTTAGTTCTTGTTTTGTTTAATTGTTTTATATGTACCAGACTACGTGTACTTTTACGGCTGGCACAGCCGAATAAAGAATCTTTTGGACTGGATACCAAAAGAAGTAGATGTGTCAGCTTTGTGATTTTGTAGATTATAAGCTACTTCTATGTGGAGAAAATTTCAAGAATGGATGCAAAATATTTTGACACTGTTAGAACAATGTAAACTTGTATTTAAGGGTTTATATCAACTACAGGAGAATTCTTGCTTTGCGTTTGACTGCTTCAGATAACAACTATTCAAAAACGGAATGAAAATTCCTAGATGTTTATTAATTGAATTAAAAAAATTGGAAACAATTATTTGTGGAGAAGCAATTAGACAACATGTGGAGAATTGAAGAAATTGGAGATATGTTTGCCTTTTGACAGATAATTGCAAAAGTGTTTAAGGGGACCAAAGCTTTGCCACTGCAACACAATATTCAGAAAAGGTTCTGCTGGTATGGTTAGTGAAAGACAAAATATTCCATCATCACTCTGAAATTATCAACCGTTATACTCCATACATGCTAATTTGATTAACACATCCTGCAGTAAAAAACTCTCAATCTTTATGGGTTCTGGAATACAGAAAAGCCAGGTAGTTTGCACAAACACACACAGGAACAGTGTGAAGGAGTATGTGTTTTTGAATCATAATATTACTGACTCCTTTAATTGTATGTCAACAACAAAAGCCTTAAGGCAGTTGTGGTGATCACATTGGAGAGAAGCACTTATGACTAAAAGTTGTTCTACATTTTTTGTTTGGATTGTAGGTTTGGGATGGAGGAGGTCTATAGAAATGGCTTAATAAATTAGAGGGAACATGATAAAGATAGATGTTGCTTATTTCTCAGCGAACCCTGTTACAACTATTCAATCAGAATTTGAATTGGTGACACATTGTATCTAGCAAATAAGCAATACCTAAAGGTTGCCAGCAATCTTTATAAGAATACATTTACTATGGGGTCATTATTAGTAAGAAACTAGCTTTGCATGGGTATCATAGCAGTAACGACTTTCTGTCGCAACTAATTATAATTGTAAATGACGACCTTGAGGATTCATGCTGTTTTTCGGATGTGTCCCACTCTAATTTCAAAAATATGTAGGTCAAAAAAGCAGATTATATACATGTAAAACCCCAAATAAAATAGCCTTATAATTGCAGTTTCATATACACAATTTGAAATTATTCCCTTCTGTGGTCCAGTGTTCCATTTTTATAGCAGAAATGACCCTAGGGAACAAAAGGATGCAATTGAAAGTTACGTTGAGGTTAACACTAACAGCATTTCAGATGGGAACATATGAAGGTATTACCCATCACAATAGTTACCCATAGTGGTACTTTGGTTCTGTTGCTCTTACTAGGCTGCTAGAAAGCTCAGGGTTGTACTGATTTTGTATTGAAATTTCATTTGCATATAATTTCATACAGGAAATTTTTTATTGAAAAGTGCAATGCTAGTTTATACTGTTTGAGTGTCTGTAGTAAAATGAAAAAGAAAAATATTTAAATCTGTAAATAAGAATGCATTGATTCAGATAAAACATGGTTTCCTTCTTAAAACACATTCTCAGTATATAAATCAAAGAATTTTAAAGCTGCTTCCTGCAAGGCAGATATAATAATGGGCCTTTAATTGTAGATTCAGGGGCCTGGTCACAAAAGTAAATTTACAAATGAGCAAATCTACATGCGTAAATCTTCTCTTATGCTACCTAGTAAAGTTACTACTTTTGACATTCTCCATTTCTGAGTGTACATTTACTACAAAGTATAGACTTTATGTGCCTCCACCCCCGTAAAACAGGGGATGGAGCCAAATTTGCAAGTGTAAGGATCCATCCAAAAGAGACCCAGAATAGTGGTAGCTCAGACTTGGAGTAAGTCCAGCACCACACATGGTCAACCACTAGTACTGCAAAATCCTCCTATAGAAAATAATTGAGGAAGGGACTTAAACATAACTCTGTAGCAAACAATATTAAAGTACATCAAAATATTTTGAATTTAAAAAAATATATACACATTTAATTCAATGTTTGAAAATTACATATAAATACAACATATATATTATTTTCTGCTAAAATATGTCAATAACCTTTTTTATTTTAGAAATAAATGCAACTTTAATTAAAGGAAATACATTATTTTGCATTCATTCCATACATTACTTTTTCTAATTGTTTCTACATAATAGATAAATACAAACATTAACTTCACGCAAGATTATTTTAAAATAAATCTTTAAATTTGTAGCTTGTAATTTAAAAGTAGTAGAAATATTTTCATGTAAAAAAATAGAGCAAATTGAAAAACATGCTACAGCACTATTCACTTTATTTTGAATTAAATATTTAATGAATTTAAAAATATTAAAGTCATTATAATGATTTTTTTTAAAGATTTATTTAGAAGAAATCCCAGCTAAACTGTTTATATTTAACTATTATGCATTAAAAATTACAAGTTATGTCTAGAATTAATTTAGCTTAACTTAATTATGTTTAAAAAAAATACAGTTGCATTTTGTTTTAAAGGAAAAAATGGTTATTAAAATATTTTATCATAAAGTATTTTTTTTTTTCTATGGATTTTATGTAACGTTAAATTAACTGTATCTACATTTTAAAAGTGGCAAAAGAAATAATCTATTTTAACATTACTTCCTACGGAGTTCTATTATAAGTTCCTGCCTCCATTATTTTCAATGAGAGGGTGTTGCAGTTTCACTGCTTGGCCATGTGTGACGCTGGACTTTCTCCAGATCTCAGCTGGAGTACATTTTACTATGATTTTGGGTCTTTTTGGTTGTCATAACTTTAGAGGTGCAGTTTGTGAATAGGAATGGTCTTACTCTTTTGTGATTGGGTGTCTAACGCTCACTAACCCACTCTATAGACCTCCACAAATCCTTCCCAGTACTACTTTATGTTCTACAAAATGCAGTTTGTGAATGGGGCCCATAATGTTCACCTTTTATGAATAGACTGGTGATTAAACAATAATTAGTGGATATGATCAGGGACTAGTGAAGCTTTCACCAGCAAAGCAGAGCTAACACTGGAACATGCCTATATTTTGAATGTTCATGTCTTCAATGACTTTCATAAATAAACTCGAAAATTCAGTTACCAATGAGCACTGATTTCAATTTGAAAATTTGTTTTAGCGTTCATAAAGGTGTTACTAATTAAACAGTGAACAATGGTGAATCTTATAATGCCAATTCAGCGAAAATATGAAAAATATTTTCTGGTCGCTATGAATTCTGGGTTTTTATACCACAGAAGTTTGTACAATAAAGCACCCAAACATGTAATACATTTAATATATAAGCAGATGTGCAGAGTTTTTCAAGTTTAAGTTTATTTGCGGAGTTAATCAAAACCATTGCAATACATTTTATTGATTACTAAAAATCAATAATTTATGCTTATAAAAATTCATCTTTCATTTTCTTAAAATGACCAAATTTGTCTATATAAAATTTATCAGATTCTTATGTTTAAAAGCGTGAAATGTGAAAGTACAGATAAGAACACTAAATTATAAAAGATTATAAAGCGCTTGGAAGTCTTTTAAAGTACTTCACTGTGAATGTCTTGCTGTTTCCTAGGGTCTATAGCCTGATCTTTTTCTCCACACTCTTGAGGAATTTTACAAGTTCACAGTTGAGTATCAGGTCCGTCAGGTTAAAGCACACGATTGTGGCCTCTCTGCACGTTCTTATCTTTCTCCTAATTAACTCTTTGCGAAGTATTATCTGTCGTTCATATAAGGAGGCTTTGCAGACACATAACACATGGATGATGTCCTCAGGAGCTTCACCACAAAGTCAACATTGATCTCCATAGTCTCTTCTGTGCCGTGGTGGGAAATACTCCAGTATTGGCACTACCCCATGCCTGATATTTAGGAACTTTTCCTTTTTCTGGATAGTGTAAGTTGTGGTTAGATAGTCTTGAGGGGATAACTTCTTATAGCTGCAAAGTGTTAGCCAGCCGTGTCTCCTCTTTGCCAGAGTCATCTTGTCCTCTGAGAGGGATATTACTTTAGTATATATTTTTATTATTTTCTCCAGCTCATTCCGGCGTAAATTCTGGTCCCAGTTGACTATGAGATCCAGGGTTGCAAGTGATCTTTGTAGATAAGCCCTCATGGGTGATCTTTCCCGCTCCTGTATTTCCAGCCCAAAGGTGATGACCTAAGAAGCCCCCTTTTGCACGCCTGAGGCTTTGGCAGCAGTTCACGAATGGCGTGTGTCTACCCAGAGTTTGTTTGACCAAGCCAAACTCTAATCTGATTTTCGCTGGAGACACGTAACTCAGTAGATGGAAAATTGCTTTGTATATTCTTGTGACTGTGAGATCTAGCGTCTTGAAGTTCCGGCCTCTCAGAGCCTAGCTTCCGTATTTCAATGTAGGCAGGATTTTTGGCTTGGGCTACCTGCAAGATTGGGCTAAAGGAAGAACCTTTCATTTTCTTGTGGACGATTCCTAGGCCAGCTCAAAGCGCCTGCCCTTTCCTCTTAGTTTCTTCCGTTTGGGCTGCAAAACTCCTGTTTGAAGAGAAAAGAACTCCTAGGTACTCATATGTATCTGTGTTTTTCCCTTTTTCAGTAGCCAGTTGCCAACAGTGTTTTCCCAATTTTTTTCCTTTCGAACGTAAGAGTTTTCAATTAAAAAACTATTTTTGGGGTAAAATACCATAAAAGAGACAAACATTTAAAAACATTAAACATTTCGATTTTAAAAGGGAGCAGGCCCATGTATTTTTAAAAACAGATACAATTAAAGATAAAATGGTCAGTTACCTAATAAAGTTCCAGCATCATGATGTACACTTATTATAAACATTGTAAAAACAGGTGATAAGTTACATGGTGTCAACAGTTATCATATATTTCTTCCTTGCGTACCACATACACAGCAAAAATCTGGAGACAGCAAACACTGTTGAGGACGTCAAATCGGTCTGAATAATTCTACAATCCTCCAGATTTCTAGTGATTCCTATGTGTCTGCATATTTGGACTATCCATTTTTCCCTAGCCCTGCCATATGTCTGGCAGAAAAACAGCATGTGTGCTACTGTTTCCTTATCATTGCCACAAGTTGGGCAACTCGAAACATCAGGGTCAATTGTTTTGGCCCATCTTGAGGTGAATGTGCAATGTGGCAAAGTCCCGTATCTAAAGTGCATATACAGTTTCCTGGCCAAGGTTGGCTCAACTAAAAAAGGTTTGATTCTGTATGTATCCTTAGTCATTAAAAAGATATCTGTTAATTTACCCAAAGTCGATGAGGTTAATAATAAATTTTGTCTATGAGATCTAAATCGGGATTTTATTTTTCTGGATGAAATGGTACAACAACTAGTTCCCGGATCATCCCACAATTTAGATAAACCCAATTCATTGAGAGAAGCCCTGATAAAGTTCAGCCATGGTATTTCATCTGCAGCGGGATATCTCAGAATGTCATCAAGACCTGTGCGATAGTATACTAATTCTGGGGTAGCCCAGATTTTTCTCCAGAATGTCAGGGGTCTAACTGCTGCTTTTTCCATGATTGATCTGAGGCTGGTATCCAGTCTTAGGGGGATCAAAGGGGTACTAGCCGGTAAGTTTAGGACCTCCCTCAAGAATCTATTTTCCACAAGCTCTAGGGTTTTGAGATTTTTGTATCCCCATAACTCCACTCCGTATAGGGCCACCCCCAGAGCCTGGCTAGTTTAGAGCTGCTCTACTGGAGAAAATGGTTTATAATGAAGTCCCTGAAGTATCATTTGCAGCCCTTCTATTTGTTGCTCTAATTTGATCCTTCGTTTGCTGATGTGGTGCGCCCATTCCATCTTTTCACTGAGGGTGACACCCAAATATTCAAACAATTGGACCCGTTCTATAGGGGCCCCATTTAATTTTGGATTAGATCGAGTCGAGTGGCATTGGTAAAAGACCATATACTTAGGGGCCGATTCCGATTCCGGCCGGAAAACGTACCGACCGACTCGGAGCCGGAATTAATTCCGACCGACACGTACCGGTGCAGCCCGACCCGCAAAGTACGATGAAAAGCGTGCAAAACCCGACCGACTCGTACGGAACACAAGCCGAATGACCGAGCCACGCGGTAAACAGCAATCCGGCCGGAAAAACACGCAAATCTAACCGACCGACACGCACCCGGAACAATCCCGAACGAAACGTACCCGCGAAGTCCCACCCGCCAAGTACGATGCAACGCGTGGAAAACACGACCGAGTCGCACGGAGGATAAGCCGTACGACCGACACGCATACAAAACTGCGAGCCGAAGCAACCCAAAACACCGCGACCGACGCGTCCGCAGCATAGAAAACAGCACAAACACAGCGTGAACGAATCGGAGAAGCCCGTAGGAGACAACTGCAGGGTCAGACTCGGCCACAAGAACGTCTCCTACATGCACGAAAAGTACAAAGGGAAAATACACAAAAAAAGCCAAACAAGCAACTACAAAGCCAATAAATACTGGGGGGGGCAGGGAACAAAGACACAACCACAACTCCACCCATATAAAGGACATAAATCCCTACCATGATCCTTTGCAAATTCAAATTACCTGCCAGCACTCAACAGACAGCAACCATACACCCACAGCTCATCCATCACACAAGCCACACACCATCAGCATCTCAACAAATAGCAACCTCACATACACCCAGCAAAACACACACTCACACACCTTCACCTGCACACCAACACACACACCACTCACCATCACCACCCATCACCATGCCCCCAAAGAAGAATCATAAGTTCCTAGATAGTGAATTGGAAGTCCTGGTAGATGAGATCCTCAGGGTAGAGCCACAGCTGTTTGGTACACTGGTCCAACAGACACCCATGGCGCAGAAAACCAAGATGTGGGAGAGGATCGTCGACAGGGTGAACGCACAATCACCATGTTTGCGCACAAAGATAGACATCCAGAACAGGTGGTATGACGTGCGCAGGAGGGTCAGGGAGCTGTTGAAGAAGGACTACCTCGTGAGCCAACACACCGGCAGTGGCCCTCCTGCGAAGCCAGTCTACCTCAAGCCCTGGGAAAAGAAGGTGCGGGCCATCCTACCACCAGTGAGCGTATATGGACTAGAAAACATACCAGAGCCTGTGAGTACACAACAAATGTACACAAGATTGTGCCACAATACACACACATCACTGTCAAGGGGAGAGTCAAACCATGCACCCTTAGCAAATACACAGCAACCAGAACAGAATCATCCCAAAATGTGTATGTCAGTCAGATAAACACAACACATGCCATCTCATAGTGACATGTAACTGTCTCATCACATGTACAAACACAACTACAACTACAGCTAGGCAGTGGCACAAATACAACTAACAAACACATCCAGACATGTAGCCACCACTACAACACCACCACACAGTGAAGCCCACTGAAAGAAAGGTATACTGTGTATGCTGGGCAAGTCAGTGTAGCCAATATCATCATGGGAGTCGTAGTCACAGATATTGCCCACCCTCACAATGCGCACATCAACACCACCATGAACCATGCTCACATCACAGGGAGTGGAAAACAACTGACAAGATGGCTGACACTGGCTACTGCTGTGGGGAGCACAAGGCCCTGCTGGCAACTGTGCACCAACCAACAGCAGGACACCACTGACTGACATCCTGAAAGACAACTTGCACTCCCTGCAATGGAAGCACCTTCCATGGTGGGATATCTGGCTGGGTGGGAAGGAGGACTCACAGCACTGACCATAGTTACAAGCACCTCCCCTCACACACCCCCTCAACACTAACTCCACATAACCCACCTGGGAGAATGCAATGCCTCACATCCTAACTGAAGATCCCACAAAGAACCACCACCCTGGGTTATGCTGTGTGAAGCACAGGGACACTCTTGGGACTTTTAGCCAAACAACTGCCAGGACAACACTCCCAGCCATCCTGTCAGCACAGGCACCCCACCCCACAGGGAAGCAGAGTCAAAAGGAAGGAAGGATGGGCATGCTGGGAAGGGGGGTGGAGGCAATAGCATGATGGGAGTTGTAGGCACAGATATTGGTCACCCTCACAATTGGCCCATCAACACCACTCTGAACCATGCTCACATCACAGGGAGTGGAAAAGGACTCACAAGATGGCTGACACTGGGTACTGCTGGGGGAGCACAAGGCCCTGCTGGGAACTGTGCAACAACCAACAGCAGGACACCACTGACTGACATCCTGAAAGACAACTTGCACTCCCTGCAATGGAAGCACGTTCCATGGTGGGATATCTGGCTGGGTGGGAAGGAGGACTCACAGCACAGACCATAGTCACCAGCAGCTCCACCCACCCCCCTAACACAAACTCCACACAACTCACCTGGGAGAATGCATTGCCTCACACTCCAATCAAATAACCCACAAAGAACCACAACCCTGGGTCATGCTGTGTGAAGCACAGGGACACACATGGGACCTGTAGCAGAACTAACCCCAGGATAACACTGTCAGCCATCTTGTCAGCACAGGCACACAACCCCACAGGGAAGCAGAGTCAAAGGGAAGGAAGCATGGGCATGCTGGGAAGGGGGTGGAGGCTATAGCATGATGGGAGTGGTAGTCACAGCTCAACATCCCTCACCCACATGGCCCAGCAAGCTCACACCCAAGCATGCACACACCACAGAGAGTGGAAAGCCCCATCAAAGATGTCTGACACTGGGGCTCTGTTGTGGGGAGCACAAGGCCATGCTGGGAACTGGCCACCAACCAACAGCAGGACACCACTGTCAGCCATCTTGCCATTGCTCTCACACTCACACACAGTGAAGTCCACCCAAAAGCAAGTAAGTATGGGCATGCTGGGAAGGGGGTGGAGGCTATAGCATGATGGGAGTGGTAGTCACAGCTCAACATCCCTCACCCACATGGCCCAGCAAGCTCACACCCAGGCATGCACACACCACAGAGAGTGGAAAGCCCCATCAAAGATGTCTGACACTGGTGCTCTGTTGTGGGGAGCACAAGGCCATGCTGGGAACTGGCCACCAACCAACAGCAGGACACCACTGTCAGCCATCTTGCCATTGCTCTCACACTCACACACAGTGAAGTCCACCCAAAAGCAAGTAAGTATGGGCATGCTGGGAAGTGGGGTGGAGGCAATAGCATGATGGGAGTGGTAGTCACAGCTCAACATCCCCCACCCACATGGCCCAGCAAGCTCACACTCAAGCATGCACACCCCACAGAGAGTGGAAAGCCCCATCAAAGATGTCTGACACTGGTGCTCTGTTATGGGGAGCACAAGGCCATGCTGGGAACTGGCCACCAACCAACAGCAGGACACCACTGTCAGCCATCTTGCCATTGCTCTCACACTCACACACAGTGAAGTCCACCCAAAAGCAAGTAAGTATGGACATGCTGGGAAGTGGGGTGGCGGCAATAGCATGATGGGAGTGGTAGTCACAGATATTGGTTACCCCCACAACTGTCCCATCAACACCACCCTGAACCATGCGTACATCACAGGGAGTGGAAAACTACTGACAAGATGGCTGACACTGGCTACTGCTGTGGGGAGCACAAGGCCCTGCTGGCAACTGTGCACCAACCAACAGCAGGACACCACTGACTGACATCCTGAAAGACAACTTGCACTCCCTGCAATGAAAGCACCTTCCATGGTGGAATATCTGGCTGGGTGGGAAGGAGGGCCGGATGTCAACCAAATACAACCAATGCAGACCATGTACACACCCCAACATTCACATAGAAATGCCCAAATAATGCAGGACAATGTGCTACACCAATATCAACCCCTGACTGTGACAACTTAGGACAATGCAATGTACAGGCCCGCATCCAGAGGCACAGTCACAACTGTCAGGTGTGTCAACCATTGATGCCTGCAGAAACATAACATACATTGTGTGTGTCTCCCAAAAACAGGTGATGATGGGGACACAGCAGCAGACGCTGAGGAGTCCCCGTCCCAGGCTCAAGAGGATACGGAGCTCACTGGTGTGGAACAGCCTCTGCCCTCCTCGGATGAACAAGACCCACCTGGCACCTCCGGAGCAAGTCATCATGCAGCACCAGCAGGACCACCAGCTGCACCCCCTGCACCCACCCCTCCAACGACTGTCAACACACATACCACCCCTGCCGACATGGACAGACCAAGGAGCACCACCACCACCAGCACAGGGACCCTGGACCAACTTGGGGCAATGGACACCACCACCACCAACAACCCCCAAGGTGGCCCAGGGTCACCTGTGCGTGCCACCTCAGGTACTGCACGTGTCGCCAGGGGTGGTGGGAGGGGTGGGAGACATAGGTCGCTGCTCGCAGAGGGGTCTGGACTGCATGATGACCCACAACTGGCACGCATAGCCGATGCGTACCAGTCCAGCACCGGAGAGTTCAGCCAGGTAGTGGGGCTCCTCAGGGACATTAAACAGCAGCAGGCTGCCCATCATGCCCGCTTGGACTCACACATGTCCCGCGTGGAGTCCAAGTGGGACACACTGCAAGAGATGACGGCGGTGCATAGGGACATATTACAATGCCTCCGCCAGATGAGCAGCAACCAGTCAACACCTCCCTGTGTGCCCACAACATCTGGTGCTGAAACAACTGCAACTGCCACAGGGAGGGCGGATGACTCTGGCGAAGAGTCCCCTGCACCGCAGCAGCCTGCACTTGAGGGTCCCCCCCCCAAAGAAGAGGGGCCGTCCGAGGAGGGGCAAGTGAGAGGCCGATGGCCATGTGCAACCCCCAGGAAGCCAAAACCTGTTCTGGATAATCACCTTTGTGCGCAAACTGTTCACCCTGTTGACTGCAACACAACTCTCCCACATGACATGGGGAGCTCAAGTTGGACCAATGTCTCAGATGACTGTGTACTTTACTGTGGACATTTCTGCTACCAGGACTTCCAAATCATCTAGGAACTTTGGATTACAATCACAATGTACAGCACCCACCATCCTGTGCACTATACTCACACATGTATGTCAATAAACTCACTAATACACCATACTTGCCTCTGTTGTGATTCCTACGTTGTCTCTGAAGTGGCGATGATGATCTGGGAAATGACACTGTGCATGCTAACTGCTACAGCAAGTACAACACCGGCATGTGAGTCATGGCGACATCACACATATGAGGGAGGCACACCACCAGGGCTACACAACACATACACACCATGGCCATCTGACTCATCGCCTACACTGATGTTGCCAGGAAATACGTTGCATTGCACAGACCCAACACCTATTCACAGTCTGTGTTAACTAGCCCACTGGTGCAGTAAGCAAATGTCAGTCAGATGTGTGACCACAGACAACGCACATCACAAAGTGAAGCACAGGTTTATTACACATTTGCAACATGTTGTAACCACCACAGATGCAAGGTAATCCCACCTGGCAGCGGGCACACAGTCAACAAGTGTAGAAGGAAGGAAGTCCATGGGTGTGGTGCACATCACCTGTAGGGACACGACAGCTACCACCCTGGAAGTCGAATCACGGTGTTGGGGATCACAGTTGACCAAACGACTCTGAAAGTACCCTGTGAAGGACAGAAATGGCACACAGTCAAAAGCACTGAAGAACAGGACAGAACTGCAATACTCATGCCCAATACATGTCACAAGATACCCACCCAGAACCAAGTAAGCATGTCAACACTGTTGGGGAGTACAGACTACCTGTAAGGACACATCGCTACACGCATACAGTCATGTAGCCCATGGACACACTCAAACAGCACCAGAGCACCACCAACACATATCATGCAAACTCACATCATTGACATGACATCTCTGGATACTCACATTCAGCTGAAGAAGTTGGTGATGAGCTGTGTGCGGACATCACCATCATCATCATCATCATCACTGGCATCGTGGTCCAGGCCAGGATCCTCCACAGGTGGCGGACGTTGGTCATCGTCATCCAGGATGAGAGGCAACTCCTTCCGCACTGCCAGGTTGTGTAGCATGCAGCAGACGATGACAATCTTGCACACCTTTGCTGGGGCATATGGGAGGGACCCTCCTGTCTTGTCGAGGCAGCGGAAGCGGCTCTTCAGGAGACCAAATGTCTGCTCAATCACTCTCCTGGTCCGACCATGTGCCTCATTGTAGCGCATCTGGGCTGGTGTCACAGGGTTCCTGAGGGGCGTCAGCAACCACGGCATGTTGGGGTATCCGGAGTCACCTACATACAGACAATTGCACATTAGCAGAGTTGGAAAAGAGGGTGGAACACTACATTGCAGAACACACACAATGGTACAAAGTCAGTACACACCAACAAGCCAGGCACGCTGGTTCCGCATCTGTGACATCATCCTCGGGATGCGACTACTCCTCATCACGTAGGCATCGTGTGCAGAACCAGGGAAATGGGCACACACGTGTGAGATGCTCATATCTGCAAGACAGACCACCAGTGCATTGACCGAGTGGTAGTGTTTGCGGTTCCTGTATGCCTGCTCTTGGGCCTGTGGTGGTACCAAAGCCACATGTGTCCCATCAATGGAGCCAATGACATGCAGCATCCTCCCCAGGGCATAGAAGTCACTCTTCACGCCAGTGAGTTGTTGGAGTCTAGGGAAATAGATGTACTGGTTCAGGTATATCAACATAGCCTCCAAAACATCCCGGAGCACACGGCTGAACATGGTCTGTGACATCCCACCAGCAGTCGCCACAGTGTGTTGAAAGGTACCGGTGGCAAAGAAGTGTAGGGCTGCCATCACCTTCACCTTGGGGGTCAGCGCTGTAGGGTACGGCCGGCCAGGTTGCAAATGTGGTGCCAAGCGCACTGCCAAATCCTCAATCAGCTGCCTGGTGAAGCGGTACCGTCGGATGCTGTCACGTTCCACCATCGTTGCCAGGTCAGGGAATGGTCTAAGGACAGCTGGTGCCCTGCAGTGCATAGGTGAAGAAAGCAAGATTGTCAGTCACCCCACATATGTGGCATTGAACACACTCAATATCACATGATACATCATTATGAGGCACAAGTACATGATGTGTGCAGTTCCGTAAGGATATGTATGGCACATACATGGCCAACATCTAACATCACAGTTCAACAAGTGGCATCAATAAGTCCCAGGTCGTGCCATTGGATATCATGAGGCCGTGTCACAGTTCCCATCTCCTGCTGCCACGTTACAAACACACCCCACAGTGACATGTGAGGACAGATGTGCGCCAGGCATCACAGCTCATCGACAGGTACATTCCCAGGGACCCTGTATTGCCACATGGACACTGGCATGACATGGTGTATCATGTATACACTCAATCAATCAATCAATCAATCAATCTATTTGTAAAGCGCGCTACTTACCCATGAGGGTTTCAAGGCGCTGAGGGGAGGGGGGGAGCTGCTACTGTTCGAATAGCCAGGTCTTGAGCAGTCTCCTGAAGGTCAGTAGGTCCTGTGCCTGCCGTAGGTGGAGGGGGAGGGTGTTCCATGTCTTGGCGGCTAGGTGGGAGAAGGATCTACCGCCGGTGGTTGTTCTTCGGATGCGGGAACGGTGGCGAGGGCGTGGTCGGCGGAGCGGAGCTGGCGGGTGGGGGTGTAGAAGTTGAGGCGGCAGTTGAGGTACGCTGGTCCGGTGTTGTGGAGTGCTTTGTGTGCGTGGGTGAGGAGCTTGAAGGTTATCCTCTTGTTGACGGGGAGCCAATGCAGGTCTTTCAGGCGGGGTGTGATGTGGCTGCGGCGCGGGATATCGAGGATCAGACGTGCTGAAGCGTTCTGGATGCGTTGGAGCCGTTTGAGGAGTTTCGCCGAGGCTCCGGCGTAGAGGGCGTTTCCGTAATCCAGTCTACTGCTGACGAGAGCCTGGGTGACCGTCCTTCTAGTTTCGGTGGGGATCCACTTGTAGATCCTGCGAAGCATACAGAGGGTGTTGAAGCAGGAGGAGGAGACGGCGTTGACCTGCTTCGTCATGGAGAGGGTGGAATCGAGGATGACCCCTAGGTTGTGTGCGTGGTCGGTGGGTGTGGGGGCCGTTCCTAGCGAGAAGGGCCACCAGGAGTCATCCCAAGCCGAGGGGGTGGACCCGAGGATGAGGACCTCTGTTTTGTCTGAGTTCAGCTTCAGCCGGCTGTTTCTCATCCAGTCGGCGACGGCCGTCATTCCCTCGTGGAGGTTGGTGTTGGCTGTGTGAGGGTCTTTGGTGAGGGAGAGGATCAGCTGGGTTTCGTCGGCGTAGGAGATGATGTTGAGGTTGTGCAGTCGGGCGATGCGGGCGAGCGGGGCCATGTAGACGTTGAACAGCGTGGGGCTGAGGGATGAGCCCTGGGGTACGCCGCAGATGATCTCGGTGGCTTCGGAGCGGAAGGGAGGAAGGCGGACGCTCTGTGTTCTACCGGAGAGGAAGGAGGTGGTCCAGTCCAGGGCCTTCTCTTGAATCCCTGCATCGTGGAGGCGTGCGCGTAGGGTGAGGTGGCAGACCGTGTCGAAGGCGGCCGACAGGTCCAGGAGGATGAGGGCCGCGGTTTCACCGTTGTCTAGCAGGGTTCTGATGTCGTCGGTGGCGGCTAGGAGGGCTGTCTCGGTGCTGTGGTTGCGGCGAAATCCGGACTGGGACGAGTCCAGAATGCTGTTTTCCTCGAGGAACCTGGTTAGTTGTATGTTGACGGCCTTCTCGATGACCTTCGCCGGGAATGGGAGCAGGGAGATGGGTCGGACGTTTTTGAGGTCCTTGGGGTCAGCCGTGGGTTTCTTCAGTAGGGCGTTGATCTCGGCGTGTTTCCAGTCCTCAGGGAAGGTCGCTGTCTCGAGGGAGCTGTTGATGGCCTTCCGGAGGTGGGGTGCGATGACGGTGCTGGCCCTGTTGAAAATGTGGTGTGGGCATGGATCTGTCGGGGATCCGGAGTGTACGGAGTTCATGATCTTGATGGTGTCGTTGATGTCTATGTTGGTCCAGGAGGTCAGGCGGTTGGTGCGAGTGGTGGTCGTGGGTGTCTCGGTGGTTGCCGGGGCGGTCGCGGTGTTGAAGCTGTCGGTGGTTGCCATGGCGATCGTGGTGTTGAAGCTGTCGTGGATGTCCGTGATCTTGCGGTGGAAGAAGGTGGCCAGTGAGTCGCATAGTTCTTGCGAGGGTGGGATGTCGTTGGCGCTGGAGTTGGGGTTGGAGAGTTCTTTCACGATGTTGAAGAGCTCTTTGCTGTTGTGTGCGTTGTTGTCTAGGCGGTCTTTGAAGGAGGCTCTCTTGGCGGATCTGATGAGGTGGTGGTGGTTGCGGGTGGTGTCCTTGTGAGCTGCGTAGCTTTCCGGGGTTCGTTCGCGGGTCCAGTTATTCTCTAGCTTACGGCAGGTTTTCTTGGATGCCTGGAGGTCTTGGGAGAACCAGCTCGCTTTCTTCCTGGTGTGGCTGGTGGTGAGTTTCTTGAATGGGGCAAGGGCATTGGCGCAGTCTTCGATCCATTGTCTGAGGTTGTGGGCTGCGGCGTCCGGGTCGGTCGGGTCTGCGGGAGGGTTTTGGGCGAGGGTGGTGGTTAGCTGGTCATCGGTGACTTTGCTCCAGCAGCGGCGTGGCATCTGTTGGGTGCGGTGCGATGTGACGGGTTTCCGAAAGGTGAAGTGGATGCAGCGGTGGTCAGTCTAGTGGAGTTCAGTGGTGTGGTTGAAGCAGACGTGGGTGCTTGCTGAGAAGATGGGGTCCAGCGTGTGGCCGGCGGAGTGGGTGGGCGTCGTGATGAGTTGTCTGAGTCCGAGGTTGGCGAGGTTATCGATCAGGGTGGAGGAGTTGGGGTCGTTGTTGTTCTCGAGGTGAAAGTTCAGGTCCCCGAGGAGGATGTAGTCCGTGGAGGCAAGGGCGTGCGTGCTGACGAGGTCGGCGATGGAGTCGCAGAACTGTGGTCGGGGTCCGGGGGGTCTGTAAACGAGTGTTCCTCTGAGGGTGGTGTTGGGGTCGGTGTGGATCTGGAAGTGCAGGTGTTCGGCGGTGCAGAGGGTGTCAGCGTCGTTAGTTGAGATGTTGAGGGTGTTCTTGTGGATGATGGCGATTCCTCCTCCTACTCCGTTGGTGCGGTCCTTGCGGATGATCTTGTAGCCTTCCGGGATGGCTATGGCGATGTCGGGTGCTGAGGAGGGGTTCAGCCAGGTCTCGGTCAGGAAGGCGACGTCAGGGGTGTGGGTGTCCAGTAGGTCCCAGAGTTCGACGGCGTGTTTCCTGGCGGAGCGGGTGTTTAGGAGGATGCAGCGAAGGTGGTTGGATTGATTGGCGGATGGGTTGGCAGGCTGGATGCTGGTGTAGCTGCAGTTTCGGCAGGTGAAGGGTCCGTGGGTGCGTTTCGGGGCGGCCAGGTAGCAGGAGCTTGAACGTCCGGTGTTGAGTGCGTGGAGGGCTCCGGTGGCGTAGTGGAGGCGGGTGTTGTGGCGGTCGCGGGGGCCAGGGGTTCTGGCGCTGGGCGCAGTCCAGGCGCGGATGGGCGCAGACAAGCTTGCCTTAGGCGCGCCAGCGGCGCGCCCGCTGCGCGCGTCCGCTGCGCGGACGCTTCACGGTCTGCAAAAGAGTGCTGATTGGAGGGAGGAGCAGCTTGGTGGCGGGAGCGGGGCGGCGAATGGGCTGACAGGGGGCGGGGCCGCAGGGAGGCAGCGGCGGGAAAAGTGCGGCGAAAGTGACCGGCTCAGCAGCGGCTGAGACCGGGGGCAGGCGGAGGCAGTAAGCGGGCAGGTCAAGCAGGAGACAGCAGCAGGAGACCAGGGTGAGCAGGCGGCAGCGGCGTGGGGGTGACCTAACCTGAAGGCAGGGTCAGAGGTCGCTCCCTGCGCCGCTTCGTGATCTCCTTAAGAGTGCTGATGGGAGGGAGGAGCAGCTGGGTGGCGGGAGCGGGGCGGCAAATGGGCTGACAGGGGGGCGGGGCCGCAGGGAGGCAGCGGCGGGAAAAGTGCGGTGAAAGTGACTGGCTCAGCAGCGGCTGAGACCGGGGGCAGGCGGAGGCAGTAAGCGGGCAGGTCAAGCAGGAGACAGCAGCAGGAGACCAGGGTGAGCAGGCGGCAGCGGCGTGGGGCGACCTAACCTGAAGGCAGGGTCAGAGGTCGCTCCCTGCGCCGCTTCGCAATCTCCTTAAGAGTGCTGATGGGAGGGAGGAGCAGCTGGGTGGCGGGAGCGGGGCGGCGAATGGGCTGACAGGGGGCAGGCCGCAGGGAGGCAGCGGCGGGAAAAGTGCGGCGAAAGTGACTGGCTCAGCAGCGGCTGAGACTGGGGGCAGGCGGAGGCAGTAAGCGGGCAGGTCAAGCAGGAGACAGCAGCAGGAGACCAGGGTGAGCAGGCGGCAGCGGCATGGGGGCGACCTAACCTGAAGGCAGGGTCAGAGGTCGCTCCCTGCACCGCTTCGCGATCTCCTTAAGAGTGCTGATGTGAGGGAGGAGCAGCTGGGTGGTGGGAGCGGGGCGGCAAAACAAAACAAACATGACCCCCACAGGTAGTGGTCCCTGTTGCCTCGGCAGGACAGACATGGACGTCTGTGACACACACACGCACAACATCAAAGTCCATGCACAAACAACGTGGTGGTGGAGACTGCCACCCATTGTGCACATGAAATCAGAGACATTGTAAACACAACATGCACACAGACTGTGGAGGACCATCACCATTGTGCCAATGGGTCACCCTGGGTTAAACATACCGTCCCACATGGGACTCAGGGGGTATGTGACATGACATACACATACACCACCGTGAAATGTGACCATGCCACATGCTCAGATATGAACAGTTGCACATCACAGTGGTCATGTACATGAAACACCAAGGATTCTGTCCCCATGAACACGTGCACAGCCTGGGGGTGGCTGCCCCCAAGTGACACCCACAGAACAACATGTTCACCCCCATACACGGAATAGGTAATGCAGCCTTACATGCCGTAGGATACAGTTTGGACAGGCTGTGGTGTTGTAGGTGTGCCCCTCACTCCCTGGGAAGTATATGTGGCTGGCATATGTTCACCTGTGACAGGCATGGTGACATATGCCAGTGACTTGTACAGGGACGCGTTGGACAGCAATGGACCGATCAGTGCGCACACATTGGCCATTGCATTCAATGTGTGCTGGTTCGCGTTGTATTCGCAATACGCGTTGGACAGCAATGGACCGATCAGTGCGCACACATTGGCCATTGCATTCAATGTGTGCTGGTTCACGTTGTATTCGCAATACGCGTTGGACAGCAATGAACCGATCAGTGCGCACACATTGGCCATTGCATTCAATGTGTGCTGGTACGCGATGTATTCGCAATACGCGTTGGACAGCAATGGACCGATCGGTGCGCACACATTGGCCATTGCATTCAATGTGTGCTGGTTCGCGTTGTATTCGCAATACGCGTTGGACAGCAATGGACCGATCAGTGCGCACACATTGGCCATTGCATTCAATGTGTGCTGGTTCGCGTTGTATTCGCAATACGCGATGGACAGCAATGGACCGATCAGTGCACACACATTGGCCATTGCATTCAATGTGTGCTGGTACGCGTTGTATCCTAGGTACGCGTTGAACAGCAATGGTCCGATCGGTGTGCCCGGCCGGCCCATTGCATTCAATGGGTGTGGGTACGCGTTGTATCCTAGGTACGCGTTGAACAGCAATGGTCCGATCGGTGTGCCCGGCCGGCCCATTGCATTCAATGTGTGCGGGTACGCGTTGTATCCTAGGTACGCGTTGAACAGCAATGGTCCGATCGGTGTGCCCGGCCGGCCCATTGCATTCAATGTGTGCGGGTACGCGTTGTATCCTAGGTACGCGTTGAACAGCAATGGTCCGATCGGTGTGCCCAGCCGGCCCATTGCATTCAATGTGTGTGGGTACGCGTTGTATCCTAGGTACGCGTTGAACAGCAATGGTCCGATCGGTGTGTCCGGCCGGCCCATTGCATTCAATGTGTGCGGGTACGCGTTGTATCCTAGGTACGCGTTCAACAGCAATGGACCGATCGGTGTGCCCGGCCGGCCCATTGCATTCAATGTGTGCAGGTACGCGTTGTATCCTAGGTACGCGTTGAACAGCAATGGTTCGATCGGTGTGCTCGGCCGGCCCATTGCATTCAATGTGTGCGGGTACGCGTTGTATCCTAGGTACGCGTTGAACAGCAATGGTCCGATCGGTGTGCCCGGTCGTCCCATTGCATTCAATGTGTGCGGGTACGCGTTGTATCCTAGGTACGCGTTGAACAGCAATGGACCGATCGGTGCGAACCCATTGGCTATGGCCTGGCCTGGCAACGGACGCGTTTTCAAAATTTGAACAAGTCTGATGCTGTAAATTCAGTTGGTCACCCACAACAATGTTGCAAATTCATGGGTGTCATGAAGTTGAACATTTGAAGAATGCTGGGGGCGTGTGTAAGTGGTGCAATTCCATGGATTGGCCAGATTCAGAAGATGCAAATGACTTGGACCTATCACCTTGGACACATGGGACAGTATCTGCCTCTGCAGCACACATATAATGCTGGCTGTTCCCCTGAGAGCTCACTTGCCTGCACTACATGCTTCAGGACGACATCTGCCACTACACTGCTGCTGTATCTGCACCCTCTGGACCCTGCAATGGCACGTACTGTGGAGAGAGCCCCAGCCTTCAGCACTGAGGAGAACCAGGCCCTGCTGGACAACCTCCTTCCACAGTACAGCAAGCTGTATGGGAAAGCAGGGGAGCAGGTGAGTGTTCTGTCCACTGCCTTTCTAAATGTGCATGTTGTCTGGCTAGCAAGGCTAACAGTCTGCACGCCACTGGCTAGCAGGCTCACTGAGTAGTTGTCACCCCCCATAGTGTGTAGTTACATGCACTGGACAGGGATAGTGCAGTGACAGTGCATTTAAACAAGGTTTTACTTCCCAGGCAATGATACCATGTAGTAACTGCTGGCATTCTGTCCATGGCCATCGTTGCACTGCCTGTGTACATCATGTGCCCCTGTGATTGAGACATGTATATACAACTGTGTAATGCACGGATATGTTGCATGTGTAGTAATGGCATTCTCACTTTGTCATCCTCACAGGTTGATGCCCACCAGAAGCAGCAGATATGGCTGACCATCGTCCGGGCAGTGAGATCCGTGGGGGTCTACAAGCGCCGGATCCGCAACTGCCAGAAGAGGTGGCAGGACCTTCGGGGCTGGACCCGGAGGATCGCACGGGTCCAGCTGAAGCTGTCGCCTCCTCGCAGGAGGGGCGGACACCGGACCCTGACCCCCACATGCTCAGGATCCTGGCGGTGGTCTTCCCTGATCTGGATGGGCAGCTGAAGGCCAGAGAGCATCAAGGAGAGGGTGAGTCCATGACTGCATTGTGAACTATGTCTGCCATGCTATGTGCCCTCCTCTGGCCTGGTTAAACTTCCACAGTACATCAGTCATGTGGTCCAGGACCCATGTCCCTCTATTGTGCACTGCCCACTCCTCATCTGATACCCTGGTGTGGCCCTTACAGTCAGGGAATTGTGTCACTTGGGTACTGTGTCCTTGCAGTTTGCTTGACTCAAGGTGGGGGACAGCATCTGTTTCCCTAACTCTGTGGTGGGCATCATGGGTGGGTCCATTGCTTACACAATGGCTGTGTTCTGACATGTAATCTGCGTGTTACTTTGATATGTGGTCCAATTGCAGAGCTGATCCACCACATGTGCCTGGGGTATCTGGCACACACCCATGCTGCGGGTGGGAACAATGTTTGGGCCCCAGGAGTGTGTATATTACGTGTGTCACACATACTTAGCCAGCTGCCTGCTGTCCAGGGCTCATCCCTCATTCATGTGGGGCAGGACAGTCATGCCTACTCCAGGCCATACAATACACTCTGTACTCCCACTCCCGTGTATCAGCTGACACGTTGTGCTCAGTGATTTGTCCCCTCAGGTGTCTGCCTCTGTGTCAGTGTGCTGTGGCTTCGTTGTCAGGTCTGCTGGGGTGTTTCTCGGTTGGGGCTCAGCATGCCACCAGAGATGTGACCATAGGAGACGATACTTGTGTGGGTGTTTGATCACCTGACCGTGCAGACTGGGGTATGCGAATGTGAAGTTCAGGCAGCTGTTTTCCATTCACAGCAGATTGTGAGGTGCTCAGGTTCAGAGGGTAGTGTTACAGGTCTCCCATATGTCCAATCGGTATGACCTGGACAGATAAGTGTTCAGATGATGTGGTGTGTGGGGGATGTACATGTGCACTTGTTCAGCTCCAGGACTTGCATTCCCCATGACCTACTATTGTGACACAGTGCAGAGTGTTGTTGTCTGGCTGCCCTGCCCATGTGACTGGAGACAGTGATGTATGACTTAGCAGGCATGCCTGTGCCATGGCATGTGACTTCCTATTAGTGATCCTGCAGGGTAGTGACATGTGCTACATGCACACCATTGTGGCAATGGCTATCAGGACATGGGTGCACCATGGTGTCTGTCGCTGGTATGCATCACATGCATTTCCTATTTGACTCTGGGCATCCCTTTCATCCGGACACCTGTACTGACTCAGTGGCAAGAGTTGTGATGTGTGCATGTTCACATGCTTCACCGTGTTCTCTGCACTGTCCAACTACTGTGTAGGTGGTGCATGTGTCCACACTGGGGTATTGCCATCCAACAGACACCAGACAGATGGGTGCAAGGCCAGGTGGGATGTGAGTGCCATGGTTGACCATCAGACTGACAATTGACTTCTGTTCTGTTTGGGCACTTTTAGCAATGTTCAACTAAGGATGCCAGGGCTTGCTCTGTAATGTGCTGTACTTACTGTGGTGTGTGCGTTCGGTGCAGGTGACTGATGTCTGTCTGTTTCCCTATTGATTGCAGATATATCCACGGCCACAGGAGGGGACAGCTCCACGGACCAGGAGGAGACGCAGAGCCAGACTGGGTCAGCAGCCGAGGAGTGGTCGGAGGGACCCAGTGGCACGGAGGGCGAGGGGAGCCACACTTAGGAGTCCTCAGCACCATCCACCTCAGCTGAGGACCGCAGCAGCTCGGAGGATGACTCCCTTATGGAGGCGGGTATCAGCAGCCACCACACCCCAGCTAGTGTTGCTGTCCCCGCCACCACCACCGCCCTCCCATCGACTCCCATTCCCGAGGTCTGTGGAGGCTCCCATGTTCGGGAACGTGTCTCCTTCGGGCCAGGCACCGCACCCCCTGCCCCTGTGTCCCCTGCTGCCCTGAGTGAGGAGTCTGTGTACCTCCTTCGCCAGCTCCATGTAGGGCAGACAGCGATGCTGACTGTCCTCCATGCACACACCACTCTGTTGACTCAGCTGGTGTCGTTCATGGAGGGCATCTCATCGGGCATGTCTGCCCTACAGAGGGGCAATAGGTCCATGGACTCCTCCCTGACGGCAGCAGTGTCCCTCCTCCGACAGTCCCTCACCCCTCCTGCCTCTGCCCCATCCATACTCCCCAGCACCTTACCTGTCCCAAGCACACGCACACCGGCACAGACACACACCAGCACAGACACGTGCAGCACACAGACACACACGCCACAAACAAGACGCACACGCACGCACAGTCAGGGGACTGAAACCACACTCACAGGGGATGGGGCCCAGGCACACACACACGCATCCACGAGCACTGCGCAGTCCTCAGTTGCCTCTCCCTCCAAAGCCCCCTCCCTTGCCTCACCTGCAACCCCAAAGACACAGCGGCTCTTCCTCAGTGACCTCGGCCTCTTCCCCTCCGATCCAGCTGATACAGCATTCAGGGGGAAGAGGAAGCCCACCCACACGGAGCGGAGTGCCCCTCGCCCACGGACACCCTCCCCAGGCGCAGACCGACTGACGCCCCCACCCGCAAGTCCCCCGGACCCGGAAGAGCAAGACCCCGCCACCGCCCTGCAGCTCAGGCACCAAGTCTCCTTCCTCCATCCCTCAGGCCCCCACTCCACAGGTGCCCCCACCACACCCTGCCCCAGGTTCCCCCACCCACAGATACACCATCCCCAAAAGGATCAGGCCTTCTCCCCCTGCCACTTGCTCTTCCGGCCCCACAACTCTCGCCGCGCTTGTCTGTGCCACTGGTGTGGTGAGGGTGTCCTCCCCCTCTGTCCTGCCCACCTTACCTGATCCCCATTCTCCTCCCCTGGAGGTAGGCACTGCAGTGGAGTCCACTACCACCCTGTCTGACTTGGGCACTGCAGTGGCGAACCTGTCCACTCCATCTGCACGGTCCACTGCAGTCGTGCCGGCACCCACACCATCTGAGTCATGCCCCCAGTTGTGCCGGCACACACCATGTCAGACACCTCCACTGCAGTTGTCAGTGGCTCTCCAGCACCCACCACCCCTTCCCTGCCTCCTCCTGGTGAGCCCTGATCCTGTCCCTGCGGTGCCTGGCCTGCCCCCCGTATGCCCCTCCTAGGGGATTGTCCCTGGTTTTTATCAGTGCAGGCATGCGTAGGGTGACATCTGCCACTGTCACCCTGTTTTGACTTCCATGATGGACTGGCCATTGGCCTTTGTTTTTTTTTAAATGACTTCAAGTTTCGAACCCACATATGCTGAATAAAGCAACATTCTGTTCTCTAGTGCTTTTGCTTCTGATGTACATGATGTTGATGATGCTAACCATGCCCTTGCTGCAGTGATGGTGATATTTGGTCTCATGAAAATGAAGTGTTACTGTGCCGGAACCCATGTGGTCCAGGGGGACTGTGTCCTATCCTGTGGTGTATCCATGTCATCCTTAGCAGCATCTGAGGGTGTCATGTTTTCAATATTTGGCAATGGGATTTCCTACTTACATTTGCAATGTCACATCTGTGGCTTCCACCTCTGCACATCTGTTGTGCTTGCCATTGTTCAATTAGTCTAGTTCCCTGACCGTGTGGCCATCTCCACTGGACATGCAGGTTTGGGCATCAATGGGGAAGGACTCATCTGTGTTGTCAGTGCAACTTGCTATACCTGTGTGTTGGATCTGTGCTGATGATTTCGTTGACACTCCCATGACCAGGCTGATGTGACGGGAGCCTTCATTTGGTGCTAATTGTTGACTGTGTGACCAAGTGTTCTGCTGACATGATGGAGCCCTACTGATGCGACATATGGCACAGCTTTCCTCACACAGGAGTGGAGTCCCCTCATGGCAGTGTGTACTCCTGTGAGATCGCCTGCGCCCAAGGTGTGTGTTGTATGAGCATGTCTGTGTGTTCACTTCCATGTTGCTGTGCATGCTGGGATCCCTAGTGATGTTCCTGTTTGTGATGCTTGCTGAGTTGACCTATGTTCCCCAAAGTCTTCTCCCTGGGTTCTCTGTGATGTGGGTGCATGGCACATTACTGGTCATCAGGGTGTCACCCATAGGTGTGTTTGCTGTCAGGGCTGAGTTTGTGGGCAGACGCTGATGGGTCACAGTCAGGATTCCCCTTGGCACTTGTCGTTTACACCTGTCATGTGATTTCCGGTTTGTGTTAGCTGTCATTGGTTGTGACACGTGTGTGTGACTGCTGGCACTCCTCAGGGTCAGGGCTGCAATGTTGGTAGTTGTCTATGTGTGTTCTTTGTGGGTGACCTTGGCTTCTTCATTGGTGTGTGACTGTGGCAGGGATCCCATTGGTTTGTGTGGTATTGCCGTCATGTCCATGTACAGCGTAGTGTGCAGTGTGTCAGACATTCAGGAGTCTTGTTGAGTGGCCATGTGTGATGTGTTTCTGCACCTTGGTTCCCACCACCCCCTGGGATTGTCATGGGTGCATGTGCAATGTCACCAGTGCATGTGAGCTTCACTGCTGCACATTGTTGGAGGTCGAGGTGTGTGGTGTTGAGTGTGTGCAGATGAGAGTTGTTGCCCGGCTAGTCCCCTGCCTCCATGTTGCCCTTGGCTTACTGGCCGTGCTGATTGATTTGTGCTTGTGTAGGTGTGATGGTAGTTTGTTGCTCAGGACACATGACTGTGGTTCACAGTGTGAACGACATCTAGCTTTGTCATCAGAGTGGGATTGTAATGCAGCCCAGGCTCACCACATTGATGGGGGCCCTGGGGGTAGTGCTGTGGTGTGTCTGTGTCTTGCTGTGTCAGTTGCTGTTCCTACATGCTTGTGTGACATGTGTGATTTGTGCTCCCTCTCATCTGACAATGCATGATTGCCCACATATGGGATTTGGATCCATGAGTTGCCTTTGTGTGGCACTGTATGCACATCTGTGTAATTGGTATTCAGGCCTCCTCATGTGTTGTGTGGTTGCCTGGGGACACTGGTACCCCCCCCCCTCACCTGATGTGTTTGATGTGCAGTGTGGGTCTGCCTGTTTGTGTTTGTGCATCTGCACCACTGCATTGGCATATCTTTAGTGTGCCATTGTCTGTATGTTGTTTGGTGTGTTTCCCCTGCTGTCCCTGAGACTCCTAGGTCATCAGTCAGCACAATGATCATTGTTTGTGTGTCCCATTGCTGCCATGGTATGGTATCTGTTCACCTCACATCTACAGTCTCCACAGGGTATCTGCATTTGTGTGCCCATTGGTGCAAATATGTGGGTCTGCATTCTGATGGTCACTTCTGTCATTGTGTCATTGATGAATGTTGACAGTGTCAGCCCCCATGGGTGATGTTTGTCTGCACATGGCCAAAGGTATGTCTTATTTGCACTGCACTGTTTGCCTCCCCCAATCTATGTTGCTATGGGACACAAGCACTACTTTGCCACTGATGTGTTTGTTGTTCTGTGACCAGGAATCATCCATGCAGTTTGGCCCTTGCAGCTTTTTCTTTGTCGACACTTACATTTTGGTCACTGTGATGATGGGAGTTTGGACCCCATTGCCACAATGTTCAAGATGTGCTTCAGCTATGGACCCCACACTTACATTTTGGTCACTGTGATGATGGGGGTTTGGACCCCATTGCCACAATGTTCAAGATGTGCTTCAGCTATGGGCCCCACACTTACATTTTGGTCACTGTGATGATGGGGGTTTGGACCCCATTGCCACAATGTTCAAGATGTGCTTCAGCTATGGGCCCCACACTTACATTTTGGTCACTGTGATCATGGGGTTTTGGACCCCATTGCCACAATGGTCATGGCCTGCTTGCATTGTGGGGGCCACACACATTTATGTGTGGCACATGTGATAGGGGGTCACATTGTAGGTTCAAAGTCATGTTCAGTGTTGTAGGCATTTGACACAGTCTACACACGCTTGTCATGGTGTTGGGGGGGGATGTCTTTATGTTGCATTCTTTATGTTGGTGTGTGCTTGTGGTGTCATGTATTAGCCATCCTGTGAGTGGGGGTGTTGTTGGTGATAGGCATCCAGCCCCCCATGGGTAGGGGTGGTAGTAGTGACAGGCATCCAGCCCCCCATGGGTAAGGGTGGTAGTAGTGGTAGGCATCTGGCACCCCCTGGGTAGAGGTGGTAGTAGTGACAGGCATCCAGGCCCTTATGTGTATATGTGGCATTGGTGATGGGCATCCCGCCCCTATGGTGCTGCTGTTGCTGGTGTGAGTAATTTCTGCATCCCTCTGTGTGTGTGTGATATGTCGGGTACGTGTAGTTTGTTTTTGTGGTTGGTGTCTGGCTTACCTTCTGCGCCGTACGCGTCCGTGCCTGTTCCGGTAGTAGATGTAGAATATTGGTAGGATCGGAACGATGGGATTCATGGTTGGTTCGTCTCGTTCGTCTTTCTCGTTGCTTCGCCTCGTCCTCGTCGCTGGCATGTTCGTCTCGTAGCCGTGGATCGTGTTGTGGCGCGAATCGGAGCTTATGTGCGCCTCTCCCGGATGCTTTGACGTGCCGTGCGTAGCGACGGGTTCGGCGCGTACGGGAAGCGCATCGTACTTGTCCGGCCGGACGGGGCTGCATTTTGGCTTCCGGGCGACTCGATTCTGCGTTTACGGATCCGGCTCGGTCGGGGAACAGGACCTGGATTGGGTGAGTACGACTGGGTCGGAATCTGTGCTGTTGTGCGCATCGTACTTGTTCGTTCGGATTAATGTGCGGATCGGTCGGGAAACAGGCATTCGCATGGCTTTTTTCCAGACCGAATGGTGTTAGGTGCGCCTTTGACCGAGATCGGAATCGACCCCTTAGTCTTTGACATGTTAACTTCTAGCCCCACATCTGAACAGAACCTGCTGAACTGGTTCGGTATGTTCTGGATCCCCATCGGCGACTTGGCCAAAACAAGAGTGTCGTCTACAGATGTGAGGGCCAGAACCCTCATCTTTGCATGTTTGGGTGCATCGTTATCACATTTATTTAAATAACCAACCAGACCATTTATATACAACGTAAATAGGGTGGGGGCAAACGTAAGTGTTTTAGTTTTGGTCAAATTAATGGTTAGTCCATTTTTATTTGAGTAATCGGCAGTTATGTCCAGGAGTCGCTGCAATCCCACTATTGTCCTGCTTATCAGAACTAAGTCTGATGTTGCAAAGCCACCCAGTTTTGGTGTGTGACTAGTTACCATATTTAGTAAGGGCGGAGATCCGAGAGAAACAAATTGAAAAGTGTTGTTGGAAGGACACATCCCTGTTTTAGACCCTCTGCTGTTTGTATATGCCTAGACAGGTGGGAGCCATTTCCAAGTTTTATCCTTATCCACGTATCAGTGTGCAGCATTTGCAGAGCTTTTAGAAGGCCATCTGGTATTTTCCAGCCTGCCAGTTTTTGTCATAGAATGTTTCAGCTCACCTTGTCGAAAGCTTATTTACAGTCTATGAAGCATAGGTACACAATTTGTTTATATTTTATTGCATAAATGGTCCCTGTTTCTCTGGTAAGGCCGGCCTGGTTTGGTGGTATGATATGATGTTCCTCTGCCCAGAACTGCAAGTCCTCCAAAACAATACCTGCAAAATATTTTGCTTCATTATCGATTAATGCTACCAGGTGGTAATTCTCTGGTCTATTTTCTCTCCCCCTTGAATATTGGCGAGATCACTGAGCCATTCCATGACACGGGGATTCAGCCATTGAATAGGATAGAGTTGAAAAGTGGCTCTAGCTTCTCTGCCCAAAATGCTGTTTCTTCTTTAAACATTGCCGGCGTAATCCCATTGGGGCCTGGTGCGCCCTCTCGTCGGCCTGTCAAGATGTGCCTCTGGATATTCTGTATACTACTTTTTAGCAAAGGTTCAACTCGCTTTCACGGATTTTGATCTGTGACTGCAATCATTTCGTAAGATGTGAGCTGGGAGATTTGATTAGAGATTTGTTCCTGTTGTCTTGGAGGTGTGTACTCCTTTCTATTTGTATGAGTTGTAGCCCTTGTGTTAAAATGAGTAGTTAGGAAGCTGACCCAGGTGGCTTCTGAGATGTTTGAACCTGGCGCCTGCGGCAAGGATTTGTTGATTTATTGACCACCAAAAATTTGCTGAATTGCTTCTTTTAGCATCACAGAGTAATTTAGCCCAGAAGATTTCTTTGGTAGTTTTTTTGCTTTCCTTAAATCACGCCAAAGGCTTAAGTCGCTTGGTGCTTTCCTCAATTGTCTCCACAATTGGTTGACCTCCCTTGTTTTTGCCTTGATTTGATTACTCCTCCTCATGGTCCTGTGCGGATAGGTATTGACTCTTGGGCTTTTGTGTCGGTTTACTACTGTGATTGCAAAGAGCGCCGCATATTCTGCTGTGAAGTTCTCCCATCTTCTTACTGGATCCTGCGTGGCATCTAGGGTATAAAATAAATCCTTGCACTTTGAATGAGATTCGACAAGGAATTTGGCGTCCATTTTATTCTCTTGTTTTGAATTGTATATGTTTCAATCTCCTGGTCGTTTGATGGCTCATGTTCTAGTGCTGTGATTGAAAAAACTATCTCCCGAGGGCGATGGTCGCTGTCAATTCTCTCCTCTCCCAGGGCGTATGAAGATGCACGTTGCATTAGAGATATATCCATCAAAGTATAGTCAATCAAGGATGCTGCAGTTTTAGAATAGTATGATAGCCCCGGCGGTTGGTCACCAGTAAGCAGCTGATAACGCTGATTCTTATCTTATCACCTCTAAGAATCTTCAGCTCACCAGGATCTTTTTACCTGCTGAATAGTGTGAAGGGGAAAAAATCTTTTTTCTCAAATTATACAACAATATTTAGAACCCAGTTTACCTTAAAGACCACTGACTCCGAATTCAATTTTGTGGGTTTATTACAGCCAAGAATAACTGCACGTGCAAGCACCTCAACACGAGGTTAAAGAAATAGATGGGCACTAATACAAATAGCATCCTACGTAGGAGTCTCATCCGACTCAGGATAAGAAGAATCGTTAGCTCCAGAAGTATTAGACAAGCGATAACTGCTCCAATCTCTATATTATTCTTCATTTACCTAAATAAACATGTAACCATTAGCTGTCCCTACTCTACCACTAAGATGACATACCTACTTAACGAATTTCCCAGGCAAGAGTAAGAGAAAAGGTGTCAGCTGTGAAGACTTCCTAAGAAGTGCACTCACATAGCATTTTGAGCTCGTTCTAAGATGCTCCTTCCTAGAATCCCTCTCTGTCTTCTCTCTCTGGTCTCCTCTACCTCCTCTCTCTCTCCTCCCTCGGGGCCCTGTCCCTAATACAAAACCCAAATACAATTGAACACGCCCTTGTCACGCCTCTTCGGCCAGGTCTTCCTTTTCGTACTTTTCCATCGAAACTCTGACTTCATCCAGGGCGGTTACGATGACCTTGAGTCCCAGGCACCTTCTCCGCTGAAAGTATCATTCATGCATTCCAGTATACTCCCATCTCAGTGTCTCCCACCACCCTAACTCCTAAAACAAAGAGCCAGTCTTTTACTAACAAGGCATGTGTCCTTGCACCTGCAACAGAAGATACGTTCAACAGAAACCTTCCACTGTACTAATTAATTCTACTGTTGGTGCCCAGAGAGCCTTTCCAAGAGAACCTTCTCTGCCTACAAAATATGCTAACATAAGAACAAACAGGCCTTTCCTTTGCGTATATGCAGTCAGGCCTTTACACAATTTAAACACACAGTTCTTAATCACTTCTATAAGCATTGATACATACATTTCATATGCGAAAAGTGAACTACACGTGCAACTTAATATGATACACGTTTAAACTACTGCATCTCGATTACACATAGGCTGATTCAATTATACATCATTTAAACACGATTCAGTTAAGCATTACATTTGCATGATTAAAATGCCACAATTATGCTTCTATCCACTCTAATAACTGCGGGTTAAACTACAATTTACTGGTCATTCATTGGTGTATGGCTGGATATATGCGGGTGCGAACTAACGGTGATTATGATGCACCCCTACAATTTTCACGAGAACATGGCGCTCTATCAGTTCCCCCCTTTGATGACTCCTGTCATCACATCTTTACAACACTCTTGGAGAAAGAACAGACCTAAACAGAGCTTGTTGCCATTCTCCCTTGTCTGAATCTCTCCAAATTCTTAAGGTTTCGATAGTGACTGTCCTGCAGTCTAGCCATTCTCGTCTCATTTTCTCTCAGAGCCCTCTCAGTTCTGCCTGCTCGATACCACTTGTATGCCTTGATCAAACCCCACAGACAAACCACACAAACCACCACAATAAGGAGAGGTCTCAGAACATAGCCAAGGAATCCCTTTCCCAAATTCGCAAACCAGCTCCCCACTTTACCGAATCCTTTTCCAACCTTCTCCCAGGCTCCCTCTTCAGTCAAATCCGCTATTTTCGTATGTATAGTAGTGATGTTACTTACATTTTTCTCCAGATCCTTACTGTGGTCTGGTATATAAGTACAGCAATCTTGAACCTTCAATAATTTACAGACTCCGCCCTCTTTTGCCAATAAGACATCCAAAGCAAGGCGATTCTGCAAAACCATTGTCCTTATCGACAACATCTCTCCATCCACAAGCACCAACGACTTTGCTGTATTCATTGATAGTTCATCTATCACAGTCGCCAATCTCCGGATCTTTACATCATTCAAGATCACTCCCAAACTTGGTATCATTGCTCCAAAGATATCTCCCACTACGACCCCTGCACTCGCACCTCTTCTCACTCTTGAATACTTTCCACCTTCCAAAAGTTCTAAATCCTCTGTATGGTAGATCTTTGGAAATATTATTCCCAAGTAACATGTACCATACCAGTTCGCTGGCAATCTCACATAAGCATTCCTTCCGCACACGAAATACACCGTAGGTATCACTTGTACAGGGCCTTGGAGAAAATTCTTTGCTGAATCTGCCATGGTGAAAACATGGTCACAGGTACTCTGTCCCATTGAAACCTTTTCATAGTAGGTCTGATAACGTCTCACACACAACTTTCCCCTCTGCTCATTGTCCAAGGCTATAGGACCATAACTTCCCTTTGTTCGGTGCAATCTTTCCTCCTCGGTCCAATCTAATGGACTATGCCCTGTGTCCCGTGTCTGTGTTAGTTTTCTATATCTGTCTTCTACCTGATCTACAAACTTCTTTTCTACATCTGATAATGAACACGTCAAGTTATGTCGGTGAGCATATGCTGTGTCCAATTCCAAAGACGGTATGAAGAACTTTCTAAGTCTATCCTCTGACTTATAGTAATCATACTTATTCAAATGTTTGTATGCTGGGACTTCAGGAAGTACTGCATCGTAATTGGAAAATAAATACTCAAACTGATCTCTTTCATAAAATATACTAAGCAACAGACTACATGAAATTCCATACGTCAGTGGAAGATGGTGATATCTAATACCCTCATCCACTGAAGCAGGCAACTGCATACATACATAACAATCTTTAGCATTCATCGCATCTACATACTCATATAGCAGCTTGGCATAAGCATTAAGCTTGAAATCACTTCTAGACAAATCTACATGCAACCTACGACTTTCTTCTATCAGCAAAGCCTTGTCAGCTCCTATGTTTCCCTCTTTTTGGCTAGGTGTAGTAGGTGTAGGAGTTCCTGACATCCCCTCCACTGCTAGCTTGTGTGGAACTGTATATGAGACTACAATTACTATGATTATAGAAACTATCACACCTCCTATAAGTATGCCTACGATCAATTTGGATCTACGATGTGGATCTCCAGCCTCCATGATCTCGAACGTTCTCGAAAGTTCTTAGTTTCAGCAATGGGCACTCAAAAGTCTCTGTCTTCTTCACACGTGACTTGCTTAACCAGTTCGAGCAGCACTTGAAACCTCTGGAAATCCCCTTTCAACTACAGTCTCTTATTTACATAGTTCAGAAAAAGACTTCCCTAGGTTTTCGTTCCTCTTCGGTGGAAAGTCCCTAAGTTTATTCTTCTTCCACTCGGATCTAGGTTGTCTTCTTCTTTAGACTTTTTATTTACAACAGGTTATATTTCATCCACCATAAGATCCTCTGCCAGCGCTTCCAAAACGTGATACAAAAGTTCAAGACGAAGAATTACCATTTCATGTGAATACGGCTCAAATCCAAAAGACGGAAATTCGAGTCGATGCAGAACCAATTCTCGGACCTTACTCAGAAGCGGGGGGTTCGGAACCGTGAGGGTCAGGATTCCTTCGACTTCGAGCCCTGGCAACAACAGCACCACCTTCAGTACCACATTCGGGCTCTTGCTGACTACCTGCACAGACCTCAGCCTCCCTGTGCTCACTACCCCCTGCATCAGTCACTGCGTAAGTCCACTCAGGGGTAGAGTATCTCTGGCAAGGTACCCTTGTTCTCTTTGACCTCCTCCGACCCTCTTGAGTCTGCTCTTCATCGCTTGCTTCTGTTTCAGACGTTTCAGACACTGGAGCAAGATCTCTTTCGGGTGCCAACCTCAGATTCAGTCGCCTCTGTCTTTCAGGCCAAGCCTCCTCAATTCTGGTCGTTCTTCCGCCTTCCCCTTCTATACCCTGTGCACCACTTCCTTCTTCTGCTGAATCTGACTCCACTCCACCCACTGCACCATCTCTGTCATCTGAGTCAGAGTCGAGGTTCGGGTTGTCGGAACCCCCTTCAGCTTGCTCTGGTGCACCACCAGCTGCATCAGCGACCCTCACAGCTTGACTTGTCCTCTCATGTGGCCCTGCCACATCAGCTGGATTTTCATTTACGAGAGGAGCTGTTTCTTCCGAGGGTGCTGAAACTCTGCGGGTATGGGAAGCATGTACCCAGTTCGGCAATCCTCCACACTTCACTGCTGTGTTCGTTACCAGTATCACCTGATACGGGCCTCGCCACCGAACGTCCAGACAGCTCTTCCTCACGTGCTTTCGGACAAGCACCCAGTCACCTGGACACAGGTTGTGGCACAAATCACTCGAGGCGGGAACAGCTGCAGCTTGGACCTGCTGGGACACAGAACGGACCACATCAGATAGTCCTTTACAGTAATCAAGAATCAAGTCATCAGTGATGTTTATCAAAGCTGTAGCCGGTACTGCTGGCAACCGCATTGCCCGTCCCATCAAGATTTCATGAGGGGACAACCCAGTCCTCCTATCTGGGACACTTCGCATGCTCATCAGCACAAGTGGCAATGCATCAGGCCACTTCAGAGACGTTGATGAACACATTTTTGCCATTCTTGCCTTCAAAGTTCCATTAACCTGTTCCACTATCCCAGAAGCCTCTGGTCGATAACTGCAATGGAGTCTCTGATCAACACTCAATGCGGCACAAAGTAACTTCATGATTTCACTGTGGAAGTGTTTTCCTCTATCTGATTCCAAAGAGGTTGGAATCCCAAACCTCGGGATGAGTTCCCTCAACAATAACTTAGCCACTGTGAGAGTGTCACACCTACGTGTTGGGTAAGCCTCCACCCACCGTGAGAATACACACACCACCACCAAAATGTACCTCAACCCATTGCACTTGGTCATCTCAACAAAATCTAGCTGTATCCTATTGAAGGGCCCTCCTGACCACCCAATGTGACTCATAGTGACTACAGTTTTCTTTCCAGCATTCATCTGCTGACACGTAACGCACCTCTGACAAACTGCTTCAGCAATCGCATGAAATCGTGGGTTATACCACGTCTGTCTAAACACACGCATCATTGCATCTCTACCAAGGTGTACCGATCCATGTATTAATCTCGCCATTGGGCTCAGCAAATTTTCTGGCAGCACAGCTCTCCCATCACTGGAAACCCAAACATCCACATCCCCTCTTTCACACCCTGCTTTGACCCATCCGTCCCGTTCCTGATCTGTCACCTCATCCTGCAGTCGCTTGAGTTCCTCCCAAGTGTCTGCCATGGCCAACATCATGTTGAGCTCGGTTCTTTCTTGGCTCTCTCCTGTGTAACCCTCTGTAAATATACATCCTTGCTCTGCACAGAAGCGGGCGACTTCGTCCGCATAATTGTTCCCCAGGGAGACAAAATCATCCCCCTTTCCGTGCGCAGTGCACTTGACAACTGCGATTTCCTTCGGACATTGCAATGCATCTAACAGTTGTCTTACGTTTTCTCCATTCCTAATGGGTGAACCAGATGATGTCAAAAATCCCCTCTGTGACCATAACTGTCCGAAGTCATGAACCACACCGAACCCATACTGGCTGTCCGTGTAGATCGTGATTCGGATTTGATCAGCGGCCAAACAGGCACGTGTCAAGGCAATGATCTCAGCTACCTGCGCGGAGTGTACTCCTTCTAGGCAAGCAGCCTCAACCACTCCTGAAATGGTACATACAGCAAACGCTGCTCTTAGTTGGCCAACACTGTCTCTTAGGCATGAACCATCGACAAAGAAAATTTCATCTGGGTCAGTCAGTGGTTCATCGACAATGTCAGGTCTCGGTTTGGTGCATAGTTCAGTCACATCGAGACAATCATGGTCCTCACAATCTTCATCATCAGTGTTGGGTATAGGCATCAATGTCGCAGGATTTAAGACGGAGCACCTTTTCAGAGTCACATTCTCTGCAGCAAGTATGACTTGCTCATACCTCGTTAACCTGTTATTCGTTAGGTGCTGGGTCTTTGTCCTGGTCATTAACAATTCAACAGAGTGTGGTACATAAACTGTTAGAGGGTGACCCATTACAATGCTTTCACATCTTTCAATGCTGACACCTGTTGCAGCAACGGATCTGAGACATCCGGGCAACGCAGAAGCCACTGGATCTAAAGTAGCTGAAAAATAGGCAACTGGTCTACGGACACCTCCATGGTTCTGAGCTAGAACTGCTAATGCACAACCTTCTCTCTCGCAACAGAACAGCGAGAAAGCCTTATTGTAATCAGGCATTCCCAAAGCTGGTGCAGTACACAATCCTTCTCTCAGTCGTAGGAATGACATCAAGCACTCCTCGTCCCATGGTACCGGATCACTCACACCCTTGTGCGTGAGTCTCTGCAAAGGCTTTGCTCTCAAGGAAAAACTGGGAATCCACTGACGACAATAGCCGACCATTCCCAAAAACATCCTGACTTCCCTTTGAGTGGTGGGCACTGCCATGTTCATTATTGCCTCAATTCGGTCTGGTGACACCTTCCTCTTGCCTTTTTCTAATCTGTGACCCAAATACTGTACTTCGTTCAGACAGTACTGCAATTTGTTCAGGGACACCTTGTGTCCATTCTCTCCCAGATGATTCAATAGGGCTATCGTGTCTTTCCTGCAAGCATCTTCTGTTTCTGATGCCACAAGTAGGTCATCTATGTACTGCACAAGAACTGAGTTTTGTGGCAATATGAGACTCTCAAGATGCTTCTTCAAGATCTGATTAAAGATCGATGGACTCTCTGTATACCCTTGAGGGATACGACACCACGTTAACACGCGATTTTCCAGCCGGAAAGCAAAAAGAAATTGGCTTTCCTCGTGGAGCGGTATTGAGAAGAATGCTTGACATAAATCAATGACAGTAAACCACTCGGCTTCGCATGGGATCTGAAACAGTATCACTGATGGATTCGGTACCACTGGACAACAAGGGACAACTATTGTGTTGACCTTTCGCAGGTCTTGCACGATCCTGAACTTCCCGCTCGGTTTCTGTAGTCCCATGATAGGTGAATTACATGGGCTACCCCTTATCTCTTTCAGAATGCCTTGCTTAATCATAGACTCGATTACAGGCCTAATTCCTGCGATCGTTTCAGAGGACAGATTGTACTGTGGCGTCCTAGGGAATTCGACATTCTGCTTAACCTGAATCTGCACAGGTTCAACCCCCTTGATCAGTCCTATCTCTTCTCCTGTAAAGTCCCACACCTCTGGTGACACTGTGTCTCTCAAATCCGGTGGAAGTTCTTCCACTATCACCATTGGATACGTCTATACACAGATGCTGATTAGCAACTTTAAAGGTAGCATCATCATCCCTCGTCTGAACCTCCACTCCCCTTGGTGTGCAATAGGTCGTGCAGTTCAATTTGCATAACAGATCTCTTCCCAAAAGACAGACTGGACTCGTATCGCACACCACAAACTGATGTCTAGTTTGGAAGGAACCTATCCTCACTGGAATTGGTTCGGTCAGTGGGCTGTTTATTCTTTTGTTCGCCACTCCAACAACTTGGATCGATTGTCCCGAGAGGGGTAGGTTGGGGACTACTGCTGATCTTACAGTAGACCGGGTAGCACCAGTGTCAACCAAGAGTGTGGTAGGATGACCATCAATGTCTGCCTCCACATAAGGTCCTCCCTGGTCTACCTCCAAGACTGCTCCAAGTGTGCAGTCTTCCTCCCCCCTCAGGCACCGTCAGGATAACGGGTCTGGACTGTACTCATCATACCCTTCAAAAAGGGGCATCTGCTGGTAAGTCCGTATTCCTTGCGAAATTCTTGGTGGCTGGGGAATCTGTACTTGTGGGTTATACGTTCCCCCTTTCATCGTTCTGGGCCTTATCACAGTATTAACTACCTCCGGCGCAGGTGTCTGAACCACTTCTACCTCTTGCTGCACCTGGTTGGCGGGGTTAAAGGGACACTCGCGCTTCCAATGTCCAATCTGATGACAAAGATGACACGCAGTGGTCTTTTTCAATGTCGCCACATCCACCCCCGTCTTGGGATCTATAGGTTTCCCTTTTCCCTGACCTTGCCCATTTTGGTTCCCTTGATAGTTTCCCTGTCTCTTTCCCAGCGTCCCTCCACTAGGCTGGACTTGAGCTGTCTGCATCTGAACAAGCATCAGCTTGTCCTTTAGCTTCCGGTGCTTTGAGTCTACTTCATCGCTACAGTATCTCGCATACCGCAAGATTTCATCTACCTGCTTGTTTTGCCAACAGATCAAATGGTGCTGTATCATGAGGCTGACCTCTGGTCTCAATCCCAAGACAAACTTTGAGACAAACTGTCCCATATCCTTGGGGTCTAAGGCGTCTAGTCCACTATACTGTTTAAAGGCTTGCAAGAGTCTTTCATAATATTCATGCACTGTTTCCTTGGGTTCCTGCACAGTTCGATCTATCTTAACCCAATCAATATCCTGAGGCGAAATCTTCAGCTTCAACCATGTAATCACTTGCTCGAATTTTTTCATGACAATGGGTGACGGACCATTTGTAACAGCATCCCTTTCAGGTTCGAAGGTCAGCCACTCAACTGCGATTTTACAAGCTGTCCACAAGTCTCCTGGTACCACTATATCGAACAAAGTGTTCAAATCAGTCCATAGTACCTTCGAGATTTTAACGAAACGCTCAACCTGTTTGTACCACTCTACAGGTTTTTCCCTCAGCCGAGGAAAATCATTTGTAAACGCAGCCAAGTCACCTCTACTCCACGGCACATGCACGTACCCTCCGTTCTGTACTTCCCGTAAAGGAAAGTTCCCTACGCCCGTCGCCCCTCCCCCCGGAGGTGGCGTTTCTCCTACAATTTTCTTTGTCATCTTCTTCTTTGACCACCTTTCCTCCCATTTACCCAACATCATCCATATACGCATCCCCACAATCAGGTCTTTGGTATGCGTCCTTAATCCTATGATTCTTGTCTCCTCCAATTCCTGATCACTATACTGCAACCTATGTGACCCTTGCAACGATTTGGTGTTATTCACATCCACCTCACATCTCCTTGCCAATTCTGTCAATTTCTCATGTGCGGCCCTTGCTTTACGAGTCACGTCTTTTGCCACGAAAAGCAGCTCGTCTGGCCCGTAAATCTCTATTCTCTCCAAAGGCAGGTTCCCACTAATCATTTCGTCTACCTCCGCCTTTAGTCTTACTACGTCCAGCAACCTTGCCTGTACCACACTCTTCAATATTTCTTGACAAGCCGCACCATTCCGCTCGTCATAATCATTGCTTTGTTCTCATGACCTGCTCTCTTCTATTGTATTCCTGGAGCCTGATCTATCCCCTAAGTTGCCTTGCTCCACATCTCTCGGCATCCTATCGCTCTGATTCCTTATAGGGGGTACCCACATTCTTAAGTCTGATCTGGACTCGATTAAAGACCTTGGTCTTACTGGTCTCACATCCACCTGTCCAAAAGAGGAGTCTGCGGTGGCTGGCAATGGCGTGCTTGTTTCCAGGGGCTTTGGAAAGTGAACCACTTGTATCCCTAAGCCATTCCCTCAACCACTGGTCCCCTCTCCCCCTGTCGTCTGCATTGGACTTCCTTCACTTATTCGCTCTGGGTCATATACCGATACTATAGGACCAATGGTAACAGGTACCGTCAGGGAATCCGGTAACCACATATTCCCAATGGAAGGCTGGGTTCCCCCTCCTTCCGTTCCTGTGGAAATTTTCCCCATTACCCTCATGTTTGTCTGATTCCGTAACTCGCCGGTTTCTACTTCTGAAGCTGATTTTCCCTCTTTTGAATCTGGATTAAATGGAGGTGGTCTCTCTGCTAGTAACCTATCTAACAGGCTGTCATCTGTATCACTGTCGTCTTCCTCGGCCCACTTCTTCTTGGCCTCTCCTACATTTATCAGCAGTGGAAACAGCCTATCCCCCTCAATAGTTTCCACTCTCCACCTTTTCTCCAATGCATCCCATCTCGCATCTTGAAATGCCCTGATCGATTTCTTCACCCTTTCCTGACTTTTGTCTCTTTTTCTGTCATACGCTGCCCTAATCCATGCATGTAGCGCCTCAAACTGTGTCGGTCTAGGCAGTGGTCGTAAAGAAGACATCACAGTTTTTAGCTGGTACAACACTTCCAACCTGAAAGTGCCATAACGTGGGAAAGTCAATTCTCCTTCTGTCATTTTATGCCAATTCTCAAGCCAAATTATAGTATGTAATCCTACATTCTTAGCCATATAATGTGCTGGCGTATCCTCGGGAGGGGCTTCCTCTCCTCCCCGAGTAACCACATGTTTATCACCTCTACAGAGTTCTCGTAAAACTTTAAAACATTTCATGATGAAGCAGATTTCCGTTCGCGCACAAGATTTCGTTTTATACTTCCTGATTTTAATCCACCAATGCCAGCGCGGCTCACACCAACTGACCTATCGTAGCGCTGCACTGTCTGACGTCACTCTTCCTCCGCTCGCAGCAGTTCCCCTCCTTCTCCTTTCACCCTTTCTCGCTCGCACGTGTCCCAATCATACTCTGAAGCAATTGTCCGTCTCACCGAACAATTACCTCTCTGACTGTCGGTCCACCAATGACCGACCAGCCTCTCAAAATTGTTGACCTCAATCTAGCAACCGACTGTCCGCGAACGACCGGACAATCACCTCTGACACAATCGATAGGATCCAAACGCTCAATAATCTGCACACAACAACCTACGACCAGCGTCGGTTATTCACACACTCACACATATGCTTCCTATCTTCAGTGGGTTAATCAACGACGTCTCATGACCCCCACAACCTCTGGTCAACGATCTCAGCTCTGGGTGTCTTCTACACCACAATAATCAAATCTCTCGGTCCTGCGCGCGCTCACTGTCCGATCCTCACTCACACGACTCTCATTCCAACTCCGCAAGACATCACGCACCACTTAAACACCGCAATCTACCAAGCATCACCCTGTTCATACTCACTCTACCACGAACTGCTACTGCCGCTGCACCATCACTCTCCGTCAGTTCTCATCAACCGCCGTCGTCCTCCAATCCAGTGGATCCTCATCACTCGGGCTCTATGGGGCAAATAATCTCTTATCCTAATCTAGATCTCCCCTTACTATCAGAGGAAACCATCCTCTGCTACCAACTGATAACGCTGATTCTTATCTTATCACCTCTAAGAATCTTCAGCTCACCAGGATCTTTTTACCTGCTGAATAGTGTGAAGGGGAAAAATCTTTTTTCTCAAATTATACAACAATATTTAGAATCCAGTTTACCTTAAAGACCACTGACTCCGAATTAAATTTTGTGGGTTTATTACAGCCAAGAATAACTGCACGTGCAAGCACCTCAACACGAGGTTAAAGAAATAGATGGGCACTAATACAAATAGCATCCTACGTAGGAGTCTCATCCGACTCAGGATAAGAAGAATCGTTAGCTCCAGAAGTATTAGACAAGCGATAACTGCTCCAATCTCTATATTATTCTTCATTTACCTAAATAAACATGTAACCATTAGCTGTCCCTACTCTACCACTAAGATGACATACCTACTTAACGAATTTCCCAGGCAAGAGTAAGAGAAAAGGTGTCAGCTGTGAAGACTTCCTAAGAAGTGCACTCACATAGCATTTTGAGCTCGTTCTAAGATGCTCCTTCCTAGAATCCCTCTCTGTCTTCTCTCTCTGGTCTCCTCTACCTCCTCTCTCTCCTCCCTCGGGGCCCTGTCCCTAATACAAAACCCAAATACAATTGAACACGCCCTTGTCACGCCTCTTCGGCCAGGTCTTCCTTTTCGTACTTTTCCATGAAGCTCTGACGTCATCCAGGGCGGTTACGATGACCTTGAGTCCCAGGCACCTTCTCCGCTGAAAGTATCATCCATGCATTCCAGTATACTCCCATCTCAGTGTCTCCCACCACCCTAACTCCTAAAACAAAGAGCCAGTCTTTTACTAACGAGACATGTGTCCTTGCACCTGCAACAGAAGATACGTTCAACAGAAACCTTCCACTGTACTAATTAATTCTACTGTTGGTGCCCAGAGAGCCTTTCCAAGAGAACCTTCTCTGCCTACAAAATATGCTAACATAAGAACAAACAGGCCTTTCCTTTGCGTATATGCAGTCAGGCCTTTACACAATTTAAACACACAGTTCTTAATCACTTCTATAAGCATTGATACATACATTTCATATGCGAAAAGTGAACTACACGTGCAACTTAATATGATACACGTTTAAACTACTGCATCTCGATTACACATAGACTGATTCAATTATACATCATTTAAACACAATTCAGTTAAGCATTACATTTGCATGATTAAAATACCACAATTATGCTTCTATCCACTCTAATAACTGCGGGTTAAACTACAATTTACTGGTCATTCATTGGTATACGGCTGGATATATGCGGTTGCGAACTAACGGTGATTATGATGCACCCCTACAATTTTCACGAGAACATGGTGCTCTATCACAGCCATTTAGGACCCTGAACCCAAGATGTTCGAGATTGCCATTAGCAGCCGACAATTTTTGTCGTTTTGGCCTTTCTTGATGCTGTATTCCCCAAGCTAGGTCTTGTTCACTTACGACTTCATTTGGTGAAGGCGCCCCCATTAGGCTAATATTAAAGGCTCCTGAGACAATGAGGGAGCAGATCCCTTCTTTAACTTTAAGATTCATAAGTTCCTCCGTCAGAGCTTTGGAGAGTTCTGATCTTGCCATCCTACTACGGTGGATGGATACGTTCACTATTGCTTTACTGAACATTCAACCTTCGGATGTTTTCACAACAACTTCCACAATTTGTAGGCCCTCATGTCTGTCTTTTAGCTCTTTGCCCTCCATGTGGATAGAAGTTGATACGTAAGTTGCAAGACTTCCTTTTTGATGACCGTGCTTTAGGGCTTTAGCCTCTGGAGAAAAACAGTTTGAGAAGCTTTCCAACGGCACTGATTCGTGTGCCCAGGTTTCTTGCAACAACACCACTTGGAGCGTGCGTAGATATTGCATAGTATGTCTGTCATCCAGTTTGCTGGCTATCCCGTTTATATTCCAGGAGTAGATTTTTTGAGTATTTTCACTCCTGGCATGTGTGTGTTCTCTTTGTCATTTCAGTTTTCTTGCCGTGTTTAATGTTCCAGCTAACCATCCCCATTGTGATTCAATGATGGTGTGTTGTGGGGGTGCCGGTTCTTTAACATCTCCGAGATTTGAGGCTTGTTCCAGAGATTTGCTCCTGACATGTCGTAGCACCGAGTATACCCTTTGCTTTCCCATACTTGCGCTAGGAACTTCTTTATGGATTTGCTCCAGTGGATAACAGTACCCAGAAGACTTGGGTACAGATATCGATATACCCCAGCTTTGAAAGGTCTCTTCTTCCGTTATTACTTTTATTACCCGAGCTCCATGTAACGCTAGTGTGCTCGCTGTGATACCCTGGGTCTGGATTGATGAACTCTATTGCTGTGCAGAGTGTAATATACTATATTTGCTTTTATAGTTAAAAGTGAGTGGGAGCCATTATTCACAAGAGACAAGTGTGTTAGTTATAAGCAAAGTATTTGTATATCTGTGTGTAAAATAAAAATATGAATCTCATGAGGAAGAATGAATAGAGCACCCCCAGGCAAGAGTACGAACTTGATATTGACTTGACATTCGCAATGAATGTTTTAATACTGAAAGATGAAAATGAATTAATGCATTAATAAAGTCTTACAATTGCAATATGAGTTAAAAGGTGTACAGCTTAACAACTATCAAGTGTTAACAATCAACAAAAAATACGTAATATCTACATCAGCCGTTATAAATGTAGAGCTCATGCTGTCTTCACCTATGTACCACAAAAGCCACAATCTACTAAGATGTATGGAGAGAATATGGAGGCCTTCCATGCACTATAAATAATGAAATAATGAAGCTGAGAAAGGACTAAAATTTGTGAACACAATTTTTATGGTTGTAACATATTGGAGAAGTGCAATTGAAAGTGAAATGTTCCTTATAGAGTCTATCTATTGAGATAGAGAGGCTACATAATGCATACATGTGTAATGTGGTCTAATATTGCCATTTAGCTGTCTTGGTGACATCATAAACCAAAAGGCTGAATAAATAGGTCCAGTTTTCATAAACCAATGGACAATGGTGAGGGCCATTGGATGTGGACTGTGCGGCATTTACTGCATAATTACTAACTTACTGAGCTAAGTAAAACCTTGGATGAAAAATCGAGCGAGCCCGACTAAGATAGCGCAATTCAAGTAGAGGAAATTAATCCAGATGAGGATGAGAAGGGAGAGGGGTGAACATGAAGTCCATTAAAGGAAAATTTGACTATGGGCAATGAATGGCTTTTCACTCTTGAGGAAAAACTAAAAGCTAACACAAAATAAAAAACCCAGATGTTGTAACAACTCTGCGAAGCAGTTGTCGGTACACATAAAGCAACTTTACCAGGCTTCCTCAGTGTTAACATTGGTAACACCTGTAATATCAAAATCACATGGAACCCCACAAAGACAACGTATGGCCTAATGAAATACAGGTGGGCCAGGCCCTAAAGAAGCTGAGAGCAGCAGGGGCTCCTGGCCCAAATTGCCAGCCAGCGGAAGTATTGAAATCTGACCCTCGCTTCTGGACTCCTATCCTCACTTCTCTCTTTTCCGAATGTCACTCAAGTTGCACAGTCCTGGAGAGCTGGAGGTGATCGATTCTGGTACCAATACATTAGACCGGAAGCAGACAGTCTCCTTCAAATTATCAAATGATTTTTGGCTGGAAATTGATTTAAAAAGGTACCTGGTTCATTGGAGTCCTATGCATAGAATGAATGACAAGCTTTGAATATCTAGGTGTGGTCCTTGAGGAAAGGGGTGGCAAAAAGGCACAGTTGGGAACCCTAAGAGCGATAGCAAAGCACCTGACGTTCATAATGGAACGATTAAAAAAAGAACATTGCCTGTCAAAACAGCAAGCCCCTGCTGACTTTAGTCGCAAGCAGACTGATGCCAACAATTTAGTATGGGGTAATAATGTTTAAGGTCCAGCAATTCAAATGGCTAGATAACCAACAATGCCCTTGTTATCACAGCTTATTTTCCCTTCTAGATTGCACCAGACAAGCCCAAATTAGACTTGAGTTCAGCCTTTAAACACAGGACCTGGTTATGCATGCAAAGCTTGTTTCGTACTGCCAAAAATTGAAATCTGCGTCGACCGGAACAATGACACAACTTCCTTGGTAGAAAATTCAGGAGCCAAGTGCGAATTGGGGATCCCTACTGGCAAACTATATCGGTGCTCTGAATGCGGAGCAGATAATACGCAGTAATTAACCATGCAAATTGACAGCAAAACTATTAATGAAAAACGTAAAGACAATGTCCGCAGGCACATCCTATGGAACTTAAAGGCCAAAGCCCATGATTGGTGGGCAGTAGATCTCTACACGCCGGGGGCACTTCCTGTATATTTGAGCCAGTTTCTCCCAAACCAGGCCAAATATCATCTTATGAGATTGCGCTTTGGCCTGATCCCAACAAGGGGGTTATTGGTATGGTCATAAGAATGGCAAAAATAATACTCAATGCAGACCAAGCGGATGAGAATTGAATTGTGAACGTCTAACATGCCTCAGGCTGCTATGGCTACGACCAATTGCAATGCAGCATTGTGATCGGTCAGGGGAGCCTGAGTGCTTACCAATCACAAAGCTGCATTGCAGCATTGTGATTGGTCTGGGGAGCCTAGCTGTGCTACCTGTTCCTCGCGTCTGACGAGGAGAGCTGGAGCAGAGACGCGGGACGCGGTGGCAAGGGAAGTGTTGATTTTTTTTTTTGCATTGCGCATCCCCGCGCGCCCTTCCTCCTCTCCCACCCACCCACCCACCCCCGAGCCATACTGGCCACCACTGGCACCGAAGCCTGCTGCTCAGGCACCAATGCTCTCTCCCTAAAATGATATAAGTAAATTGACAACCCCAATTGGCAAGGACTTTATCCCCCTTATAAGTCCCTGGTAAGTGGTACCAAGGGTTCCTAGGGCATGGTTATTAAAGGGGTCATCAGGGCCTGAAGCGCTGTTTGTGCCACCCTCACTAACCCAAGTAAACAGATGACAGCAGGTCTGTAATTGCAGACTGCAGGAACAGTGGAAACTGCTCCAACTCAACTTTGCCCTTACCATGAGTGGCAAGGTCAAAGCACTATTTTTAATTTATGTCGGTCACCCCTAAGTTAGGCCTCCTGAGCCCAGGAGGCTGTCTGCATTTTATTAAAGGTGTAGACATATAAGTGCAAGCTTATATGTCCCTATAGGAGCCATTATAGGAGCCCTTTCCATTAAGGGCTACTATAAGTGTTCAGAGGGGTCACAGGATAACATGGCCCGGCATCTGGTTACCCCGAGGTTGCCAGCTCCATAATGGTCCCACTGAAAAGTGTCATGTTTGTTATCAAACAATTTGCCTCATTAAATCCGTCTTTTTCCTAAATTCAGATTTAATGTGACATGCACCCAGGTGGATACCTTAGAGCCTTTCCTGTGCCCTGGCTGGCAACCTGCAGCTGCTGCAGCCAAGACGGGAATCTGAACCCCTGCCAGGAGGTGTGAACACTCCCAGGAGTCAGAAACAAAGCCCTGCCTGGGAAGGAGGTGACACCTCTCTTCCTGGCAGGGTGGCTAGTGAAGTGACACATCAAGGCAGTGAGCTTCAAAGCATGCACTGTCTCTGATATGCAAGCAGGCTGCCTCCCAAGAAAGAGAACAGCTCTCCCCCTATGCAGATTGCACCTGGACGGGTGGAAAAATTAGATAGTCAGGAGGTGTAAGCCCCCTGTAGGCTAGCCACACCCCTAGGTCTTTACAGCCAAGGAAGGTTTCTGCCATTTTTAAAAGTGGCAGAATAGAGGTAGCAAAGGTGGCACACACCCCCAGGTGGCCACCTCAGGGGCAGATCAGCTGCTTCAGCTAGTAGCCCATTGGCTACTTGCACCCATACCCCTAACACCTCTAAATCTAGGATTTAATGGGCACCTCTTGCACCAAAACCTCTGATCTGAAACATTTTGCAACAAAAGAACAAAGAAGAGACCCGAGTCTGTGACTTCAGGACCTGCACAAAGCAAAGACATGATACCCTGCACCCGTGGCACCCACCCTGCAACTGCCCGACTGCCACTCATCCCAGATCAAAGATCAGCTTCAAAGTATCGAGGAACCTCTCTAAGCACCAAAGGCAACTCCAGAACTCCTTTGGACTAGAGGTACTAGTCCCCTGCAGCCCACAGGTAAAAGCACACTCCCGTAACCAAAGAAGCACTGTCCATCGGGCAAAAGTAAATAATCTAGTGCATTGTGGGAAACGTAGTCCTGACGTCCAGCAAGTTTCAGGCGATGACCGTTTTCCCCCGGACTCCAGGATGTTGAAGTAACCCAAAGCTGGGCTTGACACTGCTAAGGATTGTTGGTGATACATCCGGATACCACTACCTTTGTTCAATGTTGTGCCTCACGGGAACTCCGAGGCACCTTCACCTGGTCACCTCAGTGGCTCAGTTGTTGTGTTTTTGTATCTATTTCCTCACCAGCACCACTGTGACTCATGCTTCTGCAACAAGGACAGCCAGGACAATGCTGCACTGGGGCCTCTCGAGCCAGGTAATATTGAACTTACTGTCGTGACTTGGTCCTGGGACCTGCATCACCTTAACCCCCAGTGGGTTCCACTGGAATCGACCTGCAAGTGACCAATTGTCACTTGTTTTTTTCTCCACTGACTACAACGTTAAAGTTTTCCTGTAGTGAATTGCACTGATTTATCTTCCTTCTAAAATCCATAACTCTGGTTATATTTATCCGATTGTGTCGTTTTGGTGTCTACATTTATATAAAATCCTGCTCTATTTTTATAAATTGGTTTCGGATTTCTTTCGAGTCGTGTTAAGTACTTATCATCCATGTTAGTACTCTGAAATGCTTAACGCATGTTCCACTAATTAAAGCTTGACTGCTCTGTGCCACACTTACAGGACTGAGCTGGGATATACTAGTGGGAATCCAAAGGAACTATCTTTGGGGTATTGTGAGAGTATTGCAGCAGGAAGCATAAACAGCCTCACTGCAAAATACTCCACTTTCCTACAAAACCCTCTTTCTAACTGGCAGATATGCACACAACTTATACTGCTACTTCACCTGTCATATATGTTGGCAGTCTCAGTCAAAACACCAAGCACATAATGGCCATAGAATCTAACTTGTTCTCTAACCCCAATAAGTTTCCATCCAAAAACACACTTTTTGTTTCTAGGTAGTGACACTCATTGCACTTTGCACCCACCATATCACTAGACCTCACACTCCACTAACATGTCCCCTCTGTGTCAAACCACAAAGAGCACCCTTTCAACATTAAACTCCCAAGTACGCCCAGGAACCAGATCGAGTGCTTCATAACCTTGCTGGGATTTGAAGCAGCAGTGGCCCGTGCAGGTAAGAGCGGTGGGGATTTCGACAGACAACCACGAGGGAAAATAAATTATTTATTTAATTTTCCCTCGTAGTCATCTGTCGAATCCCCCCCCCCAACCCCGCCCCGCCCCGCCGCACCGCTCTTACCGGCAAGGGCCGCACCTGATTTGAAGAGCTATATAAATTATGCAAACAGGCCAATCATGTAAATGGTTTGGGTCCTGCGTTGGAGTATGGAAAACACTATATAGATACCAATAAAATAGTTCGGATATGTATACAACACCATCCTTTTGTTTCATCTGATTCTCACCAGTGTTCTGCAGCATCCTGATGCCCAGATATAGGCTTGGTTAGTGGTTTATAAGATACTGATGATGAGGGGGATGAGCCGTAGGGAAAAACCTTCATTTCCAGTATTCTCTGTATGTAGACAGGACATGCGATTGAATATCAAGGCTGTCTCTTTCAGTGCCATGTGTATCATTGCTCTCACAAAACTTGAATCACAGTCACAGGAGGTGCAATAGACCTCCAACCGAGAGTGATGAGAATTGCTAAATCATCACATTAATAATGCGAAAACCTTTGCAAATTACGTAGACCGCATAATGCACGAGAGAATGCTAGCTGTTTTGGACAAAAGCTAATTTGTTCTGGCTAGATGTGTCCATTGCAACAACTTAAACTATAAAAGTACTTTAAATTTGAACTTTTAGATACCGAGAGGCAATCAGCGTGTGTTCCCTGGAAGCGGATTTGGCAAGTCTTCCTTTTGGAGATATGACAGAAGTAAGTATGAGCAGGTCAATAACTATTCATTATTTCATACATGCAGAATTGATGAACGTCAGAGTTTGGCTGTCACAAACGACCAATACAACACACCTAAAGATTTGCTATGTCCTCACTATTTCAAACGAATATCAACATCTTTCAGGTAATTGATATGCATTTAATAGCTATTCCGCTTTTTCTGATCTCCCACTTTGGAACTTCTAAATGTATATTTTGCCGTTCATTTGTTACATAGGAAATACATGTTCTCGTAACCCAAACTGTCATATCTCAGTGCATTATAGATATTGTAGTTATTGATGTGGTATTCAGGGTTGGATTGGCACCCATAAAAAGTGGCCTACATTCATGGATCACAGTCTTTCCCCAATCATTGATTTGTTGGGGTGCTGACTTGTGGCAAAAGACGCAGTAAAACAAGTTCTTACCCATGCCCATCTTCCAACTACTCCTCTCAGCTCTTTATATTTCTTTACCTCTCCTCATATCTTCCTCTCAGCCTTATTCGTTTCTCTTCTGGTCAGCTCCTGACCTTCATACCGTCTTTTCACCTTCAGAATAAGTTTCCCTATTTTCTCAACTCACCTTATCTCCCTCCTTTTCCTCCAATCTAGTCTTTCTTCCTCTCTTCTCTCTTGTTTCCCTTTACCACTTGTCCTTTCTTTCTCTACCATTTCCTCTTCTGCTTTCTTTCTTTTTTTTTTATAATGAAGCCCTTGTGCCCTTTGCTCCTCATAGTCCTTGTTTTCCTCCATAATGCCTTCACAAATAATTGTTTTCTCCCAACCCTAAGCCTCATTTTTATTACTCACATTGTGCCTCTCCCTTTCCTCAGATCCAGGCTGTGTTCCTCGTTTTACTCCCACTTTCTGAAATAACTTTTTTCTCCATTCCTGACATTCAGTTTTTTTTATCACTCTGTGTTTATTTCCTTTCCTGCTATTTAGATTTCTTATTACTATTTTCCTCCAAGGCTTTCTCCACCCATTACCTCCTCTCAGCCCTTATCTCTCTCTTTTCTCTTTTCAACTCTGATCACATCTTCTTTGACTTATTTGCTATTCCACTGGTTGATCTGTACCCTGTTTTGCACATAACCTTCTTACTCTCCTCTTACTACTACACTAGGGTGGCCAATTTCCATTATCACTTCACAGGACACTGTGAAAGGCTGACCCATTGGAACACTTGGGGGTTTATGACTCGCGAAAGCTTATTTTTGGGCTTTTATGCAATATCACTTGTTTTATATGAGTATATGAGTATGAGCCCTTGTTTCGTGCGTTTATTGGTTCCAATCCCTCCACCACCTCTTAAAGTAAGTCTTTAATGCTCACTATCACTAGCCTTAGAGAGTTAGGGGTAGAAAGAGAATTACTTGATTATCCATTAGGAATAAAATTGTATCTTAGGCACTGGGGCACTAGTGGCAAATTACAATACTCACCAAGGAGACAGTCTAGAGATCAATGATTATCGCAAGTCTCAGAGAATGGCTTCACAATCCCCTTCTAGCTTCATCCATTATTTGTCAACACTGGAGCTGTTAAAAGGAGAGTCAGTTTAATTCCAGTAGTGAATATTATTAGTAAAAAAAAAACTTGGGCCCTATTCACACACAGCATTTTGTAACGCATAAAGTAGTACTACAGTAGTACTACTCACAAAAGGCCATTGACATAACTATGGGAGGAGACCTCCGCCTCTTCTATCATTTCTGTGCAGAGATCTCCACTAGAGTGGTGAAGACCTCTGAACGCATAGGCATACATTTTTATAGTAAATGTGGGAGGGATAAGGGGGAGTGGCTGAAAAATGGGGAATACATACTACTAAATGGAAGGTATTTAGTGAAATTTAAGGAGAGGTTTAGGGAGGAACATGCTAATACAAAGACACACCCACAAAAGGAAAAGAGCAGTGAAATTCAGAAATTACACTTCTAAAGTTACTTCAGCCCTAAATATATCAAAACAGGTGTAAACATACTCCAGCCCAGGCTTGGAGTCAGTCATGTTCCACACAGGGCTAATCACAGGTAATCCACCTACATATGCATTGTTGCTTTTAGTAACTTTACACTTGCAAATTCTGTTGTAGGGGGCTGGAGACATTTAACTCTACAACTAAGTGTATACTTGTTCGGCAAAGCAAAGAACAAATTCTGTGGTCCCCTGATTGGTGGCCGTCAGAATTAGGCCCAGCCCCCACCCCCACAACCAAGGCAAAAAATCTGGGAGCTTATCTGGACCTCTCCTTAACTATGAAAGATCAAGTAGCAACCACTTCAGGCAGCTGTTTTCACATGCTGAAGCTCCTAGGGCGAGTGTTCCACCTTCTCCCTTTATCAGTTTGTAAGACCTTGATCCAAGCCCTGGTAGTCAGCCGACTTGACTACTGTAATGCACTTTTGGGAGCTGCAAACGATACTGTGTTAAACAGGTTGCAAGTGGTCCAGAACATGGCAGCGCGTCTGGCTCTTAATATGCCTCCTAGATCGGAATCTCTGCTGTTACTGAGACGCCTCCATTGGCTCCCCATCCGTGAAAGAATCAAGTTTAAAATCTGCTGCTTGGTCCATAAAACAATCAACGATAGGGGGCCCAAATATCTGGCGGAAAAAATCGTCCATTACCTTCCTAGTAGATCTCTGCGCTCTGGAGAGAAGGCTCTGCTAGTTGTCCCTCGGTTTAATAAACTACGAGCCGGTGGCAAAACCTTTGCCTACCTGGCCCCGCATTTTTGGAACTCGCTTCCCATCTCATTACGCAAGTGCCCTAATTTTCTTAAGTTCAGGAAACTTCTGAAAACTGAACTTTTCAATAACTGATTGCCCCTCCCTCCTTTGTTCCTTCCGCTGTTAGCGCGGAGATACCCCGGAGATGGTGATTCCAGCACTCTACAAATTCCTCATTCATTCAAATGATGAATAGCAAAAAATTTGTAAAGTTACACCTATGTGTGGGAGTAAATATACACATGAGTAAATATACTTACTTGTACATATTTACCATTGTAAATAGGCCCCTATGTAGAGATACTCAAGTTGGGCAATTCATTGGAGTTGGCAATGTCCATAATATGTAGAAAGACATCAACACCACAAGGTATGGTCCAGGTAGTAAGGTTTAACCATGGAATGAAGACTTTAAAACTAGTTCCAGGAGCACCATTTTACATAAATATGCTGGGAATATACAACATCATTTTGCTGGTGACAACTATCTATGAGGTGTGCTATCAGAAACCCCACACATCCCATTTTTGGTCCACTAGGTTAGTTGTCAATTTTGGAACTAGTACACATTGTTTTTGACCCCAGCATCCCCATGTAACCAAAACATGTGCTCGTGGCAAATCTTTTTTAACTTTTTCCCCTGCTTCTGGTTTTTGTCAGGAATGGGAGTATTTATAATCAAATTAACAACTGTGGTCATTCTGTGGATTAAAGAAAGCTAACATGACATTGCGCGCTCAGGTATGTTGCAGGCTTTTAGGTTGTGTGGGAGTTGCACAAGCGGGCCCAGACATCATAACGATTAGGTAAAAAGCCCACAGCCTGCCTCGATCAATGGGCCTTCTCAATCCAACCCTGGTAGTATATTTCCATGCATTTTGCCTCAATGTGATACTGTTTGAAGCTGCTAGGAGGAGTGCAATGGTGCCACTTTATAAGTATTTACATTTTATACAGCTTTATATAGTATGCCAAACTGTGCCTGTTCACTGGAGTCTGATTTGGTACAGTTCGCTTTTGATGATATTGTCAAGAAATATTCATATGTCAGCTACGTCTACCTCTTGTTATCTATACAGTATACATCCAATGGTTTATGGCCATACATGTTAACTTTTGTATATCTGATTGCTAGTCCATTTGATTTCTGCAGTAAAACATTTCATGCTATCATGTCTCTTCAAACATTCAAATATTATTCAATGTTTGCCTGTGGTTTCAAAGCTCGTTTTTCACTGAAAAGGGTATCTTCACTTTGAATTATTTTCCATAATTCACAGTGTTGACATTTTGCAGGACATTTTGCTTCCCTACACAAATAAAATGTTGAATGGATGGTTAACACTGCATCCCTACTTTCTTTAAGTGCTGGTAAAAAATGCTTCTACAATGACAGTGCAGCTTTCAGAGCATTAATCAGCACAACTAACAATCTCACCCTTGCAGGCCAATCCTTGATGCCAATATCCAATAATGAATCTTCCCCTGTATGTGGAAATATACATTTTAAATGCAGAACCCTTTCAGCAAAAAAATGAAATACACCTTCCCACACTGCATTTTTGCCATCATCAGTCTTCGTAAATGTACCCTATAGTGTTCATGTACTACAAAAAAAAGCACATTTTAGAATACGTTTTAATTTCCTTACAATGCTGCACTACCTTTAAAAACTGACATATAATAATACACATTGCTGCTTGGAAACACATTTTAAATATTAGCACATTATCTATTTCCCAACAAAAAAACATACATTTCTCAAAACATTCGGTCATATTGAGGATGATGCTCACATGCGCCAAATCCTTCTAAAGAGTACTATTTCAAGTAATAAACCATGTAATATAAAAACAAATCATAACAAGTAACATGTATTATTTCATTGGGTGACTAATCATTCTATCCATTGAAATAGCCCTATTGGCACATCGATTCTCATTTACACATATATCAATTTACTCACACGTTTTAAGTCCATAATGTGCAAAACATCACTTTATGATAATCATACTACACATTCAGTTGCCTGACATACGTTAGTATAAAGTTCATCATATATATTATTCATCCCACATTCATTCTACATGCCTGAGTGAGCTCTCATTATACAGTCTGACATCAGAGCTTCCATATGTCTCTCTGTCAACATCATTTAAAACATTTCATTGAGTCTGTGCAGGCCAGTTAGTATGCATTATAATCACTTGAGCCAAATTGCATAGCTCTTTCTGCTTTGCACAACATACAACTGATATAAGGGTGAAATTTGAAACATATTTAAACCCCTAGACACATGGTCAAATCCTCATATTACAACGCTTTTCAAAATGTCCACCAGACCAGGAAACGAGAATATAAAATGCAGTTTAAGAAAACATCTAATTGTGACTGCTAAAATCATATATACTAAAAATGCTTATATAATATGTGCCTCAAGCTTAACGATTTAGCGACTAATTATCAGTTTGGTGGATGGCATAATCCAATACAAAAGGGAAGGATATCACATCCACCCTATTACAAGTGCCATAGGATATAACACACTTGTAATACGTAAATTGGACATCCATCTGTTTGTGACTGAGTATGCCATCCACCAAAAATCTAAATCAGACCATAAATCTAGTTAATCTCAGAATAATTATCAATTCCTCTTCAGAGTGCAAACCAGGAGAGATATATCTAAGCCTAGATGGAGCCCTGTGTCTCCTCCCCTGTTGTTTAATGCAAACATATAGAAACATTGACGGAGAGACACAACAGTTGCAGTCAAACTATGAATAGTGAGCCCACTGGGGCTGGATAAACGTATATACTGAACGATCAGTATATATTATTTATCATGCACACTCAGATTTGAATCATCAAGCGAAATTGTAATGTCCATTCAAACTGTGACTGATTTAGAATACTGTGAAGAGGACAATCAGCCTGTGCATACATCGATATGCATTGCTAGAGATATGTCACTATGGGCTTACACATATGCAACACAGGTCAAACACTGTTCCAACATGGCAACCATTTATCAGAAGAATCTTGCAGTCTGTCCTTTGTGACATTAACACTAAAATCATTTCATGTTTTGGAGATGCCGTTGTGTGTGAAAACGCGCCTTGTTGCGTGATCACCCCCATTTTTTTGCTGAATTTCTTTGCTAGTTTTTAGACACTGCACACTTGGGCACAGCTGTCCAGTGCTCAATGTATGTGCCTTGACCCTAAAACATGTAAAAAAGGACTAATCCCCGATTGTCATATATAACTCTCCTATAAGGCCATAGTCTATAGTGTAAAAACTACACCATGGCATGGAAAGCTAAATTTTACCTGTGGACTTCAGCACCTATTGTACCTTTCACTAGTGTGTGGGGCTACCATTATAGCGTGACTTCTGCAGTTTGAAACTGCATCTTCACCTGTCAAAATAACCCTTTTGACAGAGAAAAAACATTCTTTTTACATATTAATAAGTTGCTTTCCTCTAGTTCTTGAAGGCACAGGACAGGGTGCATGTTTGAATTGAAGCTGTACCTCATGAATAATGCTAAGGTCTGAGTCCTGAACCTGCAAAATCAGTAAAATAAAAGGTAAGAAATGTCCTGACTAAAATGATAAATACATACAATAGATCAACATTTAATTCACAAACTTGTCAGGATGACACATTGAACATCATTTTATTAGCAGCACCCTAGGATAGGACCCTAGAATCCAAATTTCTCACTTCTGCGTTCAAGCTTGACCCATGAGAGAGAGAAACTATGGAGCTCATGCCCAAGCACTGCCCATGAGAAGAAGCGACCATGGCGTCCGTGTGTGATTGCTACATGAGCAGGTAGGGGGAAAACCCTTACATGTTGAGGAGGGCAGGACTGATACTCAGGGGGCCATGATAGGTACAAGTCACATCTAGGTTACTGATTTTGCAGACTCAGACATCAGTGTTATCCATGAGGCTACAGATAAACCCAATTTAGCCAGCATCAGTTCAATATTGACCCTGTAGACACGTTGAGTTGCAATTTTCACATATATTCATAGTATTTAAATCAAAATTGCTCTTTCACTCTCTCAGCAATAAAAAGGAGACTGCAATACCTGTTTCTACCAAGCTCCAGAAGGTTAGGCTCCTTTGCTTTATTTATGTCATGCTTCTTCTCCTCTGCCATCTTACCTTTTTCCTTCATGTTTCTCTCCTTATCCTCCTTGGTTAAATGAAGGCTTGCTAGAAAGAAGAATGAGAAGGACTGCAGCATCTGCTCTTACTCCAAGAATAGATAAATTTGAACTATGGTGTGATTTTGAGGACTTCTTTAGGCAAATCAGACTCAAAGCTTTTTTCACCAATTCCCCTACAACTGATACCATGTTTAAGAATACAGGTCTCAAGAACAGATCTACCTGTCAGACCACCACCCAAACAACACCAGTGGCAATCCACACCTTTGAAATAGCAGCTACTTGGGAAATAGAAGCCATTAAAGTTACAAACCTCAATCAGTATATTAGTATATCCACTCCAGACAGGCGAGCTCTCAAGAACCTTCAGGACAATTACCAGATAGTGATTACGCCGGCTGATGGGGTGTTATTGTGGTCTTACCCTATGAGATGTATGATGAAGAATGTAGACGCCTCCTTTCCGATAAAACAGCAGCAGGATTCTTAGGGAGAACCTTACCCCGACTTAGCAGCATAATAAGAAGCATTGTGGAAGAGCTCTCTCTACCCATGGGCTGGATAACTGAATAGGAATTGGGGTTCCTGGCTGCTAAAGAACCTAGAATTGTCCAGTTCTATATCAGGCTAAAGATTCATAAAAATGTATTTCCTCTGCCTGGTAGACCTATTGTCTCGGTCATCAATTCTATACTTGAGCCATTACTGCAATGTTGGGATTGGTTTCTGAGACCTTTGGTTAGAAAAATTCCATCATTTCTAAAAGACAAGAAGGATGTTTTGTTCCTCCTAAAGGATCAAAAGGAGATATCACAGCACTCAAATTGGAAGTCCAAGATGTATAGTCAGCCCATAGGGTAAGGATTAATATGGATGTTTCAATTTTGCGATTTATTGCAGGGAGAAACAAAGTTCTGTAATCTTCTGTATAGTCATTACAGAATAACAGCCAACATTTGTTTGATCATACAGTGACTTTTTCAAGGCTGCACATTTATGAATAAGTACATATCAGCCATATTTTGTAGAAATGCAGAGAAAAACGTATTTATTATTCAGGGTATGTGCCCAGAGTGGAGGCAACTCAACCCGTGCTGTAGGTGAGAGATAGTGATACCGCTGAACTAAGACCTGACATCTTTAGGTGCTCCATAACGAGATCCAGTTGGCCATGGAACAATCAAAATGCAACTTGTAAAAAAGAGTGACATAAAAGAAGTGAAGAAGAGACATACATATACACGAGCACAGTAAATACACACCCAATTCCATGTTAGTACGGTGAACTGCAATTATCCCAAGGGAAGAGTTCGATTTAGCAGTGATTATTGCAAGAAAGGAAGAAATCGTGAACTGACCTAGCATTGGTAAAGGACAATGGCAGCTGTAAGAAGCTCCAATACGAGTAGTCCCACAGCAAGATGGTGTTTGCAAAAAGAGAAGATGACCAGCAAAGAAAGTACACTGCTGATGGTGAAGTCTGACTAGATGCCATTGCGAGGTTAATGCCACCTGCAGACTAATAAAAAAACACATTTTAATATAGTATTCAAGACTTTAAATTATGTCATCAATCCAGAATTTTGTAAGATAACTTACATGTGAAAACAGAAGAAATAAACCCACCAATTTAAGGTTCTGTTATTCAAATAGTATGTCTGCTTTGCCTCCTGTCAGATCTAGAATTATAAAATTCTGATTGAATATAGGAGAAACTGTCAGTATAAGGACAGAGAAATGAAGAATCATACAAAGAGAGGATGAATCTACCCTAATTACCACTAAAGATCAAAATGCATGTAAGCACATTTTAAAGTAAAGAGACATTTTGCCAGGCCTAATTCTTCCTTTTATTATATATATATATATATATATATATATATATATATATATATATATATATATATATATATATATATATATATATATATATATATATATATAGTCATTTATATACTCCAACACTCACATATACTGCCTTTCACATATGTAGTTACTCACACATGTACCACTGAGACATCCATTCACTCACCAACACACCCATACACACACTCACCCACCCATACAGCCCTTCACAGATGCACTCTTGAACCCATACACCCAGTGAATCACCCACTCCCACATCTATGCACAGAGTCACACCCTCCACCCACCCACACAGACACTCAGGCACCCATACAGATACTCAGACAACCAATCAATAACCCATATAGACACTCATGTAGCTACTCACCAACCCATGCAGCCGCTTACACACCAACTGACAGACTAATACAGACATTCACATAGTTGAGTCACAAACCCATGCATTCAGAAAGACACGTTTAATCACTCACTTATACATTCAGTCATGCACCTACTAAATTATCCATTCAGACACTTATACACCCACTCATTCTTCAATACACCTTGGCATATATATATATATATATATATAAAACATATTTAAACTTTACAGAAACACACAGTCACTGGATGATGTCTTCAGTGATGTCATCAGTGATGTCATTTGAGATGTCATCAGTGATGTCACTGACCATGTCATAAATGATGTAATATGTGACGTCATCAGCAGTGCATTGCGGGGCACGAGTTATAGTTAGCTCAACTAACTATAACGGCCAAATTTCTCTGGTTTTGTACGAGTGAAATGTCCAACTAACTATAACGTCCCTGAAACCTGTAGTTTTTTCAGTGAATTTCTAAGGTTTTTAAAATGCTAATTTCTAACTATAACATCCCTGAAACCTATTTTTTTTTAGTGAATATATATATTACATATATGACAATGCCACAATCACTGCAAATGACAATACGCAAGTAGTGAGGCTTATCACTGCCTACTCTAGACAACATAAACAGATTAGAAGCATTGTGCAAAAAAACTGGCCTATTATATTAACTGACCTTACCCTCTCTCTAATTTTACCCGCATCACCTGTCCTTACATTTAAAAGGTCTCCTGCTATGAGAGACAGTTTGGTAAGAACCAGCCCAGAAGTTATTTCTACCAGCACTTGGCTAACGCCCAAATGTGGCTTTTTTAAATGTAGTTCTTGCAGGGCGTGTAAGTTTGGTTTCAATACAACTGATTACATGACTGCATTCAGTGACACTCCAGTTCAGATACAGGGATATTTTACTTGTCGTACAGACTTTGCAGTCTACGTGCTTCGGTGCACGTGTGGCTTGCAGTATGTAGGGAGCACTAAGCTCCAGGTGTATAACCGCATACTACAACACCTTAGAGCCACAGTTAATTCTGATCCCAGCTATCCCGTTGCAAGACATTTGAAATTAGCCCACAATAGTAATTTAAATGATTTGGTTTATTTTGTCATTGGGGCAGTTCCCAAATCTATTCGTGGAGGAAATAGAGAACGCCAGTTAAGACAACTTGAATCTAAATTCATCCTTGAACTTAATACTAAGATGCCATATGGGCTGAATATGGGGGAGGATTTGCACAATTTTTTATAATCTCTTCCCATTTCATTTCATCTCTTCCCATTTCATTTCTTCTGACATCCGCATCTATTTTGTGCTGTAACATTCTTTAGCATGGCTTCTAGCTATACTGATTATTCCCAATGTTCTTCTATGTGATGGTTATATTTATGACTCCTTAATGTTTTCTCCGCTTTCATCACTGATTTTTTCTACCCTGATTCTTTCAACCCAGTTTTTCTACATTCTTGATATTATGGTGGTCCGTTATTCTAGGACCCCATTTTTACTCTTTTTTCATACACACGTTTTGATTTAGTAAGGGCACTTGCCCGTGATCATTGGTTGTGATGCTGCTAGCCATTTATTGATTTAATTTTCTAGGGTTTCCTCTGGGCCTCAATGATTATTATTTTTTGTCATTTTAAATATAATATTCAAGTTTTTCTTTTTTCAATACGAGCACATTCTTGCACTTTCTTGCACTTTTAGCTTCATACCATCATTAAGTAACCATAAGATTCTATACATTGTTTACAACTGCAGACTATTTGCACATGAGTATGTGTTCATATGTACTATTTTGCACATATTAGTTGTGAGGGTTTAGTGTTCTTATGTGTGTGTCAATCATATATATACATTATGTATTTAATTTTATTCATTGTGGTTATTGACACTCATGGATGTATTATCTATTCTCCCTCCTTCTTTTTAATGTGGTTTTAAATATTTATTGTTTTTACTCCATTATTTGTATTTATATTTGGTGTAGATTTTCAAATATTTATTCCACATTTAAAATGCATTTTAGGTACTCTTTATTCATTGTGTAGCAATATTTTATAGTATGTTTTCCATGTCTATATGTCATGTGACTTTGGTTGAAATGTACACAGGTGTGTTGCTTTTTAAAAAAAATTTCTAATCACTTGCACTATTTAATGACATCATTTCTTGTAGCGCGTTATGTGAACAAGACCGAGTTGCTTCGGTCGAAACGCGTCATGCTGGGGCACTGGCCAGGACTGACTGGTTGCTGTTGTCATTTTCAATAAAGCACAGCATTTTTTTCAATTTCGTCCCTTGTGTGGTCCGTACATGTGTTTGTACGCCGTGGAGGTCTGGTGACAACCGGGATTTGCTTTCTCATATATATATATATATATATATATATATATATATATATATATATATATATATATATATATATATATATATATATATATATATGGCCCCTAAGTTAGACCCAGAGGGCAGGATGCATTGTATTTAAAAAGTAGGACATGTGATTCTAAGTTTTCCATGTCCTGGTAATTAAAAACTCCTAAATGTGTTTTCACTACTGTAAGACCTACCTCTCTCAAAGACATACATTGAGTTGTCTTATTATATTTAATGAGTGCTAACTTTTGATTAGGAGCAGGTAGAAATGTCATGTTTAGATTCAAATAAATTGTAAATTAATACCCTCTTCAATGGTAAAGGCGGATTTTAAGTCACAATTTTGAAAATGCTACCTTTAGAAAGTTGATATTTTCTTGTCCTAGCCATTTGTGCCTTCTGTTGGTGTCTTGAGTCATCTGACCATGAATGACTCTGCTGTTGGGCTTTGTGTATTCCTTTTAGACAGTGAGACAAAAGGGGACTAAGCGTTGGCAGGATGCGCCATCCTGCCAGGATGGCTGGGGTAGAGCTGTTCCCACTTACACTTCAAAAGGCATTCCTCCAGCACTCACAAAGGAACCTGACACTAGTTTTTTATCACTTTCCAGAACCAGATATGTGGGTAGCATAGGAAATCCCCCCATTTCAAAGGCTGGCACCAGGTATAAATATTGAACGCTTAAAACACCTCTTCAGTACACTCCTGGACCTGTGAAAGAATTCAGAAGGACTGCCTGGACCACCTAAGGACTGCCCTGCTGCTACCAAAGGACTGCCCTGCTGCTTGAAGGCCTGCCTTGCTGCTTGAAGGCGAACTGGACCAGCTCCTTGAACCTGGACGACTGGAAGTGACTCCAAAGGCTGGTTGGCTTCTGTGTGAGCTACAGGGACATAATAAGGTACTGAGGCCTTGAACCCTGCACCTTGCGTCTGCTTGAGTGAGTCATAATCCCGCATGTGATGTCCCCCAGGTCCTGGACATTTGGAAGTGGTGTTAGAGGTGCAGCTCCTGCCAAACCCTAAAAAGTATGACTTAGAACATTTTCACCAACAACTGCCTGGAGAACCGACAAAAGACCGGGACCTACCTGCCAGTCGATCCACTCAAGATGCATCACAGGTCGGCCTGACTGCGTTAGCTCCTGCTACGTTCTTCTCCATAGCAGCAAAGCCCTTTCAGCTGGACTCCCAGCAATGGTATGTAGCCTCATGAAGCCCTATTTGGCTACAGCCTGCATCTTTGTCCCGCTAGAACTTTTCGACTTCCAAAAAGTTGACTAAATTCAAAGATAAAAGTCTTCACCGGGCTCGATGACCACCGACTCCTCATCAATTACCTCCTTGAACCGGAAATCCAGCTTTTCCCGCTCTGGGATTTTTCCCCGCTATCACCGATGGCTTCACTGAGACTCCATCCAGTGGCTTCCTCATGACGACAATGCCTCCTCAGACACAGCCTGCTGCCTTGCCCCCCTGAACTCTCTCTACTTTTTCCTAGACTCTTCTTCAAGAAGATTTCTAACCTCATGGATCTAGCTCCATCGCTGTCGGCCTTAAGTTTTGTCTTTGTCCCAGGCTCGCTTGACCAAATACCTGCATTTGCCGCTTTGATCTTTTAGGCGCTAGATTTCACTACAAACTTTAAAGATTCATAACTCTGTTTCTGCGAAATGGTCTTAATTTGTTTTGGTGGCATTTTAGTTACCAAAATTTACTCAATTTTTCAAAATTCTTTTGAGATTTTTCTTGTATTGCTTTTCACTTTATTATTGTTTGTGTGCTGCATTAATACTTTACTCATTGCCTCTAAATTAAGCCTGACTGTTTTTGTGCCAAGCTACCAGACAGTTAACACAGGTTAATCTAGTGACTTTTGTGGTTCCCCCTAACAAGGATTGTGGTTGTTGCTTGAGTAGGGTTTTACCCCCGCAACCAATAGCCCTATTTCGTACACATACCAAATTTGCTCACTACACTATTGCACCTTGTACCATTTTACCACACTACCACTCCCCTACATCACTCCAGTATGAGCCTCTAAACCCACTAAACCATGCTTAGCACAGTACTGTCACAGCACTGCCCAAAATCTCCACAGTGTCACACTACTATGCAAATCAACAAACAATAATCCCACCATTCAACTACAGACCCTACCACTGCATCATCACCTTGGCTTCTGCACTACAGCACACACCATCACACTGCCATATCACACCACCTTCAATACTCAACTTTAGTAACATAGAAAACACAGCACTATAATGTTCAACAGTGTTCTTCATCACATAGCTGCACTGCACAACCGCCACATCACTTCACTGTCACCCCTCCCCACTTCAGCATTAATCCCCCCACTGTAATAGAACTGCACATATCCACATTACAACCCACTGCCACCACAATAAAAGATGCAGCATTGTACCACCACCCCCACTGCTGTACCTTATACATCATAGACTAACAGCATATATAATGCTCTTTGCCTTTCTTGTATTCCCATTTCCAAAACGCTATATGATGGCAGAACACAGACTGGAACGCATTCTACCAGCCCCTAAAGAAATAAATAATGCAGTTGTGAGGAGGTCCAGTGCGGTGGAATGGGTTGGGATTGTCATGATGGGGATGGTAGTGCAACAGTAAAGAGCAATAATGCTGTTTATGTGGTCGTTGTGTGGGAGATAAGGTGCAATGTGGCAATTGAAGTGCTTGTTTAGGGCTTGGGCTGCCATGGTCCTGAGCTATAGTAACAGAATATTGCAGGGTGGTAGTGTGACGTGGGGGTGATAGTGTGGTGGTGTATGGTGGCAATGCAGAGGTGGGAGTTGTAAGTCCATAGCTGCAGAGGTGATAATGAGGTGATGAAGTAGTAATGTGGTTGAGAGATATTGTATTGCTATGCTGTGGCAGCGTGATTGTGGGCAGTGGTAGTGTGGTGATGTGATATCATGGTGTGGTGGCGGCATGACAGATAAGTACTGGAGGACAGCTGTGTGATGAAGGGACAGCTATGAGGAGCTCTTGAATAGTAATTCAGAGCTATGACGAGAAGTGAAAACAATGCTAGTGCTGATGCATGCTAGGGTAATGCTAGAGCGGGGTAATGTGATTAGAGTGCAGTGGTACGATGTGGCAATGTAGATAGAATACAGTGACAGGAGGTTGATTTAATTTGATTTGGTATAGATATTTTAGCACACACATACAACATATAGCAATTTTGTGGTTCTAGGAGCATATAAATCATTAAGTTCCTAGTCAGGGAGAAAAGGGTGAAGATATGGAGATAAAAACTCAGAAGAGGTAAAAGAGAAGGAATTTACAAGCTTTCTTGAAGGTCACATAGTAATGTATGTGCCGGATATGCATAGGCTGACCGTTTGAGTGCTTGCTGCCCAACATCTTAAGTACCCAGTGCCACCTTATTGAAAAATGCAAAAAAGTAATGGATGGAATGATTGAGATAATCTAAACCTCTTGTACTTTCTGTGGGACTCTCCAGTCTATTTGTTAGCTAACTTTTCCACAGCAAACAGGGACCGACCTTATGCAAATCAGCCTTGGTCCAACTTCTATAAAAAAAGAACAGTTCAAACTTCCAGACCACATCCCTCAGTCAGTCTCATTAGGCCTTATAGGTTTTTTTACAGCTTTAGCCCTATGGCAGAGCAAGCTTCGGACCAATGCTAGGGTGTGTCAATGAAAATTAGCCCTGGCAGCTCAAGCTGGAGAATTTCAGATAGGGCAGAGCCAGAACTGATTTCCATATGTTTGATCCCTTTTTTGAATGGCGTAGTCAAGCTAAAAAGGATGCACTGGAATGGTGTCCAGAATAATTACCAGTGCTGATTCAAGCATTACACCGATTCCATTGTGTGTTGTATATGTGAGTCTCTCTAACTGAGAAGCGCAAGCCTAGATGTGGATCCCAGATTAAAGCTACTTCTCACGTATGTGGCCCAAGACGTCCATTTTAAGGTTAAAAATGTATCTGTGAATAGACGGGGGACATCGGGAAAGTGATAGAAACGAGGTTCAGTCTAAAGGGATTTGAAAACACAGAGCTCTTTTAGTGAGAGGTGTGCTTCTATGCATTTCATTTTTGCACCCCAAGGCTCCTAGTCAGTGATGGATTTCTCCTAGAATACAACATGTTGATATATTTGGGTGAAAACAATGGCTGCCTGCAAAATTACCTCTGTGATTTTCCCCCTTTATAGATAGGTGAACGAGGCATTAATCTCTCCGGTGGCCAGAAGCAAAGGATCAGCATGGCGCGGGCGGTGTATGCCGACAAGGATATCTACCTGTTGGACGATCCCCTGTCCGCTGTCGACGCCCATGTTGGAAAGCACATTTTTGAAGAATGCATTCAAAGAAAGCTGAAGGGGAAGACGGTTGTCCTAGTTACTCATCAGCTGCAGGTGACACATGCTAAACGGTTTTTATGGAAAATAATTCCTCTTGCAACTTGTGATATATTTGTAAGTAAATCCTCAGTGGTGTGATCGCAAGAATGACATAGTTCTACCTTTGTACCTAAATATATGTCATTAAATGCTAGCGTTATCACTCAGGTGGAGAGCATATCATATATATTTTTATATTGCGGGCTTTGTACTCTTTGAAAGGTGCTGTTTCTGTTTTTAGCTTCGTAGTGTTTTCTGTTTATATTGTTTTTCCTACCCAGAAAGCAATTTCAATTTCAGAAAACCACCACAACTTAGGGCGTCATTACGATGTCAGGCGGAAACTTTCCGCCCGACACCGTTTCGGATTCGGGAACCGACCAACTCCCGGTCGGCAGTTCCGACTGACCGATTATGATTGTTGAACTATTTATTGTCCTTAACTCACCAGCCACAGTTTTAGATAGCATCTCATGGTGTAGAGAAGGAGCAAGAGAAAATGAAGAAATCATAGGGAAATGGAGCCCTTTCATTGGAAGAAAGCATGTTCGGGTACAATCGGTAATATCTGTACATTTTTACGATGCTCTGATTAATTACTATGGGGCCCATTACGATGGCGGGCGGACAAAGTCCGCCCGCCACCGTAACGGTAAACGGGACCGACCGCCAGAGGTACGGTGGTCCCGCTGTGCCCATTAGGATGCGACCGCCACCGTGGCGGTCGCATCCCGCATTGTTTACATTGCGGCGGGCGGTGCTGTCAGCAGCACCCGCCGCAATGTAAAAAATGCATACCCCCCAAGTGCAGCCACCCACCCCCCCGCAACGGGCCCCCGAAGCAATTCCCGCATGCCTTTCCATGGCGGCGATGCCACCATGGAAAGGCCTTCACCGCCAGGCATCCTAATATGGATGGCGGTGTCTTCCAGACACCACCACCATATTAGGCCCGAGTTCTGCCCGGCAGGCAATCGGAACGATTGCCTGCCTGCGGAAATGCGGCGGACGGTCTTTCCGTCCACCGCTATCCTCCCTCCATTGTAATATGGCGGGGGGTAAATGTAGGGCGCGCGGGGAAAGATGTCGGGCGGATCGCCACCGCCGGTCGGGCGGTGGCGATCCGCCCGACATCATAATGACCCCCTAAATGCTGAAAAATAACATGCTTCTATTGTATGCAGTTCAGCAGTGGTCTATTAAGGATGTCTTTAATCAGTTTATGGCTCCTTCTTTTCATGGTAGACCTACAAAACCGGTATGACCGGATAGGGACCTAGCTGGGGTGTAGACTTTCCACTCAAATGTGAGCTTGAAAATCTTGAGGAAGGAAAGCTTTCCTTTCTTGAGTCCCCTCACTCACCAGGGTTTCCCCATGGTGACATGCTTCATCATAGGGGCCATCTCAACCCGCTGCGGGCTGAGGCGTGCTACGACTTGCGATGAGACGTAGGAGCACTAATCGTGAGGAGCTATGTGTAGTGCAGTGATGTGGTGGAGTGGAGTTAATTAAAAAGTACCTAACTAGTGGGCAGAAAAAACTTTATTCAGGCTCCTAGTCGGTCTATTAAAAATTGGGGTTAGTCTCTAGTGAACCTAACCGAATACGTTAGGGGTCCCTAGTAGACGTCAACATGTTTCGAGCTTCCCCACAGCTCTTCTTCAGGACAACACAGGGTCCCGCCCTGTGTGTACCACTCCAAAGTGACCTACAGTGATATACGTGAAAAAACAACGAAATGCTGCAAAATAAGGCAATTGTTAATAATACATACGGTACAAAATTGTCACGTAGTATGGGTACATAATAGTCCCGTAGTATTGTATTTTAAGCAACAATGTGCCTCATGGTCTCAACCGGGGTGAGAGGGTTCCAACTGGAACTTTGTGTGATAACCTCTCGGTCAGTAGACCTAGCAGAATTCTCCCTCGAGACCACAGATTTTCAAGCTCACATTTGAGTGGAAAGTCTACACCCCAGCTAGGTCCCTATCCGGTCATACCGGTTTTGTAGGTGTACTATTGCATTAGGAGGGTGGACCTAGCTTTGTCCCTCTTCTCCCCCCTTTTCTGTTTTCCTTCTTTTCATGGCCAGGAAGGTATAGGGCCCATGCACCTCTCAATGATGTGTGAATTAGACACCTATGAATCCAAGCATTGGCAAAGGCAATAGGTTTTGCTTCTGACAGGGGAATGCTGAGCTATTGGCTTTGCCAATGTTTGTTTGCCATCACATGATCAAAAAGACCACCTCTAAAAGCATCTATGTCACTGACGAATCATGGGTGAGGCATATCGAATCTTTATACATCAGCGAGAACCTAAGTTCTCTTCTATCGCACAAGTACCATTGCACAATTTTCCTATTCTTCTCTCTGAGCAAAATCAAAGAACAAGTCGCGAAATGCAGAAGGAACAGTGCACCCGGACCAAACAGGCTTCCTACATCTATCTATAAGCAAGACTATGACTTTTGGTATGCACGTCTTTCGTTCCTTATTCAATTTCTATCTAACGGCGAAGGTAGTTCCATAATCATGGGGTGGATCTATTTTCAAACCTATATATATGAAAGGCCAGTATGCGTCCCCCGACAGCTATCGCATGATTGCACTTTTCAACGTAGACTCAAAAATCTTTGCTAGCTTACTACTAGCAGAGCTGGAAGCCTGAGCAGGAAGAGATAAATTGATCACTCTTAATTAAACTGTTTTCACAGATAAATCTAGTACCACAGATAACTTAGCAGCGCTCTCGATGATTGCAGAGAAATATACCATCAATAGAAAACAACATTTATATTTCTGCTTTGTAGACTTCTCCAAAGCATTTGATCATGTCAATTGTAACCTCTTATGGAGAAAGCTGGCCAGCTGGAACATTCCTGTAAAACTATTAAGTGCCATCTAACTTCTGTACTCAGATAATTGGGCAGTGGTCAAACTCAGTTCTAACAATGGCTTGTCGATCAAAATAGAAGCCAAAATGGGCTTGAAACAAGGGTGCGTCTGGCCTCAATGCTTTTCAATTTATTTATATTGGACCTAAGTGCATTCCTTGACACAGCTAAATCCCTTCCACCAAGGCTTGGACATCGTCAGGAGACCCCATTCCAGCACACTGATGATGTAGTTCTTATGACCTTTACAAGCATCGGGCTTCAGAGGGTCTGAAACAATCTCAAGGCTTATTGTTCCAAATATGAAATGGTGGTGAACCTCACAAAAACTCAGATCATGGTGTTTGGAAGGAAGGTCAGGAAGAAAGGAAGTTGGCTCCTGGATGGGCTGTTGGTCTCTAGAGGTACTTGTCATAAATACCTCGGTGTTTAGCTGCAGGAACACCTTTTTTTTGTATTCATCTAAATTCATTAAAGCCAAAGACCGCCTCCTTAATTGCAGCATTTTCAATCATTACACCGCAAATTTCAAAGCCCAACCCTGGTGTCTGTTCTTGCAGTGTTAAAAGCCAAACTTATTCCAACAATCAGCTTTGGCACAGTGCCTTTTCTGGGAAAGATTGGGGCCTTTTTTTAATTCTGCTAAAAGCAAAGCATTTTGCATTATTTTCCACCTACTGCAAAGCACCACTCCGACCCAACTGTGGCTGGAATTTGTTATGCTAAACCAAGTGTAAGTACAGTACAACTCTCTACTTGAGTATATGTCAGTACTAAGGCTGTCTGATCAGTCAACACTGGGCGCTGTGATATGGGAAGAAATTGAAACTGCATTACCAAAAACAAATAGCTGATCACAGGCTTTCGATCTGGCCATGAATGTCCTTGAGGCAAAAGAACTAAGGGAATCAACACTCCTGCATGCCCTCCTTAAATTATCTTTAAACAAGCAAATAAAGAAGATCTCATGGAATAGGGATAAGAGAGACTTTAGCAAAAGAAGCCATATGTGGACAGTCACCGACTCATATAAACAACCCCGCCCGCAATCATATTTATCGGCTTTTCTGATCTTCTTTTATAAAAGCAAACTGCTTCATGTGCATTTCGACCTGTATCAAACTATTGCTTGCCTGCCAAAATGGTCAGGAACACATGTGTGTTCTAAATGCAGGCTCTGTCATCTACACATGGAAAGCCTGACTCATATCGTATCAACTTGCCCCAAGCTGTTGACTGAACGTAAGGCTCTGTTGCACAACTTTTTAATCAGAATGGCACCCCTTACTGCCCACCCCTTACTGTTCTGTTTAAAGCGGAATATCCCCGAGTGATTGTGGCCTTCACAACATTTATTATAAAAGCTGATAAGCTGTTGTCAGATAAAGGTTTAGACGCGGCGCTGTGAAGGAAGTACGATTAATAGATCCACACTGATACTGTTCAGTGTTTCCAATGTTCTCCGTTGCATTTGTTTATTGGCTTTGCACAGTTACTTTAGCACTTTACTCTAGAAAAAATGGAGGAGGCATTTCAGGACATGATGCGGAATAACAAGGTCCAAGGTAGCATCATAATATTCAGATTGGACGCTTCTTATCAATATCTTTCGCACTTTACTGCAAACTTTGCACCAACTGGAAAGTGGATAGGTCGCTTATCAAGATAAAATATTAATTGCATATAGTTTAGTTTGAGGGGGGGTGAGCAATGTGTGTTTTTTTAGCTTGATGTCTCTTCCTGTTTTACCAAATTTTATTTTGGTACACTTGCACTTTATATTTGGTATGGCCATTGTCTTATTTTGATTCCCATGAGGTTCTTGTGAAGGGGCATCAAGTAGTCCTTTTCTTACTCTACAACCACTCTGTGTTCATTGTCTTCACTTCTGCGGAGCTTGTGTGGAGAGAAGATTCTCAGGGAAACAAGATGGGAGGGGTAAACACAGGAGTGCATGAGAGAACAGCATCAAATTAGCATCCATGTTAACCAATGTGGTGTTTTCATACAAATGTGGCCTAACTACAAAACATTATTAAACACACTTCTACACCTCATTGCAAACTTGTTTCAACTGTAATCATATTTACTCATCATTTACATATTGGATCCAACATAAAAATCATTATTTATCATTGTTATTTTTTCACAAAAATATAAACCCAGTAAAACGCTACCACACTAAAACATTACTACTTTTACTGCTGGTTTAGTGCTTTTGTTTTGTGTCTTAGCCTGTCATACAGACACATGCTATACCCCTATCAGTCTCAGTTGCGGCCCTTGCAGGTGAGAGCGGTGTGGCGGTGTGGGGGGGGACTCGAGAGACACAATGAGGGAAAATTCATTATTTATTTAATTTTCCCTCATCATCATCTGTCGAGTCCCCCTCCACACCGCCCCACTGCCGCCCCACTGCCCCACCGCACTTACCTGCACAGGCCGCCCCTAATCACTCTTTCATGTTCATTTGTTTAACTTTGGTTTCGTGATTACTTGTGGTTGGGTTTATAGCTGTTTTTGCTCACAAAGTAAAGAAGTTCAAACGAAAGTCTTCTTAAAGATACCACGAAAATGATGTTTCTTTGCAAAACATGTCTGCTATGTAATATGTTGGTGCATCTTGCTTTTCAGTTCACCATTTACAATACAGGTGTCTTCTGACTTCTTTTCTTAAGACTCTTCCTAGAGAGAACAGACTCATTCTGCTATTACAGTCTTTTTCGCAAATGGGTCACAGCTTCAGCTGCCATATTGTTGTAACCCATCATTCGATTTTCTTTTAAGGCCTGGTGGAGGAAGCACATTCAAAGTTATTCAGCTACTACCAAACACCTACTCTGGCCAGTAGTCAAACCTACTGGCTTTGCCATTGCGTGTGATTCTTGTGCTGTATTTTTCTAAACATTTGTTCCATTGTTTGCTGTACTTTCACAGTATCTAGAGTTTTGTGATAAAGTCATTTTGCTGGAGGATGGCAGAATAAGTGAAAAGGGAACGCACAAGGAGTTAATGGCTACAAATGGGCGCTACACTCACCTCATTCAGAATTTCAACATGGCTCAGTCTCAGGTGTGTGCATTTTTAACTTTCTTCGAAACCCTTTCCATACTTCTCTGAAGATAAATATTTAATGAATGAAATATGTGGTGATATATGTGTGCTTCAGCATAGGTCTTGAGTTTAAAAAAGCCCTTAAAGGAATGTCCCAAGGATCCCCTGTTCCTTTTAGGATATGCTACGCTCATGGGAAACACTGGTATTAATTGTGGAATGACACAAATGAAAAATTGTGTTTATTTACCCTTTTTTAATGAAAGGACATCATGAGGAAACGTACTGAACTCAGATTGTCTTTTCACAAAAAATCACCCGCACAAATATGGGGCATTTATCAACCAACCTGTTAATACCACAACCATGTGACCACTCCCACTCTCCTCCACCTCCAAGATGTGCTGTAAATAGGAGATGGAGCCCGACGTCAGCCTTTCCAGTGTATGCCCCAAAAGCTCAGATTCTATGTGCAGTTCAAAATAAGGCTTAGAAACTAAAAATGGTCCTAGGAGTTCCTTTTCAGGCTACACCTGAAGTGTCAGTCGCAATGTCAGAGGTCCTCAAGAAACAGGCATATTCCGCCTCAAGAAGCTAAACCATTCATGAAATAAGCTATGTTTTTTCTAAAGATTTATGTAAATGCCTAGTACAATATCACTCCCAATAACGGTGCTTTCTTTTCTTTATCTGTTGTGATTGCCCTCATAATGCAACAAAAACTTGGTGGAGCAATACCATGAAATACATTTTCATGATGCCTTGTTTAAACACACAGCAGTTGTGTCTTTTTCATGCTAGAACTGGATGATGGAGATCTTTAAACACAGGATGGAGGTGTCAGCTAGCGGCTAGAGCTGCTGACTTTGCAATGGGGCGCCCAGGTTCGAATCCTGGCCTCGGCCTTTAACTAAAAATCTTGTGATTCTGAGCAAGTCACTGAATCTCCTGGTGCCTAAAAAATGTGAAATGTATCCTGTGTAAAATGTATTAGTGTAATCCCTACTTGATGGAAATGTAACCTGTATTTGTGTAATCTCCAGTTGATGTACACAATCGTCTCCCAACCCTTATGTAGGGTTCACTGCTCCCTTTGCTTCTGAGCTAGGTTAGTGCCATGAAAAAAATACCAATACATTCGTAGAGAAAGTGACTGGAAAAAAGGTGCACACCACTCGGGCATCCAATGACTACTTCTTTCCTTAGCAGCATTGTACATAGTTATATAATACAATGAATTATTGAAAACATTCTAGCCCCCCCCCTTACATAGCAGCACCAGAGCAAATGCCACATTAATTAGGTACCAAACACAAGTAAAGCCATTGCCATCATATTAACAATGCCCCCACACAAACTAGCAAAGAAACACTGCTGTAATAAAAGCATTCTCTGACCATCATCTCCATTCACCTCTGCAATGGAACACATGATAGTTAGGCCCATTATTCAAAATGTTGTGCTTTTGTAACCTTTTTTTGTAGCTTTCTACTGACAACACATTTAATCCGGTTGGCTTTGAGCTGCAATGCTGGAGAGTGTTTTAATACTACAATGTTGTCACTGTCAAACACAGATGGTCTGATTACAAGTATAGGTGCTTTTTGTCACACCTGAGAAATAACGATGCCACGGGGTATGTTATTTATCGGGTGCAATAAATTCATGGGGAATGACGTGCGGATTTTGGTGTTTAATCTGCATGACAATGTAAATTATTTATGTTTTCCCCTGTTAAGTTTCGGCCCCTCGAATTTAACCAAGGTTGAGTTCTTTAACGCATCCAATAATTATCGGATGGGTTAAGTACCTTCAAACTCGTAATTCTGACCCATGCGTAAACAGGAGATTATGCATTGGTAGGCATCCATGTGTCTGTCCACATATGTGTCTGTATGTGGATATTTTTCAACCTCTCCATGTGAGTGTATGCATGTTACTAAATGCATGTGAGGTTGTGTACATATGCTTGCATCTAGTGCACATGTGTGGATGTGTGTGTTTTCTGTTAGAGCATAAAACACAACACACACACAACATACTGTTTTACCAACAAACAACACATAAACTTAAAACAAGATTGACATATTGGCTTTGCCAATGCTTGTTCTGACATGTAAGTGCATTTCTTACAGGAGGTGAAAGATCTTTCCGTAAAACACGACACGCCTTTGGAGGCCGTTAGAGATGAAGTAAATTCAGGAGCGCCCATTCAAAATGGAATTGTGAACCCTGGTAAAAAGCGATTTATACAAACATTACAAATGTTTAGTTCTGTTTCACAACTGTACCTTTGTAGTTTGCTTTTATTTACAAATGCCTTTTACCCTCTTTTGTACAGTGTTTGACACGTCTGATGAGACAAATGAACAGAGTGTTGCTGGGATAGACGCTGACAAGGGAGACGAAAAAGGTATCATATTTATTGAGCGATCTGATCATGATAGCACATGATGAAAAAATTCATGGGTAACATAAGAGCCACGTGTTCCAATCAAACTAGTCAACTGAAGCTTTCTTCCTTCCAAAGTAAACACTTTAATTGGTGGGAAGGTTGATATATCCTAATACACATGCGTTATTATTGCATCCACCAGGGCCGCCTTTCACGCTGGTGGTGCCTGGTGCAACAATCCTTTTTGGCGCTCCACCATTGCCTCCTTCCCCACAGTGTCCCTCACTATCACTCTCTAACAGTGCCCCTCATCTCTCCATAGCCCCCCTCTCACATGCATTTCATTTGTTTTATAGCGCTACTCATACCAGTGTAGGCTTTCAGAGAACTTTACATCACGCACACATTATACAGACAGTAAATCATACATATGTAAATCAGTCTATAGGAAATGTTACATAAAACAATGAGGATTACAAGGTGTAGGAGTCACATCTCACCAGTACTAGTCGGGAGTATATTTTAAGAGTGTTTGGTTTGGAGAAGCACACACTCTGGATTTAAAGGGTACCACAGTGGCTGGGGTTGGCTTTACAAATAAGAAGTTATTTTTTACCTAAACAAACCTTTTTTTTAGCAACATAAGGATACTACTAAATGATTGGGGAAAACCATAAGGTTTCAACCCTTTCCTTTCCAGTTTGATGCAGGTCTTTGATGACAGCTCATAGGTCAACGTACTATATTAGGAGTGTAACTTCTGAACTGCAAGTAACAAAAGGATCTCGCTGACAAAAACAGTAGCCCACTGAACTATTCACATAAGATACAGTTTTGGGATCTGCTTTGTACACGTTTTTTGAAGCAGGCACATTAACCCTCTGTGCTACTTTATTATTATTCAGAACTGCCTCTAGACAAAACTCCATCTCTCTCCAGCAGGAACATTAATCACCAGAGTGCCTTTAAACCCATAAATTACTTCTAAACACGGTGCCCCCTGAGGTCAGTGGCGGGCGCAGCTGCACTTCTCACACCACCCTAGAGCTGGCCCTGGCACCAACTGTCTGTCACGTATGTTTGTCTAGTCTTTTGTTCTCAAACTGTTGATGGATTGTCACTTTTTGTCATCCTCCAAATGTTGAGGTGTATGAGATTGCCACTTTGACTCCACCCTGAGTATTTTCAGCCCCTCACTGAAGGTATGTGTATTCTTATAGCACAAACCTAGCTGCAAGGCAGTAGAGCTATGTACAGGTTAAGAGAAAGTCTACAAAGGAATAAAGTGAATGCAGATGTCTATTGCAGACGGGGTGTGTCTCAATGCATTGTTTGAGGCCAGGGCATATTGGATTATTGGTTTACAGAAGAGATAGTCCCTGAAGATGTGAGCAGATAATGGCTGCTACCCCGTAATTGGAGTCCTCCTCTCTGGTCCCCGTATCTTCTGTCTTAGCGCCGGAACACTCTGTTGAGTAGCTGCGCGCTCTATAAGCACTTTTTAACATTAACAGATGGTGAACGGTCTGATGTGCAGGAATTTGAATGCAGTGGTGGCATAGTTGATCCAGTGCAGAGGCAGAGGCAGCTTGCAGGTGGGCGTTGATATGAATGAGCAAAGAAGGTCGAGGATTTTACATCTGGATGCGATTGAGAACATAATGTGATGTATGATGCTAGAAGTAGACCAATGAATGTTTCCATTATTTACTTGTTGATAGTATCTCATGGGATGTTGAATTTGCCAAGCAATTCGTTGTGGTAGCTGGCTGATGCTGATTTAATGAAGCTACTCTGCAGGGATAGATAATATGTCCTTTTGGACTCTTTTGTAGCCAAGAAAAATATTGAAAAGACCCAGCAGGTGTGGAAGTGAGGCAATGAAGAATTATTTCTTGCTACTAATGTGAAGAATCTTGGCGTAGTTTGATAGTTATCTATTTATGGAGTGACATGCTAACCACCTAACTATCACCTGAGATTAAGACATCAACCTGCTATCAAACTTTAACCTTTATTGTTAGAAGGAAATTGACCCTCAATACCATTAGCAGCTGTTTCTTTAGGCTCCAGAATTCAGATTACGTGGTGGGCAGACAATCATCAGGAGCATGTTAGTCTGCCAGTTCTTAGACTCTACTTGCTTCCTAATTGCCAGTGCCACAACTATCTTTCAAGATGATCCGATTCACTTGAGAACCATACTGTAGCTTTCGCTAAATGGAGCTCTTTGATATGCCAGGGCAAGGGTTGGCTGAAGATTACTAAATTGAAAAGAAAACAGTAGTTGTTCTTCAACAGTAAAACAACTGGGCCCAGATTTACTAAGGATTTTGTTGTCCTTGCGTCATGCAAGTTGGTGCAAGTCAATGCAAGTCCTAATCAAATATTTACTATGATAAACAAGGGTCGCACTGCGTCGCTTTGCATGAGTTTGTAAAGAAATGTAAAGCGGCTTGCACTGCATCGCATTACATTTCATAGCAGTAGGTGTCCAGTGGGTGGAGCATGGGTTTCCCCTATATACACCTAATGAATTTGACACAGTCCCAGATTTACTAAAATGAGTAAAACTGGGATAGTGCTAAAAAACTGTGCCTACCTGAGGCTGGCGAAATGAGGAGAAATATGTTTAATTCTCCTTGTTACTTCTTCTTTCTATGTGTGATGCATAGTGCATCACACATAGAAACAGGAAATTGCCTCTTAGGATATTAGTTGTGCTTGAAGGGATCTCTTCCTGCACAAAAACAATCTTGCCTCTTACAAACCTTGCCATGATGCCTATTTTGTATGTTTACGAAGGATTACAATCCACTGCACCATCTAATTCCATTAGATGGAAGAGAAGGCACCCTTTGCAGTTGATCTTTGTAGAATGGTAAGTGCAAGCAGCCGATGGTGCGCAGGCTGCTTTAGATAGGAGAAGACAATTGGTATATTTTTTCTACTGCATTGGGATTATACAAGAGATTTGACTGTGGTCATCTGTCTTGTATTATTGATCATATGTGTGCGAGGAGCTGGTACCATGGGGAGAAAGAGTTATGTCTTAATGTGAGCTGTATTCCTTTTGCCTCACCTCAGACAAAAAATAAAGAACTTCATGGCCAGAAGCATGTTTCACTAAAAGATAAAGATATATGCTCAAAAGCAGAACCAACCAAAAACAGAAAAGGGACTAAATTGTTATTAATCATTAAAAATTGCCTTCCTTCATGAAAATAAAGAGCGCAATTAGCCAAATGGTCTCTTAAAAGGCTAAAGAATAACTGGATAATTAAACAGTACTGGAAGCTGTTGAGCAGTGTGTAAACTTGTTTTGATGCTGTAGATAGGCCCAGGAGTTGATTTGATGTGTGCAGATGAACCATGATATCCTGATTCACATGGGTAAATATACACATGCATATTATGTACATTACCTTTCGGGCTCGGGCTCAGTAAAATAGATTGAAGACAGTAGCGCACACTTGGAATGCTTGTTGAGTCTTAGGGTCCAAGCAGCTCAAGCAGGAAACTTGTAGTGCTCAGGATGCATCAGGTTGGTATTGAAGAGTTGGAGCAGAGACTCGATCCTGTTACAGTCATCCCGCTAGAAGTTGTTGATTTCCTGCTGAACGTGTGTTAGGAGTTTGAACTCTTTTCTAAGCTCTGGTAGGACTCAGTTTAACTCCCCATAAGCTCTGACCACTTAGGTTGTGAGACTCTGCCCAACACTCACAGGACAACAGCAATGAAGTCCCATGAGATACGGAGGATTTCTCCAGTATGAGATCAGGTGACTCCACTTGCAAGCAATAGTCAGTCACGTCTTAGTAGATCACATCACTAGTAATCCATTTTCCTTGGGAGTAAAAGGCAGGGGGTTGTAAAAATCTGAGACATGGTTCTGTTCTATGGGTAGAGCGTCTTCCTTACCCTCAATGTTCATAGGCGGCTCTGAGGAACAGTTTTCCTAACAGAGATCTGTGAAGGGTGCAAACCCATACCATACGTTTAATGCTACTATCAAATCACCCCAAAATAAATTCCCATCACAAACTCCACCTTTTCATACAACACAATGATATATTTTCCACCATAAGAAATTGTCCTCTAGATAGACAATTTCCAAAGTCCTTTGCACAAAAATGCCCAACATGGCGTGGAAGTGAACTCTTTCCAGGTTTCAAGCCTACAAACGCCCTACAAGCAACTGCCAGATTCCATGGTGGACAAGTCGAGCTAGATGCAGCAAAACTGGCTCATACTTATGAACAATTCACTAATGGGTCTCACACCTTCAGCTCCTGACAGACTATCGGCCCTCTTTTACTACCTGAGAGAAGCCTAAACATCAGCGTGGACCACTTTTAATTACTTTTCCTCTTCAAGGCACAAATATGAATTCATTTGATCCGTCTTCATATTAAAAATAATATTTCGTTTTCTCTTATGTCTCTTTAATGAAAAGAAATAGCAAACATGAGTTTCTTAACTCTAGTTCTATGTGCAGAACTACATGTATTTAAGTCTGCTATTCCCACCACAATAGGAATAATAGTAGCATGAAATAATCATATGTTGTATTTATAGCAGATATGACTCCAGATTGTGGTGCCAGCCTTCTCAACAACGTAACCTACTCAACCATGTCTTACCTCACACGTTATTGGCTTAACAATCTGTCCTTGTACTTTTAACTAACAACACGTAAGAATATTGTGCAGCTTTCGGTATCAGCTGCCGGGCATGTCAAACACCGTGGGGGGCCGCCCAGTGTTACAGATTCCGCTCTTTGAAAACTGCTCGTATGCTTCTGATGCTTAATTTAGAGGGGCTAAGAGGTTGCAGAGCTAAACACAAGAGGAAAGTCACAAATCCTGATGTATTGTGCTTTCATATTACCACGAATACTGTTTGTATCTCAGGGGCGAGACACATCTAAGACCTTTGTAAAATAAAAGGGGTCTGTTGATTCAAACGTTGCATTTAAAAGCATCACTATATAGGACAGGCAATTATTTTCGTTTAGTTTGTATGCATATTTTCTATGCATGTGTGTATTTAGTTTGTGATCAGAAATATTGAATGAAGGAATACACCACATTAGAGTAATGTACAGTGTTATTTGTTCCACAGCATTTGAAAACCAACTTGTTTTGAAAGAGGGAATGCAAGAAGGGTCTGTTTCGGGGCAGACCTATCACCATTACATTAAAGCAGCAGGAGGTAAGCGATAAGTGGTTCCTGACATTTTAACTCAAGCTGTTTCAGTGAGATATGACTGAAATGCAAGTCTTAGATTCAATGGTGTGTTACAAACACTTTCCAATACTGTGTATCTGTGTTTTGTTTTGTAGTTGTCTGAATGATTCGTTGTTAAAGTGTACTGTGAATACCCTTGGCTAACCCCTTCAAAGTCTGCTGACCCCCAAATGTTTCAGGGTTACTCAGCCCCCACCACCACCCGACCCCCAAATATTCAGCAGGCCCCACAAATCCATGCTATTAGTGATTTTTGTATCCTTTATCCTTCCCCTTTTTCTACTATTGTGTAATCCCAATCACTGACTGTTAGACCTGTCAGCCTTATGGTGGTCTTCCTCCAAATATTTTGCCTTTGCCTCCTCTTTTTGCTACCCTTAGGACTCTATGCACTTTATCGCTGCTAACCAGTGCAAAAGTGCTTGTGCTCTTCCCCCTAAACATGGTAAAATTGGTTTACACCCAATTGGCGTATTTAAAATACTGATAAGTCCCTTGTAGAGTGGTATACCTTATGCCCAGGGCCTGTACATTAAATGCTACTATTGTGCCTGCAGCACTCATTGTGCATCCCACTTAAGTAGCTCCTTAAAACATGTCCCAGGTCTGTAATTGCAGCCTGAATGTAGTGTTAAACTGCTAATTCCACTTGGCAACATAACCTCCTTGTCAAGCCTTAAACACCTCTTTTATAGCACATTTCACCCCTAAGGTAGGCCCTAGGTAGATCATAAGGCAGGGTGCAGTGTAATTAAAAAGTTGGATATGTACTTTTAAGTTTTACATGTCCTGGTAGTGAAAAACTCCCAAATTCCTTTTTCACTACTGTGAGGCCTCCCTGTCCCATAGGATAACATTGTACGGGCCCCTTTAAGATCACTAGGGGTGTAAGACAAGGGTGTGTCCTCGCCCCTTTCTTATTCTCAATCTACACAAATGGGGTTGAGGCAGCCCTTAGGGGTTCAAAACCAGATGTCCCCATTTTTGATAGCCTAACGTACCAATTCTGGTATACGCGGACGATGCGGTCCTAATTGCCAGAACAGGGCTAGCTCTTCACCGCTTAATATAGGATAAAGCAGCCTTCATGTCCTCTTTGGACCTGAGGGTTTAATGAATCTAAATCTTTTATCCTCACATCAGGGACATCTAGAGGCAAAAGAACACCCTGCTTCCATATCGGCACACGGAAACTGGAGGTGGTAGAGTATCTTGGGGTCATGTTGATAAAATACAGTCATGGTCAAGCATGGTTGAAAACAGGGCACTAGTGATGGAGAGGAGCATGGGAGCAATCGTGGGATTCACAAGGAAGTTTGGATTAAAACCTCTTGAAACAATTAAAGCGGTCTACCAAGCGAAGACAGTATCTGCTGTCTCCTATGGGGCAGGTGTGTGGGGTATGGTGCCTGTAGATCGACTTAAAAAATTGGAAGACAGATTTTTTAAGGGTATAGTTTCACTCCCCAGATCTTCCCCAAAATATACTTGTCACTTAGAGATGGGTTTGCCCTATGTGACTGATTGTATTAAGTTAGCGCCAATCATGCTATGGCACTCTATATGGCGCAGGGACACGGTCAGACTAACACAATCTATTATGAAAAATTGTCTAAACTTAGATAATTCTCATAAAATTGTCTGGCTTCAGCATGTGAAGACAATTTTGGCTGAAATTGGGCATAGGGAACTGTTTGATGACCCAGTGCATGCCGGAAGATCTCAAAGCGCGAACTTAAAATCTCTTACTTAAATACGGCTGCCTTTGATCAACAGGAAGCAAACTGTATGAAGAAACTAGTTATTCTGTATCAACAAATACCTCCAATCCCAGCGGGAGAGTACTCTTATTTACGAATCACCAATATACCCCAGCATAGATATATCCTAACAAGATTCCGAATGAATTTAATCCCTCTGATGTTGGGTTTCCCCGCTAACAAGTATAACCACTCTGACTTTCCACCCTGCCCTTGTGATAAGGTATCAAAGCAGTCTGATCTCCACATAGTTTTATTTTGCGGTTTTTATAAAGAAGAATGTGCAAGATTCATTCTTCCTATTTTAAGATGTTGTAATTTTAAACAATGTAGTGTAACACTTTATTTTTTAAAGAGACTGCCTGATCCTTTTATAAGTTGTTCAATAGCTTCTTTTTTTATGGGCCTGCATTAGAAGTAGGAAAAACTTGCACTGTAGCACTCCATAAAAGGGTATGGAAACACTAAGTAGAGAAATTCAATGAAATGTAAACCATGAACCCTATGGATCGTTTTAAGTACAGAAGATTTTCTCCTTTTGCATTTTAGAACTCTGTATATATGGTTGACTGTTTTTTCTATTAAATTAATGTGTTTTTAATAGGAGGAGATCCACAAAATTAGAACATAAGGAAACTGTGATTTCATTGTAGTATTCTTCCTGTTTTTTTGTACTATGAGTATTTGCACTAATTGGTTCTGGCCCCTGTTATTTAATTGTTTTGTATGCGAATATGTGTTTTATAATCCCTTGCACTGTTTAAATGGTTTTATTTAAATTAATGTATGTGGATATATTATGCAAAGTTTAGCTGTTTTGCTTTGCTTTTATGGATTTATATATAAATCCAAATAAAGATTTTGACTGACTGGCATGGCTTTCTTTAAGTGCTAATGTTTGATTGGAATCAGGTAAGCATTTCATATTTGGTGTCTGAGAAATTGTAATTGCTCAATCTTCCTGTGTTTCTCTGTTGATCAATCAGCTAACAAGACCTTTTGACACCCTGGCAGTTTATCTAGGTCAGCGATAATTCAACATATATAAAGGTCCTTATTACAAATTTGGTGGTCCATGGACCTCTATACCGGCGGTGGCAGTCTGACCGTGGCAAGCTAGGCAGTCCGACCGCCGTATTACGAGTTGGGTGGATTGGCTTTGTAAAGGCCGATGCCAAACCGCTGACACTGCCAACCAACTCTGACCGTGGCAGCTGCGGAGCAGGCTTATGAGGCTGTGGAAGGCTCCGACCACAAGTGAAACTGCCCTCTCAATTACAAGTTGCTTTACAGCCGGCATTACCGTGGCTGTCTAACCACCACATCTGAGATGGCGGAAAAGGAGGAATCTATGGCAAAACTCAACTCTACTCACCTCTGCTCACCTTCAACCATCATGGAGCCCATTCGACGTGTCCTGCCGCTGCTGTACCTTCTCAACCAAATTCAAAACCCAGTCCGTCACTGATGAAATCAGCAGTAAGTCATACAACTACCTGTTGCCATAGACTTCTCTGCAAAACGATGCTCCGCCATGCAGGTCTGGACTGGGAACCCAAAGCAGCCCTGGCAATTTTGTTGGACTGGCCCAGGGATGCAAGTGTCAAAACTGGCCCCCAACACTGCTGCTGTTGATACTGGGGGCCAATATTGCAGAATCCCCTGCAAAATCGGCACCCAGTAACAAAACCGGCCCCCACCCTTCCAGCCTCCCGGGCAAACGCCTGATGCCCACTATGGCCAGTCCAGCCCTGCCTCCATAGACCACGCAAGGGATTTGGGGGACCCTAAGCAATTCACACATATACAGGGACCATGTTTGGGATTGTTTCATAACAATCATCAAAAATATATCTGTCAGAAGCCCTACTAATACAAAACATAGGTACTGCACAGGCACGTTGTACACACATGGACATGTGTTTGCAAATTATAAACAGTGATAGTGATGTGTGCAATATTTTGTGTTCCACAACAGTACCTCCTCAACAATATCACACCTATAAATGTCTGTCACACATCTTTTACCCTTTCTCACTTTTCTCCCATGTTACTATTGATCGTCAGTAGTCGTGCAGCTTGCCATTTCTCAAGTGTTGGGGAAGTGAGATTGAAGTGACTACAACTACCTTGAAGCCTTGTCACTCCAACTCTAACCAGGATGCTACACTCCTTTTGCCCCTTCTCATTTGCCTGCCATGTCCCTCCTGCTCTTCACTAGTCATGCAGCTAGGTATTTCTGAAGTGTTGTGAAAGTGAGATTGAAGTGACTACAACTACCATGAGGCCTTGTCACTCCAACTCTAACCAAGATGCTACACTCCACTTGTCCCTTCACATTTTTGTGCCATGCCACTCTTGATCTTCACTTGTCATGCGGGTTACCATTACTCAAGCGTTGCTAAAGTGAGATTGAAGTGACTACAACTACCATGAGGCCTTGTCACTCTAACTAAGATGCTACACTCCTTTTGCCATTTCTCACTTGTCTGCCATGTCACTCTATATCTTCACTAGTGGTGCATGTTGCCATTACTCAAGCGTTGCTAAAGAGAGAATTAAGTGACTACAACTACCAGGAGGCCTTGTTACTCCAACTCAATCCACGATGCTACACTCCTTTTGCCCCTTCTCACTTGTCTGCCATGTCACTCTTGATCTTCACTTGTCATGCAGGTTACCATTTGTCAAGTGTTGCTAAAGTGAAATTGAAGTGACTACAACTACCATGAGGCCTTTTCACTCCATCTCTAACAAAAATGCTATAGTGAATGTGACACACTCACATTCCACACATCCCAGGTCCTGTTTCGAGGTCAGAGAAACATCTGTATGGATGTGTCAGTAAAGTCAAACACACCTTCTCTGCTACAACTCTGTATTGGACTCTCACACGTCACCCACATGAAAAGGCAATTTCAGTCAATGGGCACAATGGAAACACTCTCTGCAGGATAGCTATGCCTCTATAAGGGGGACCCTGAAAGGCTGGGGCACTGGGGCACAGTACATTTTGTACATGTCTGGCAACTTCCATGTGCACTGGACCTGGGAACTGAAGCATATCAGGGCCAACCAATTTCAGAACCAAGTGTAACTCATGCGTATGCAGTGGGTAAGTGCGACATACGAAAGCAAACACAGCACCAACAGCATGTGGCACACATCTAGATGAAGTAGCTGTAAGGTACACACAGCAAAATGGACAAATGGCCATGCAGAACTCTACAAAGGTATGATAAGCTGTCACCCTCCATTAGGGATACACAAATATCTAACTTCAGCACATCAAACACACGTCCAACGTACATCATTCGGAGAATTGCAACCTAAATGTTGTTGACAGTGGCCAGGCCAAGCTGAAATACTTCCCACATAATATGTCACCCAATGTAATATCGGCCCCATTTGGATGTCATCCCACATAGACATCCATCCAACATTTCCCCTTGTCCTGTGTAACTCCAACACTGGCTCCAAGGGCACATCATACTAACCACTTCAACTGGATCAGCAATCAGGGATGCTACAAACAAACGTGTATTCGCACATCCCTAACTATACAATAACATCAATCTGATAGAGATATCTAGCCGCAGATTCCTTAACTTTTGAATTCTCCCCAGGCGTCAGACTGGATCTGAAAATTTTTCAGAAGTACCTCTGCGCACCAGGGGACGGTGGCGTACGACTCTGTGATGACGTTGACTACTGTTGTGACATCAATGGAGCCATATAAGTCCTCGCCGGCGCACAAACGTCAGTTTCTTCTTTTCCGCACTGCAATGCGGATCCAGGGAAGTGGTTTCTCAGGCCATTTTTTTCCTGGCCTATTTCAACAGCTTTTGTTGGTGGGAACAGTGTATCTTTCTCCAAAGTCATCAGGCTTTAAGCCTTGTGTGACCTGTACTCAACAGATGTCGGTTACAGACCTGCATACTGTTTGCTTGTTGTGTTTGGGGGAACACCATGACTCCAAGGATTGCGGCTCCTGCCAGAGACAGGAAGCCGAAAGCGCTGAAGGAACGCTGTATGAAGTTGTTGGCGGCTCGTTTGTCACGGTCCTCAGAGACATTGCTGCCTCGGTCGTCTTCTTCTCCTGCGGAGGTCAGTTCGCAAGGCCGTTCTAGGAGCCGGAGCCGGAGCCGTTCTCCAGGATGTCATACTTCAGAAACATCCAAGGATAAGCGCAGACATGTGAAGTCGCGGTACCCACTGACTTCGCCAAGTGGAGACTCCGGCTCCCAGGGTTCCTCCCGCTCGCCGGTTGAGGAGGCTGTACAAGACTCCGCCCACACCTCCCTGTCTTTCCGGGAGCTTGGGCATCGGTGGTCCAGATGAGGGAGTATTATAACTCTCTACACCTCTTCTTTGGTCCTCCACCTTCCACCTGAGCGCCCTCAGGCCCCAAGGAGGTGAGTGGAACCACACCGGGGTTTCGTCCTCCATGTCATTTGGGCCATTTGAGTCTTTAGGTTGGCACCAGTTTGTGTCGGCTAACTCCGTTACGGCACCAGTGCACAGCCCTTCTGGGAGGTCCAACAAGGCTTAAAGCCTAACGACATTGGAGAAAGGCAGACTGTTCCCACCAACAAAAGCTGCTGAAATAGGCCAGGAAACAAATGGCCTGAGAAACCACTTCCCTGGAACCGCGTTGCAGCGCGGAAAAGAAGAAACTGAATTCTGTGCGCCGGAAGGGACTTTAATGACTTCACCGATGTCACAACAGAAGTCAACGTCATCACGGAGCCGTACGGCACCGTCCCCTGGTGCGCAGAGGTACTGCTGAGAAATGCCCAGATCCAGTCTGATGCTTGGGGAGAATTCAAAAGTTAAGGAATCTGCGGCTAGACTGAGTCTCTACCAGATAATGTGTTACTGAAGGTAAGTAACTTGTTCAATAGTTAGAACAGTAATGCCAGGACCAATATCTTCAAAACTAGGAAAAGTTTTATTCCATGGATGAAAAACAAAGGCAAATGGCCAGTCCATTTTGTTATTCATGCCACAGTCAGCACAAGGCTGTGACACTATACTTGCCCTTACTGACTGCTAGGGAACCTCCTCACAAAGGGGCATCCAATGGACATAGCAGGCACCTCGAAGATGGTACTTGGGAAGGGGGGCAGAGGTTTTGGGAGGGGTGGGTTTGTTCTTTGGAGGGGGCTTCTTGTTTTTTTATGGGTTTTGGGGTGAGTTTAGCTTTAGAAGTTTTTTCGTTTGGGGAGGCTATTTTTCAATGGTGGAGTGAGAAGTAAAAGGGATGGGATTGGTGTGGGAGGGTTTTTTGGGACTTTGGGAGGGGGCAGGTGTCAGAGAGGTAAGGTCAAGGGCAAAGAAGAGATATTCACGGGGAAAACGGGTAGGGTGTTTGGGATGGAGTTCAGACTGGGAGGAAGAGGAAGTGTAAGTGTAAACTAGGTCTGCTGTCTGCACTGTGTGTTTTATTGGTGTCTGATGTGTGGGTGACTGTGAGAGTCTGTGTTTATCTGAAAGAAACATGTTAGTTATAGATTCCTTACCTTAGAATTACCCCCAGGCGTCAGACTGGATCCGGAAAGTTTTTTCGTCAGCAGTACCTCTGCGTGTCGGAAGGTGGCGTTGGTCGGCTCCACGTCCGTCGTTGGCGTTGTGGTCACGGGATGACGTCGCAGCAGCTACTTAGATGCCGCCCTCGTGTGCTGACGTCAGTTCTTTCTTTTTCCGCGCCAGCCAGCGCAGATCCGGAGAGAGCGGTACCTCCAGTCACTTTTTGACTGACTTTTTTGAGTGGCTTTTGTCAACGTCTTTTTTGAGTCTACGACTCGTGGTGCACGAGGGATGCCCGGTTTCAAGGCCTGCGGTTCCTGTACCCAACTGATGTCGGTTACGGATGCGCACCGCGTGTGCCTCTTTTGCCTGGAGCACTTCCACAGCCCCAAGTCGTGCTCAGACTGCCGGCCGATGGCTCTGAAGGCTTTGTGGGAGCAGTCCCGAAAGCTGCTTGAGCGCCGTCAGTCGGCTCCGTGCCGTTCAAGGTCCCGGGCGCGAGGGACGTCGAGGGACCGGTCGCGGAGCCATCACCACTCGTCCAAGTCATCGAAGTCTTCGCACTCGGGGTCGGGTAAGTCAAAGCACAAAAAGAAGTCGAAGAAGCATCGTCGCTCTTCGACTTCTCCCCGTCGGTCGGCTGACGCGACGAGGGATGCGGGCGGTGCCCCTTCTGTGGCTCCGCGCGCGGAGCCCGAAGAGTAGACTCCGGCCTTCCCTCTTTTTCTGGGACCCGGAGCGATTCCTGCCCAACTTCGGGATTTGTTCGAGGCGATGCATTGCGTCTTTGGGCGGCCCAAACCCGCCGGCGTGCCTTCGGGCACCGCGGACTTGGTTGGGGGGCTTAGGACTTCTCCGCCGTCGGCTCCGGCCATGGCGCCGTTGGGCCCCCGTGGATCCAGGCCTGGATCCGGAACGTTGCCGGTTGACCTTATTACACCTCCACCCGCGCCGCTTTCCCCGGCACCGCACCTGCAACGGATGCCGGTCATGTCCCCGGCCGGCATCGACCCCGGCCTCCATCCCGAGCTGGACCCGGGGCCGGACAGGCGTCGCCTGATGCCGGATCCGGTGCCGAGAGGGGTTTTTGTGCCCCTGTTCACTCCTAGGGTCCCTTTTTTGCCTCATTGGAAACCTGAGGAGGAGGAGGAGGACTGGGAGGGGTCAGGTGACCCTTTAACTGATCAGTTGGAGTCTGAGCAGGTCTGGAGAAGGGAACTGGGGGATGCCAGTGGTCTTGACACCTCTCCTGACCTTGGCATGTTGTCTCCTCCTACCGTGGCTGCGGAGGAGGGAGCGTCATACGCAGTGGTGTTGCATAGGGCGGCCGAGGCCCTCAACCTCGAGCCTCCTACGGTGGCGGTCAGGACTAACCTCCTGACAGAGGTGCTTCAACCGGCTGTGAGCTCTTCGGAGCCCCTGCTGCCGTTTAATGAGGCCCTCACCGACGACCTTTTGGACACGTTGTCCAGGCCCAACACGGGGGCTCCCGCGGACAGGATGATTGCCCGACGCCACCGCCCGGCTCCGGGCAACCCCACTTTCCTCTCCCAACACCCCACCCCGGAGAGCTTGGTGGTCCAAGCCTCCACTTCCGAGAGCGCATTCCCTACCGCTCCACCGGAAAGGAAATCCAAGAAGCTGGACCATCTTGGGAAGAAATTTTTCTCTTCCGCCAGCTTAGGACTGCGGTCGGTAAACACTGCATGTCTCTTGGGCCGTTATTCCCACTCTGTGTGGGATACGGTTGCACAGGTGCTGCCTCAGTGTCCGAAGGAGGCCCGGACAGTGCTCTCCCAGGCTATCACCGCCGGGAGGGATGCGGCAAAGTTTACCATCCATTGTGGGCTGGATACCGCCGACTCTCTGGGCAGGACCATTTCAACGTCAGTAGCACTTCGTCGCTACGCCTGGATGAGATCGACTGGCTTTTCGGGGGATGTCCAATACACCTTGATAGACATGCCTTTTGATGGCCGTCGCCTTTTTGGCGACAAAGCGGACAACGCTCCAGAGCGTTTCAAGGACTCACGGGCTACGGCCAAGTCCTTGGACCTCTCCAGCCACCCAGCGCAGTCTGCTTTTTGCCCCTTTCGTGGCTACGGAAGGGGTGCCCCACTACGTCCTGCCCAGAGCCACAGGCCGCAGCAAGCTCCCCAACCTTTGTGCGGCCGGGGACATGGGAACCAACGCCGTGGTTCAGGAGGCCAGCGGGTGGGCCAGCCCACCAAACCCCCCTCTGCAGAAGCCTTCAAACCCTCCTAGTCTGACTTTTCAGGCCCATCAAACGCCAGTGGGTGGCAGGATCCGCCATCACCTCCCTCACTGGCGCACCATCACGTCGGACAGGTGGGTTTTGCAAATAGTCAATAAAACATCAAGATCCACCATATGGGCAGTGATCTAAATGATGAGCAAGGGAACCAATAGTGGATGGGGATAGGAAAGTTGTAAGCCTACTCCATGATAGGGCATACACAAAGGTTGTTTAAATACCCCTCACACACCAAAAGGGCCCTTGATGTCATGCTTCATCATTGGGGTCTTCCCATCCCACTGTGGGATGGGGCGTGCTACAACCAGCGACTACGCGGGAGCACTAATCTAATAACTATGTGTGGTGCAAGGGTAGTGAGAAGAAGGGTCAAAAGTGAAGTTAAAAAGGAACTGGCCTCATAGACATAAGACAATTTAATAGGTCGTTGAGGCTGAACCTAATAAAAACTGTGATATGGAATGGTCATGCGTATAATGAGCTGACGTTCCTAAAAGGTCAACATGTTTCGAAGCTCAAGGCTTCTTCATCAGGACTGAAACGATCCCTTCAGTACTCACTTAATATCCAAAAGTGAAAATAGTTATATACAAATGAAAGAATAATGCAAATATTCATGCAATATGAAGTACCTCTATACGTTAATCTGTTTGTACTACTATGTAATAATAATGTATGAATGGGTGTATTGCCCCATGAGCCTCAGGTACAGATGAGCAGGAAGAAGTCACTAGTTAGTGTTACTCGACAAAATTTTAGCCCCATACTGCTCACCCGCGGCTCCATTGCAAATAGTCCGAAGGGGCTACTCCCTCCTCTTTGAGACTACCCCTCCAACCATGCCACCTCAATACCACCGCATGTCGGAGGATCACCTGGGCCTTCTCCAACAGGAAGTTTCGGCTCTCTTGGCCAAGGGGGCCGTCGAGCGCGTTCCTGCCCCAGAAAGTAGGTTGTGGTTGCTATTCCCACTACTTTCTGGTACCCAAGAAGGCCAAGGGCCCGCGTCCTATCTTGGATCTCAGGAACGTCAACCGCTTCCTCCAGAAGGAGAAGTTCAAGATGTTGACGCTCGCTCAGGTCTTGTCTGCCCTCGACCCTGGAGACTGGATGGTAGCGTTGGACTTGCTTACTTTCCCATACCCGTCCTGCCGGCCCACCGGCGTTACCTGCGGTTCACGGTAGGCCACAAGCACTTTCAGTTTACCGTGCTTCCCTTCAGCCTCACCAGCGCCCCTCGGTTGTTCACGAAAGTGATGGCGGTGGTCGCAGCTCATCTGCGCAGATCAGGGGTTCCAGTCTTCCCCTATCTCGATGACTGGCTGTTGAAGGCGGGCTCGCCCCAGGCTGTAGTCTCCCACCTCCAGACTACGGCCAACCTCCTGCATTCGCTGGGGTTCTCTATCAATGTGCCGAAGTTGCACCTGATTCCCTCTCAGAAGCTCCTCTTCATCGGAGCGGTTCTGGACACGACGCAGTTTCGGGTTTATCCTCCCGAGCAGCGAGTCCGGGATATTTGGGCTATGATTCCGATCTTTCAGCCTCTATCCCGGGTTTCGGTCTGGATGACCCTGAGGCTGCTGGGCCTCATGCCCTCCTGCATCCTGCTGGTCGATCATGCCAGGTGGCATATGCGGGCTCTGCAGCGGGACCTGAAGTTCCAGTGGGCGCAGCATCAGAGGAATCTGTCCGATTGCGTTCAGATCTCGGAGGGCACTGCACCACAATTGCAGTGGTGGCTCACAAACCAGGATTGGGTCAACGGCAGATCCCTCTCCCTTCCCCAACCAGAACACACAGTGGTGACAGACGCATCCCTTCTGGGATGGAACGGCCACATGCGAGAGGCGGAGATCAGAGGCCTCTGGTCTCCGGTGGAGTCCGGGCTCCATATCAACCTTCTGGACTTCGGGCGATTCGTCTTGCACTCAAGGCATTCCTTCCCTCTGTTCGGGGAAGAGTAGTGCAGGTGGTCACGGACAACACCACCGCCATGTGGTACTGCAACAAACAGGGCGGGGTGGGGTCGTGGACCCTATGTCAAGAGGCCCTTCCCCTCTGGACATGGCTGGAACATCAGGGCATATCCCTGGTGGTTCAACACCTGGCCGGTTCCCTAAACGCCAGGGCGGACGAACTCAGCTGCAGGTGCATGATGGATCACGAATGGCGTCTTCACTCGGAAGTGGTGCAAGGTCTCTTTCGACAGTGGGGAGAGCCTTGGTTAGATCTATTTAGCCACTGAAGAGAACGCGGAATGTCAGCAATTCTGCGCATTGGAATTTCCAAGATGGCACTCGCTAGGCGACCCCTTTTGTCGCGAGTGGAGTTGCGGTCTGATGTACGCCTTTCCGCCTATACCACTTCTGCCCAGGGTGCTGAAGAAGATCAGGCGTGACCGGGCCCAAGTCATCCTTGTGGCTCTGGATTGGGCACGAAGAGTCTGGCATCCCGAGCTACTCAATATGGCCATCGATACTCCGACCAGGCTGCCCCTTCGGGAGAATTTTCTGTCGCAGCAACAGGGGACGGTCCTCCACCCGAACCTGTCCAGTCTCCACCTCTTTGCGTGGAGATTGAGCGGAGGCAGTTGACGTCTTTCAACCTACCTCCTAAAGTTTGTGATGTAATCTTGGCAGCCAGGCATCCCTCCACTAAGACGGTATACGCCTGCCGGTGGAACAAGTTTGTGGCATGGTGCGCAGCAAAGGCTGTGGATCCCCTTTCTGCCCCTCTTTCTGAGGTTCTCTTGTTTCTTCTTTCCTTAGCCCAGCAGGGCTCTGCTCTGGGCACTATCAATGTCTATCTTTTGGCCATCTCTGCCTTTCTTCGGCTTCCAGATCAGCCTTCTCTTTTGAAGTCCCCGGTTGTTAATCGTTCCTAGAAAGGCATAACTCACCTCTTTCCTCCTATTCCCTTTGTTATGCCTCAGTGGGACTCTGGTCTTAACTTTCTTAATGTGTTCTCCCTTTGAGCCACTCCACAACTGTCCTTTGCGGCTGTTGACGCTGAAGACTGCATTCCTGGTAGCCATCACATCTGCCAGAAGAGTGAGTGAGCTCCAGGCCCTTTCTTCCAAGCCTCCTTTCCTGTCTGTCCATCCGGACAAGGTGGTTCTCAGGACTCGTCCATCCTTCCTTCCCAAGGTTGTCACTGCCTTTCACATCGGGCAGACCATCACTTTGCCCACCTTCTTTCTGCCTCCGCATCCTTCAAAGGAGGAGGAGAGGCTCCACCGTCTGGACCCAAAACGTGCGTTTTCTTTCTATCTGGATCGCACAAAACAGTTCCGGGTGGATGACCAACTCTTTGTTGGCTATGTGGGCGCCAAGAAAGGTCGGGCCGTACACAAGCGCACCATTTCTCGATGGGTCATTTTGTGTATTAAGGCATGCTATTCTCTGGCTAAGAAGGAGCCTCCAGTGGGGCTACGCACCCACTCCACCAGGGCAACGGCAGCCACTACTGCCTTAGGGCGAGGAGTTCCTCTACATGACATCTGTCAGGCAGCTACGTGGGCATCACAGCACACGTTTACGAAACACTACTGTCTGGACAGCCAGGTTCGGAGAGACGGCTTCTTTGGCCGTTCTGTTCTCAAGGACCTGCTGGTGTGATATTGGTTCGCAGACCCACTACCGGAGTTGGTATTGCTGGGGTATCTATTCTAAGGTAAGGAATCTATAACTAACGTGTTTCTTTCAGATGAACAAGTTACTTACCTTCGGTAATGATATATCTGTAAGAAACATTAGTTAGTTATAGATTCCTTACCGCCCCGCCCATCCTCCCCGTTCTGCAAACTGATTTCTAGGGTTAAGGTTATCCTTTCAGGGCCCTAGTTTTGTGCACCAGTGGTCAGTGTCTTGCATGGCTCTGCATTTCTGGTGCGAAAAGTCATGTACAGAACTGACGTCAGCGTCTAAGTAGCTGCCGCGATGTCATCCCGGCGACCACGATGCCAACGACGGACGCGGAGCCGACCGACGCCACCTTCCGACGCGCAGAGGTACTGCTGACGAAAAAGCTTTCTGGTTCCAGTCTGACGCCTGGGGGTAATTCTAAGGTAAGGAATCTATAACTAACTAATGTTTCTTACAGATATATCGTTACCGAAGGTAAGCAACTTGTTCTTTTGGTGGCAGTGATGTGGGAATGCTAGGTGTTGTGGAGGTGTCTGTTACTGTGATGTCTGCGGGCATGGTTGTGTCTCTGGAGGGGTCTGTTTCTGTTGCTGTGATGTCTGCGGGCATGGTTGCATCTGTGGAGGGGTTTGTGTGTTTTGTTCTGATGTCTGCGGGTATGATTGTGTCTGTAGAGGGGTCTGTGGCTGTAGCTGTGATGTCTGCGGACATGGTTGTGTCTGTGGAGGGGTCAGTGTGTGTGGCTGAGATGTCTGCGGGTATGATTGTGTCTGTGGAGGGGTCAGTGTCTGTTGGTGTGGTATGTCTGCAGCTGTGGTTGTGTCTGTGGAGGGCTCTGCATGTGTTGATGTGGTGCCTGGGAGTATGCTTTGGGTGTGGAGGTGGTGAGGGAGGTGAGTGTCTACTGTGTGCATGTATGTTTGAGTTTATTGGATGTCTTGTGTTTCTGTGTGGCGCTTGTGTCTGTTGCAGTGTGTGCATGCTTAGGTGTGCATGTGCTTGGATTAGGAATGGGAAAAGGGTATGTGGAAGGGGAAGGGGCAGGAAGGGGGCAGAAGTTTGGAATGGGTGGAGGGCTGCCGTGAGGGATTAGGCCAGAGCCTGAAAAGATCCCTGTAGGCCAGACATGGCAGTGTGAATGCCTTCTATGTAGGTAACCATCTGAGTCAGCTGGGGGCTTTGCCCCTGGATGGTATTCAGCATTTCAGTCTGACCCACAGAGATGTTCCTCAGGAGGTCAATAGCCTCCTCACTCAGGACAGCGTGGCTAACAATGGGAGGGGCTGAGGTGCGTGGAGTGAAGGAGACTACTCGCTTCTTAGGGGAGCGGGAATGGCTAATTTGTGGTGGGACAACAGGGAGGGTGGTGATTGAACTGGGAGTGGCAGACAAGGATGAAGGTGCAAGTGATCCAGTTGGGTCTGCCACCACTCGGAAGTGTCCACAGGAGGATGACTCAGATGATGATGAGCTTTGGCTGATGTCCTCCGGGGCACTCCCCACACCCTCCTGGTCACTGGGTCGCTCCGTGTCTGACGTTTCATACCCGGAACCGCCATGACCAGCTGTGTCCCCACTGACGATGGCCCATTCTCCTTCACTTGCCCTGGATGTCTTTGAAATGACATGTAACGTGGGTTTATTGCAACTGCATTTTCACACTTGACTATCACAAATCCACATAAAACATTGAAGAAGCCCACTTATTACACCAGCTTCATGGTTCACTCCATAGGCTTCAGAATTAGCATGAGCACATGTATGCATGCTATATAACATGCAAACAGTTGGGTCCACTCATGTCAGAACCCCAGACAGGCCCAAATGCATGGATGGAATTGTCTACACTCCATCCTTATGTCCATACTAGGATAGTTAATCACCTTGCAAACTTTGGCACTTGTTGTATGGCATTGTAAAAATATGTAACCCAATTGGATGGATCCAAGTGTGAGATTTACTCAATGCTCACACAAGGCCCAGAGTCAAATACATCTAACTATTACGCACAGCACTTCATGATGTCATGAATGTCAAGTTTAACCCCAATGTACCATCAATTACTGTTGTGGCAGACATCATGTCCCACGCAAATGCTCAGGGGACACTGCTGACACTTTGCACTCCAAATTACATCATATGACCACTACCTGAAAAGTCAATTAAAATTTGGATTTATGTAGGTTGGCTTTGTATCACATTTAGCTGATAAAGTTCCCTGAATACACTGAGGTCCTAACATTTGGGAGATAGATCTGAATTCACACAGCACAACACTCCATATAGCCATGTGAACATCCCCAATCCTGCTTGGTACAGATGATGACGCCAGTCATAGAATGTATAGCCACACGCCAATATACCTTTGAATGTTTTGAGTGTCCCTGAACATCTATGAAACGAAAAGGTGGTATCACTGAGACAGGGGCACATGCAGGCGTGCCGTCCTCTGGCAGGGCCTCTCTTCCTGTGGCTGTCGCAGATGTTGATGGTGTGGATGTACTTGGACCACAGGAAGGAGTAGATGCATGTGGAAAAGCCCTGTAGAGGGTGGTGTTAATGTCCCGCAGCACTCCAACCAGGGAGGTCACCTCGGTGCGAATGCTGACCACCTCGGTATAGACGCCGGCCACCTCAAGTGGATGGTAGCAACCTTGCGGTGTGTGGCCGTCTGCAGCTCCTTCATTTCCTAGATTTTGGCCAATACCTGGCCCTTATTTTAAACCAACAAGGGAACACAATCAGTGGTCAGGGACCTTGGGTATTGATTATTCTAAAAGAACAGCGGTCCCTTATACTTAAATTATTAGTACTGTAAGTTGCAAGAGGTACACTGAGATCTATGTTTTGAATGCCCAACTGGACATAATCATTTTAATATATACAGGTAATTCGATCAACATATAAGTGTTTTAGTGTTTTAGCAAAGACAAAAAAGGAAAAATTCAAGCATAATCACTGGGGCCTGTAGTATTACTAAATAGTTAGACCAACAATTACATATTTTGAGCACCATAGCACCATCATTTGGTAAGCATAAGATTGTGTCAAAGTGCATTGAGTCGCGACGTTTCGATCCACTTGCCAAAATGCTGGGATCATCTTCTTCAGGACAATTAGGGTATTGCCTGAGGAAATTTGCCTGGAATCTTGTTCCAACCTTGATCCACGTGGATAAATCAAGGAGTCGTGGTTTGATAACCTGAAGGAAGCCGTGACCACAGTGGTCAGACCAACGATGAGCCTGTGATGGTACGATGACCATGGAGAATGATCGTCGTGGTTGGGTTGCCGAACACAAAGAGAAATATATTGCAGATTGCACCGGTCACGTGAAAGTTGCCTCGATTCTGCGGGTCCGAATGAGGTGAGATACCGCGAACTCACGTGTCCATGAGGAAGTGAGCTGACAGTGACCGGTGCTATCTGCAATATATTTCTCTTCGCGTTCGGCAACCCAAACCCAAAGATCATACTCCATGGTCATCGTATCATCACAGGCTCATCGTTGGTCTGCCGGGTGTGACATTTTTGCTTTAGGGATAGACTTGACATCTCCAAATCTCTGCTACAAAATGTAGTCATAACATGTGTATTTGCCTATTCCAAGCCCTAGGTTTGTCTAATACAAGCAAACACCCAGCTTGATTGTATATTTAGCATTGTTCATCATGTGAGAAGTGCAGAGTCAAGGGATCACCTGGCACTGCTAATCAGCTCCATTTCCTTCATGGCTCACATATATTAGGGGTACACCTTTGCTGTGGCACTCATGCCATCAATAGTTTGAGTTGATGGGTCCAGGACACCATCAAGCAAAGTATTCAGACGTACATCTAAGTGGAGCATTGTCTGTAGAGTGCACAGTCCATGATGAGTGTTGATCAGTTGTAACATGACAGACAAGTATGAAGGGGCAAAAGCAGTCTAGCATCTTGGTTAGAGTTGGAGTGACAGAGCCTCATGGTAGTAGTGGTAGTGTTTCCATCTCTACTTACTAACACCTGTCAAATGGGAAGCTGCATTATAAGTGAACATCAGTTGTAAAATGGCAGACAAGTGAGACGGGGCAAAAAGAATGTAGCATCTTGGACAGAGTTATAATCACCAGGCATTATGGCAGATGTAGTAAGTTCTATGTCATTTTACCAACACTTGACAAATGGTAAGCTGCATGACTAGTGAAGATCGTTAGTGACATGGCAGACAAGTGAGAAGGGGCAAAAGCAGTCTAGCATCTTGGTTAGAGTTGGAGTGACAGGGCTTTATGGTAGTAGTGGAAGCTTTTCTATCTCTGCTTACTAACACTTTTCAAATGGTAAGCTGCGGTATAAGTGAACATCAGTTGTAACTCGACAAACAAGTGAGAAGGGGCAAAAGGAATGTAGCATCTTGGACAGAGTTTTAATCACAAGGCCTCAAGGTAGTTGTAGTCAGTTCTTTGTCATTTTAACAACACTTGACAAATGGTAAGCTGCATGACTAGTGAAGATCGGTAGTAACATGGCAGACGAGTGAGAAAGGGCAAAAGCAGTCTAGCATATTGGTTAGAGTTGGAGTGACAGGGTCTCTTTTTTTATTTTTTATTTATTCATTTTTCAACAATTGACAGGTAGTCATGGCATTTGAAAGTACAAAATAATACATAATGGACAACAGCAAAACCAAAAAATAGACAGCGGAGTTCCCACGATACCCTCTACCTAGAAGAAAGGAAAGAAGAGAAAAAAGAACACAGGAAGGAAAACAGAAAAAGAAAACAAAAAAAGGGGAAAAAAGGAGAAAAAAGGAAATCCTACAAAGGCAAAGAGAGGGCAAGCATTAAATGAAGGGAGTCTAAAAAGATATACAAATGTAAAGGAGCCCAAGGACAGGCATGTTCATCCTATCCAGCTAGTAATCGACGACCAGATTTTCCTCCCCATTTCCCTTCTCCTACGTCCTTTCAATTTATATACAGCTAATTCCATGTTGTAAATGACTAACAGCTTAGCCCGCCACATGATGAATGTAGGTGGGTCAGGGCTGATCCATTGGGAAGTAATGCATGTTCTAGCGACAGCCATAGCAATAAATACGAAACCACCTTCGAATCTGGGCCGGGACCGACTACCCTGACTGCCTTCTACCCCCAAAATAATCAAATCGGGTGTTATAAAAACCGGTATGTCAAGTATATGGTTCAAGAAACATTCAATGTCTTGAAAGAATTTTTCAAGTTTGGGGCAGGAAAAAAACATGTGGATCGTGTCGGCAGCCCATGCCCCGCACCTGCTGCAGGAGTTGCCCCGAGATCCGGCCCATTTAGAAACCTTCCCAGGAGTATAGTATAAGTCGAAAACCGACATAAAATGTTGAGTCCTCAGGCTGCCAGTAATTAAAATCTGGTTGGCGAGTTCCAGAGACAACTCTAGGTCAATACCTTCTTTACCGAACTTCCTTCCCCATCTGTCAGTCTGAGTAGACAGGTCATCGGGGAGCCCGGCCAACAACATTTGATATATTGTCCCAATCCGAGATCTATTCCCTATTATGTCAACCAGGGGTATTTTTCCCATATTTGTATCTGATTGTGCCATGGATTTACCCAGGAAGCTCCTGATCTGCAAGAATTTAAAAAGTGTTTCGTAGAAAGGCCAAACTTCTCTTGTAGATTGGAGAAGGAGGCAATTTGTCCCTCACAGCAGAGATCGCCCAGGACATTAATCCCTAAGTTTTCCCAACTAGACATGGTCAAGTCATGAAAAATTGAGGGTAAAAGACTAAATGACGAGAACGGGGTATAAGCGTTAATATTCGAGATGCCAAACTTCCGACGTATCTTTTTCCAAATAGAATAGGCTGATTGAATGGTTTTAAATTTAGTTTTCTTGTAATAACTCGGCTCTAAAAATTTTACTAGACATTGACCAGGAGGATCACCAAGTGTAACCTCATAGATAATAGGTCTAATAGCATCTGGAACTGTTGCCTTGTCCCCAACCAATAATAGACCCATATGTTGTAACAATGCAGCCCAATGATAAAGGAGAAGGCTGGGGAGCCCCCATCCCCCCTAGGTCTGGGCAAAATCATCCATTTGACTGCTCTTCTAGCTCTGCGATACCACCATAGAAATCTAGCACATACCCTTTCGGCCTTAGAAATACTAGAAGCCGGAAATTCTAGAGGTATAGTCTGAAATAAGTATAGGAATTTAGGCAAGACCAACATTTTGATGACATTGCATCAACCATGCATTGACAGATGTAGATGGTCTAGTCTCTCAAGTGTCTTGTTGATATTCCTTGTTATCGGGCCGATGTTTAACTCAGGTATATGCTCTACCGCTGCCATAATCTTGACTCCAAGATATGTTGCTACAGATACAGTTGAAACATCTTCCGGCAGTGCAGTAGCGGAATGTAGAGTCTGGGTTTTGTCAATGTTTAGTTTGTATCCCGAGACACGACCGAATGATTCTGCTAACTCTTTTAATGCCGGAAGAGCAGATCTTATATTAGAGGTGAAAACAGCAATGTCATCGGCATACGCCAGTATTTTATAAGCGATACCATTGGCCATGACTGCTTCAATCGATGTATTTGCCTCAAGTTTATTAAGAAAAGGATCTATGTAAAATGCAAATAATAACGGAGAGCAGGGGCAGCCCTGCCGGGTTCCTCTGCTTATAATAAACGAATTGGTTACCTGACCAGATATACGGATAGAGGCCTCAGGAAGTACATAAAGTGCCTGCACTGCTTGAATAAAGTCCTTTGGTAGACCTTTTGCATACAGGGTAGACCAAAGAAACCCCCAGGAGACCCTGTCGAACGCTTTCTCTGCGTCCAGCAGGATCATCCCAAGAGGTGTCTTCATAGCCTGACCCCAATCAAACAGTGCTATGGCACGCCTAACATGATCCGACGTATCTTGGCCCGGGATAAACCCATGTTGGCGAATATTGACCAATGGGGTAATAATCTTACCCAACCTACGGGCGATTATTTTAGAATAGATCTTACTGTCAGCACATATCAGGGAGATGGGTCTGTATGATGTGGGCTGAGCTCGGGTTTATCCTTTTTTTTTTAAAACTACAATGATGGTTTTGCGCCAGGAATCGGGAGTCAGGCCCTTCTGGGCAAGTTGAAACAAGGATTCAAGCTCTCCTCGGAGAGTTTGCCAGAACGTGCGGTAGAATTCCAATGGTATCGCATCAGGACCGACGGCCTTCCCGGGTGCTAGCGAGGTTAGAGCTAGCTCGACCTCATCCCCCACAATTAAGGCAGACAACATCTCACTTTGTTCCGCGGTAACCTTTGAAGTTTCGTGGTCTCGCAGAAATTCCTCTCCGGACGTCGCTTCTACATGCCTGTCAGCTGTATACAACTCCTGATAAAACTCCTGAAAAACCTTCAGGACCCCGACCGGTGAGTCCTGGATCCTGCCTGATTGATCCTGAATACGGCAGATTCTATTAAAGACTCCTCTTTGTTGCAAACGTTTGGACAGCAGTCTGCCTGAATTCTCTCCAAATTCATAAATATCCGTCCGATGCTGAATATATTTAATAGCCAATTCGTCCCCATAATACTGATGAATTCTGGCCTTAGCGACTGCTATCTGCTGCAGACATTCATCAAGTTTTTGCGCATCCCTGACTACCCGCATAAGCTCTTCCTCGGCCCTCCGCAGCTGATCTACCCAGGCTCTGATCTTCTCCTTCACCATCCTTTGTTGGTAAAGAGAAAAGCTGAGAGTCTGGCCGCGTACAACCGCTTTAAAACCATCCCATACAATTATTTCAGGTGCCGTACCCTTGTTTATATTAAAGAACTCAGTAATCCAAGAGGTCATGTATTGACAGTATGCCTGATCTAACAATAGCTTCCTGTCAAACGTCCAGGGCTTAGGAGATTGTGAATTGCAGCCCGTAGTGAGCTCAATCACTAACGGATTGTGGTCCGATATTATCTTTGGAAAGAGCTCAATAACGATGTCTCCTATGATTTGATCTGACACAAAAAAGTAGTCCAGTCGGACGAATTTAAGATGAGGAGCGGAGAAGTAGGTATATCCTGGCTCAGTCCATCTATACCTATTCCAGATATCAACCAATCCATGTTCCCTGATAAGACCCTGTAGAGCCCTAAAAGTCCGGGCCTTTCTTCCCTGATAATAAGTGTTACTGAAGAGGTTACAAGTGCTGTTCAAATGGATATTGAAATCCCCGCAAAGTACTACCGGAGCTGGCCATAAAGTCAATTCTATACTCAGAAAGTTCAACATTTCTGGGTCATCCAAATTTGACCCATACAGAGAACAAATAGTAAAGGGGGTACCCAAGATTGACACTTCAATGATTACCCATCGTCCTAGGTTATCCTCCTTAATTCGTTTATTGATTGAAATACCATGCCTGACTAGAATAGCTACCCCCGTATCGTTGTGACTTGGCGAGAACATGCAAGAAGATCCATACCCAGATCCTTTAGCCACCCACGATTATTCCAAGAAATATGTGTTTCTTGTAGGCATAGTACATCTATATTCATATATCTTAAAAGCTTAGCAAGTAGGCCTCTCTTTTTTCTATCATTCAGGCCACAGCAGTTTAAGGTACACATTCAAATTTTACTTTTCCCAGTCATCAGCTATTTAGGGTAAGAGTATTGGAGAATAATACAAATGTAAAGAAAATTCTTTAAGGGAATTCCGCACCAAGATGTACTTGTACAAATTTTACTGTCCTGAATCAGTCTGTTGCCATAACAATTCATGTAAGAAAGTGACTGTGCTCCCCCCACACTTCATCCCCCTACCCCCCACACTGCTTCTACCAGAAGCCCTCCCCCACCACCCACCCACCTACCCACCACATGAGGCATGGGGACCGACAGTCCCTAGTGATGCAGAGCTAACCCACCACCCCCTCTCCTGATAAGAGTCCCCCCCTCCCTCTCCTGATAAGAGTCCCCCCTCCCTCTCAAAAATACAAAAAAAGCAAAGAAGAAAAGCGGAAGAGAAAAAAAAAAGGGGGGGCAAACCATACTTAAATTATCAGACACAGGAGGAGGCTCCCAGGATCCAACATGATACAATACATATAAGCGCATTCAAACTACAGATCCCTGTAAAGAAAGCATAAATTCTTTTGCTTGGATTTCAGACTGGAAGTAATGCGTTTGCCCCTGAAAAACCACCTTCAATTTAGCCGGGTTAAGTAAAAAAACCTGAGCCCCCTTCGCCTGAAATAGCGGAATTAATTGTCGCAAAAGCCATCTCTTTTCGACGGTAAGCTGACAAAAGTCTGGCCTCACGAAGAAATCACGCCCCTTACCAGCCCTTTTTCGATCAGGCCTGGCTAGGTCATACAAGGCTTCCCTGGCCAGGAAATTGTTAAGACAAATCAGGATTGCGCGTGGTCGACTATCAACCTGGCCACCTTTTTTCCACTGATTGAACGGGAAACGATGGGCCCTTTGCAGTTGCGTTTTCCAGTCCCAGTGTCGGAGTTCCGGGAAAGCCTCCTCGAAAAGTTCAATCACGAATAAACGAACATCTGCCCCTTCCTTGCCCTCCGGAATACCCAAAATTCGAAGATTGTTCCTCCTGGACCGATTTTCCTAGTCAGTCAGTTTCGCAAGTGTGTCATCCTTCTTGGCTTGCCTGGACTCAGTCAGAATCTTCTGTGCAGCCAGCTCATCTTCCAGCTGAGAAATTCTGGTCTCAGCCTCTCCAATTCTTGTCGCAATATCAGAACATGTCTTTGCGATCCTGCGAATAGCATTCTGCAGTTTCCGACACGCACCTTGAGTCCGAGAACTCTCAGCTCTTGTTTCCTCACGGTGAGCCATAATCACCTGATAAATTGTAGAGAGAGTGATTTCTTCGAGATCGTTGGGTTTAGAGTTAGCCACTCCAGATAATGCAGTTCCAAGTAGCGCCCCAGTTACTACCTCTTTTCCTCCCAAGTTTGATGAAAAAGAATAATCCCAGGTCATTGACCCAGTGGCACCCCGTCTGCAGAGATAAGGCGGATTGATCTTTAAGTTTTCTAACTGTCGCGGGACTTATCAGAGATTTCTCACTTTCTTCCTCCCATTGCAGGCTGCTAGTGTCGCTTCCTTCCCCCGCCCAATCTTTTGCACAGCTGTCATCACCGGAAGAGTTCGAGTGGTCTGACAGGGAGTAGAATTTATCAGCTAGATCCTCCTCCCTACAACTTGGCAAATTGTCAGCCTCCCTGTCTATGTGATCCTGGTCAAATGGCCCTTTTACATGATCTTCATTCAATAGAACTTCATGACCCAGAATGCACTGTGCTTGTTGTGATGTAGCAGCTACCGACTCCAAGGGGAGCACACTTGTCATGCCATCGGCTTCCCTACTCTCGACAGAGAGGCTATCTGCACTGGAACGATCATGCCCTTGGCCCAGAGCCCCCCAACGGTAACCCCCTCCGCAGGCACAATCCGAGATAGTTCAGTCTCTGTCATCGCTAAGGCAGCGGCATCAGCAGCATCCACAGTTGCAGGGGCAGCCTTGGGGATAAACAAAGGGAGACCGGCCTTCGCATTGCCTTTAACTCCCGCTGCCGGCATTTTCTTTGAAGTCTGCGCTTTGAACAGGGCTGGGACCGTTTGCTTAGCACGAGTGCTAGCGCCGTCCCTGCCCTTGACCTGTACACCAGCGCCTGGCGTTTCCATACCAGAGCGGCGTCTTCCCGCCTCAGGACTTCCCCCCTGGGCCGGAGCTGTTCTTCCCGGGCTGCCAGTGCCTACCGGAGGGCCCCGTGCCTTGAGGACCCTGGAGATCGATTTCGCCGGCATCCGTGCAGGTCCGCTGGTAGCCAAGCCACAAAAGGCTGTTGTCCCGTAAGTTCTGCAGCGCGTTAACTTACAGGGGAGCGGGACCCCACACAGCCAAAACCAAGAACGCCAGATCATTAGCAGTAGAGTTTGGTGAGTATTCAATGCTGCATTGCCTTCTTTGCCGAAAAAAACTAGCTTAAAGCAGGGAAGGACGGGGGTCTAACAGTTAGGGAATGTGTGGTCAGCTCACTCGGCCACTGAAGCGGCCGCCATCTTGCCTCCGGAGTGACAGGGTCTCATGGTAGTAGTGGTAGCGTTTCCATCTCTACTTACCAACACTTGGGTAATGGTGAGCTGCATGATAAGTGAACATCAGTTGTAACATTGCAGACAAGTGAAAAGGGGCAAAAGGAGTGTAGCATTTTGGTCAGAGTTACAATCACAAGGCCTCATGGTAGTTGTAGTCAGTTCTAATTAACTTTACCACCACTTGACAAATGGTAAGCTGCATGACTAGTGAAGATCATTAGTGACATGGCAAACAAGTGAGAAGGGGCAAAAGCAGTCTTGCATCTTGGCTAGGGTTAGAGTGACAGGGCCTCATGGTACTAGTGATACCTTTTCGATGTCTACTTACCAATACTTGAGCAATGGTAACCTGCATGAATAGTGTTGATCAATAGTAACATGGCAGACAGATGAGAAGGGGCAAAAGGAGTGTAGCATATTGGATAGAGCTCTACTCACAAGGCCTCATGGTAGTTGTAGTTACTTCAATATCACTTTCGCAACACTGGAGAAATGGTAAGCTGCATGACTATTTTAGATCAGTTGCTACGTGGCAGACAAGTGAGAAGGGGCAAAAGCAGTCTAGCATCTTAATTAGAGTTGGAGTGGCAGGGCCTCATGGTACTAGTGGTAGCTCTTATTTCTCTACTAACCAACACTTCTCAAATGGTAAGCTGCATGACTAAAGAAGATCAGTAGTGACATGGCAGACAAGTGAGAAGGGGCAAAAGGAGTCTAGCATCTTGGTTTGAGTCCCAGTCACGAGGCCTCATGGCAGTTGTACTCACTTCAATCTCCCTTTAGCAACACTTGACAAATGGTAACCTGCATGATTAGTGTAGATCAGTTGTAACATGACAGACAAGTGAGAAGGGGCAAAAGAAGTGTAGCATCTTGTTTAGAGTTGGAGTGAGAGGGCCTCATGGTAGTTTTAGTCAATCTCACTTTACCAACCCTTGACAAACTGTTAGTGTACCTAAGCTGTTGGCAACATGCATTTGGGATGGAACATACATTTACATTTTAACACATATCATGGGTCCTGGATTGATCTTTTGATGGTAATGCACTTACAGACAACATTACAACATGTGGCATGTCACAGAGTTGGATTCATGTGCTCTTATATGAAGCAATTCACATTGCCACAGACAAACCAACATCTCAGATACTTTGGGTATTGCATGTTAAGAAAGTAGATAGAGAATACAATAGCAAAAGCAGAGTTGAGAGCAAACAGGATATTGTGACAGTTATTGAAATGTAACTTACCAGAGTCCACTCCTCCTTCTATTCCTGTTAAGCTCTCAGTATGGAAGATGGCCAAGATCTTCTCCTCCCAGGGTAAGAGTTGTAATAGTGCACTGGGAGGGCCACCGCCAGTCCTCTGAACCTCCAGGTGGGGGCTGTTGTACTTGGTGCGTCCCCTCAGCAACACCTCTTCCTAATGTCACCCTGTGTGCTCAGGGTGGTACCAACAGTGTTTCCTCTGTTGACTATCCTGTCCCATATATTAAATTTCCTACTGAGAGAAGTCTGCTGGATTTGGGCTCCAAAATTGTGTGGCTATACTCTAATGATTTCATCCACAGTGGCTTTCAACTCTTGCTCAGTGAAGCTTGTTTTTTTATCCCAGGCATGGTGGAAAAACAAAATGTGATTGAGCATATAAATGAAAAACAAATGTGATAGAGGTCAAAAGGTGCAAAAGGTAATTACAGGTGGTTGAGAGTGCTAAATGGGAAGATGAAAAAAGGGGTGCCATATCTAAAAATGCAGAAAACACTGGTGCCTGTCTTGTGGGCTGCAGTTTGGAAGCAAAGGCAGCTGGTCAGTGTTGGGGTGTGTTTTATAGTGTGATTTACAGTTGTGTCCACTTACCAAAGCACATCAGGTGTGTTGTTTCCAAATCCTTCCAATGGTCACTGTTATGTTGTTTTTTATGACGTGTACCGCGGCGATCAACTACCGTTGGGTAACTGACATTTGTTGACCACCGCTGGGAGACTGCGAGCACGACTGTATAGTCATAATACGCTCGGCAGATGGACCGCGGATCTGGTGATGCTAGTGGACACTCTGCCAACATTGCAGATCACCACAGTCCTGCCGGGGAGTCCGCCGTGTCCGGTGTTTCAGACAGCACAACTCAAGCAGTGTCGTAGATGACGCAGATGCGATTCTAGGGTGGTTGGACTGCCAAACTACTAGTGAGATCCCCTAAGGCTCTTTTGTATTCACCAGTGTACCTGTAACTTCAGTTTCTTTTTAAATTTGTACACTTTTTCAGAAATAGAACAATGTGAAAAGATCCCTCTGTTCCCAGTGTATCTTTTGTATATCGTCAGTATGCTAGTTGTTTGTCTAAAGTCATGACTGCCTTGGCAATGATGAAGCATTAGAGGGTCTTTAAGGTATGTTATTTTATAAAGGTACATGTTCCCTGAGTGTATGGACAGCTGAGATTGTTAATTTCCCTTATTTTATCCAAATTCACCGAAAGATCAACATTTTATCACCATGGCAATTGTTTTATGATTGGGAATCTTCAACATTTTTATGACTTATTCTATCTTGGACAGTATACCAGTAAGGTTCTTAGTGATGTAATATAGATAAGTAACATTTTCATGTCTTGATTTATTTACTTCCTGGGTTTTGGTCTATAGTCAGTCAAAGAATCTTTATTTGTCCATCAAAGACCATAAAAGCGTATAATTTAAAACAGTTAATTACTAAAATCAAATCCAATTCATGACTGTTGAAGACAAACCAGTAATACAAATACAATATCCAAATGTGTGTAATTAAAACCATCTAAAACCATTAATAAGATTAAAAAAATTAAAACATAACAATAGTGTTAGAGAACAAAAGACACAAATCAGAGCTATAAAAAGAGGCATGTAAGATGCAAAGGATATAATACAGGGATTTAAGAATATGATGACAATAAAATGACTTTAAAGCAGCCCACAATTATTCCATGCATAACTCAACTCAGTATTGGGACAAATAGGAGCTCTCTATTCCCTGAACTGCTTCTTCCTGTATCATAGTGCTCCTGAAAGAAAATGGGCAACTCCAAAACAGATTATGGGAGAAGGTAGCATTTGTAAGTATGTCAGAGCAGGCCTCACTTGTGCAAAATTGCAATTCCTTAGCAGCGGCAAAATGTATTTTAGCCGTAAATTACTGTAAAATTCACAAAAAAAGATGAAATGTAAGAAGTTTTTCTCTGAAAAGTCATCACAGGAGCAAGGCTTTAGGGTATGTGGCTTTGAGAAACCCCTAGGAACAGCTAGGCACCAGTCAATAAAATCAAATCTAAACCTGGTCAGGAGAAAACAGTGATGTGGGTTATTAATAAAAGACCAGTATGGTTGCCCTGGGGGCCTTGCACTCAGTATTATGTATTACCTTATTGTAGGCTTGGTGAGTTACTTGCCTTCCCTTTCTGCCGCACTCCCGGCCGAGAATATGTGTTTAAAATCTCTCAACTCGCTAGGGCACAGCTTCCTTCGGTGCATGAATAGCTCAGGCCGCCCTACCTTCTTAAACTGCTCCAGGACATAACCCAGCCAGGAAATTTTCAAAGCCCCCTTAAGCTCAATACAGTCTTCTAAAACAAGCTGATTTAGGGTAGGAGTGTGGCTTGACCAAATTTTAAGCCAATCCATTAGCGATAAGGTCAGAGATATAACCCTGTCCAAGCTCTTCATGTAGTTTGAATAGGAGGAACCAGGAGCTTTTGGGTAGGTCCAGCACACACGCTCCCTTGGACAGTAACTGAAATACAGAAATGTGCAGTTCCTTCGACAAAGGTAAAGTACTAGTAGTCGCCTTTACATGTTCATCCCTTCGACAGTAACTGAAATACAGAAGTGTGCAGTTCCTTCGACAGAGGTAAAGTACTAGCAGTCGTCTTTACATGTTCATCCAATGCGATCAAACGGTCTTGAGTGTACTATGATCAGGATTGTAAAAACACTGTGACATAATAACGTGTGAAATGGGTTCGTAAATCGTCAAGACTCCATACACCCTTCCCCCTACCCACCGAATCATTACAATTTGCTCTGAACCTGCGATTGTATATAAGTCATATCATAATTCAAGTCAATTAAAAAAGGGGATGATATATGAGATGAGTCTTGACGATTTACGAACCCAGTTCACACTTTATTATGTCACAGTGTTTTTACAATCTTGGTCATAGTACACTCAAGACTTTCTGATCGCGTTGGATGAACATGTAAAGACGACCATATTAAGTTGGGCTCTCTAAGGTAGCGTTGGTACATCAGCTGAACCAAATCCTGTATGAAACAGTTGAAAATAACCCATAGGCCCGCCCGCCCTCCATATAATGGCCGCCATGGAACATGCACTAGTCTTTGTAAATTACCAACAGGAAGTAGAGTTAACTTCATTTAACCGCCCGTAACAGACAGCACCGTCACCGAGCACAGAGCTGGGGTTGGTGCAGAGTTGCACACAACACCGCCAACGAGTGTGTATTGACCTTCAGAGAGACAACATACACGAACATTGTTAACCTGCGCTGTGCATCCCTTAACCTTAGGTTGTGAATGAACGGTTCGCTCTGTTTGTTTTCCGTTAGACCCGTATTGACCCAAGACGGGTGAGTGATTCTTAAACAAGCATGGCATTGTGAACACGGGTGAGGCGATGTTAAACAATGACACACAGCCTCTGCTGGCAAGCATTTATGTATGTACGCAAGGTGAATTAGTCTTGAACTCAGTGGCGGTCACGTGCAGCCTCACGTCAGAGGCACCATTCACGCATAAAGGTTATTAACTTCAGCTGCGATCTTACGACAGAGAGCACTGAGACCATAGGAGTAAAGTGATCTGTGGCATTACATACAGTCCACTGTTGTAGCCTTAGGTAGTGTGCACCACAGGAGTGCCAGTTATGTGTTCTTCTTCCTTCCTTTTTCCCTTCCCTTCCCTCTGACAAATTGTCACCACGAACCACAAAGTGGGAATTTAGCAGATCAGCATAAAGACAATATGCATCACTGAATTTAGCCCTACTTTGGCCAGAATCAAAATAAGTTTGTAAAAATTACATGTATTGTTTGTCGTTTTATGTCTTTCAGGTCAGTTCGATGAACAAGGTAGAATCATGCTTTGTGTTATATGTTGTGACTAGAATTCACAAAACACATCTCTGAATTAATTACGCAGTAGTGTAGGCTGCATTTTTCTGGTCCTGACGAATTGCCAACAGACCCTCATGGGCTATGGTAGGCAAGAAACATGTTGACCTCACGTTTTATAAATTAATCACGATTGCTCCTTAAGACCATTGTATCCCATACGAGCACCACTAATTTTAATTAGGGTAGTGAGCTCCACTAGTAAAGTTTATTCAAACCAAGCCTCACTAGACCTATTTTAAGTCACTTTCACCACACTACACACACACCATGCACCCCACATACCCACACTTCATCAAACGGCTAAATCAAAGGATCTCCGGCCAAGAGCCCCTTCACGGGTGCCCGTCGGGCATTGCAGCGCCGGCCTGATGAGGAGCATACCCAGATGATGAAGCATGAATCCTCTCGGGGTGCGTGAGGGCACTTGCTCCTATTGGAGCATATTCTACTGACTTAACAAGCTGTTCGTGTACCATAAAGGCTGGGGGACAAGCGGGGGCATTGAGTAGTCTACTAAAAAAATTATCCTCAACCGCCTGCAATTCGATTACCTCTTTATAGCCCCACACGTTGCAACCATAAGTTGTCATAGGTATGCATTTTTAGTTAAGGATCTTGAGTAAGGTTTGGAAGTACATAGTAGCACCTGCTGCTCTGCCCAAAAAGTTCTTTTTAAGTGTTCTTTGCGCCACCCAAGATCCCCTTTCATCAAACAGCCCTCCCAAATACGGGAAAGTAGAAACAGTGGTTAATTCTGCTCCCTTGCAGAAATACCTAGGACTAGGTTGCTTTGTGCTGCCTATTGTCATAATATGTGATTTTGAGAAATTGTTGGAGAGGTCAATGGAGTCCATAAAATCGGTAAAAGAGTTTAAAACGCTTTGCAGGCCCAGGACCGTTTGGGCAAATAGTACAGTATCATCTGCATAAAGCAGAGTGGGGATAAGTTTAGTACTGGCCCTGGGGATATCTTTACAGACAGCTGACAATACATCCCCTAGTTTGTTGATATATAGGGTAAACAGAACAGGGGCCAAGATACACCTGTGCCTGACCCCTCTCTTAACCTCCCATGAGGCTGAGATACAGCCGTTTTCATCGTATCTAGCTGAGGCTGTGAGATTAGAATGTGAACTATATAGAAAAGCCACCAGATCTACGTCCATGCCTATGTCTATTCAGGAGGGCCAAAGCTTGGATCTATTAACACGATCGAATGCAGATGGTTAAATCCATAAAGTCCATATGGAGGCAGCCCCTTTTGGCTATGGTGTATTTCCCGACGACCATATGCAGATTAATGCATTGGTCCAGAGTCCCTATCACTTGCCTAAAACCGTATTGTAAATCTGAGATGACATTAAAATTATCAAGCATAAGGGTTAGACAATCCAGTACCACCTTTCCCATGATTTTGGCAGCTGAGTCCAATAGAGGAATCGGGCGGTAGCAGACTGGATCATCCCTAGCTCCCTTTTTAAAAATGGGCAAAATGATGGCTTTGGACCATGAGGGGGGCAAGCCGCACAAGGCAGCTGCATTGAGCACCCGTGTCAGGATCTTAGCCCAGGTCACGGGATCGGCTTAATAAAGATCTGATGGCACCCCATCTGGGCCCGGCGCTTTCTTCCTGGCTGAGGCCACGATGGCTTTATGGACCTCAATCTCGTTAAAAGTCAATGGGAAAAAATCTGTTCCTGGCTCCCACAAGATGTTGCACTCCCCAGGGTCGATTCCCCTATATATCCCTTCGAAATGTTGGACCTATTGCTCAGCTGGAATTGTGCAAGCCACTCTGGAGGTAGGCTAGTCTGGGAAGAAAGAGCTGTTAACCACTTCCCAAGAACTTGGAGCTATTGGCTAGTACACTGGCCTGACATAGGGCTTCTCATGCCTGCTCCCTAAGGGCCTTTTTCCTTTACTGAGTGGCTGATTTATAAGCTCTCCTGAATGCCCTTACCCATTCCTCATCCCTGGGTTTTTGTTTCAGAGCAGTAATTAGAATTTTTTGTGTTATACAACATTTGTCATCAAACTACTTTTTCCTCTCAGTGACACCTGCTCTACCTTGAGTTGTTAAATTGACTGCAATCTGCCTGGTTAAGTTATTAAAAGCGTCTAATACCAAACTGTCCTGTGAGCTGCTGTCAAGGCATAAGGCAATATCTTCTAAGCCTTCTACATGCAGATTTTCTAGGAAGGCCTCTGGTATCACCTTCTCCCACCTGATTCTACGTGCTGGCTCTCTTGGGGTAATTGCACTGCGTGACGCTCTTACCCACCACCCTTGACAAATCATGATCCACTCCAAGTCCAACATTAAAGGATTATAGTCACTAAAACTGCTCCAGCAGGATTTTAGATTGGGAACTACGGAGACCAAGGGGGCGGATAGCATAATAAAATCAATGGTGGAGGAGCACCCCCTTCTTGAGAACGTTGGCACCAAATCTGCTGTGCCCAGACTGTTCTAAATAGTGCAAATTATTAGCTGCAAGTAAACCCTTTAGATGAAGGCCTTGGTCCGGATGTTCAAAATGGGCAATCGAAGATAATGCATCCCAGGGGTCTTTTACACGGGTACAGTTGATTTGACAAAGATGTATTTTAAAGTCGCCTAGGACTATAACTTCATAGGATGGACGACCCTTCTTCCCATAATAATCAAGAAAACTATCTAGTGAGATAATATGTTCAGCGTCAGAGTTTCCGCAGAAGGAATTATAGAAATTAACCACCAACACGAGGGACGATTGTATTAACTCTACTGCTAGCAAATGAGGTGAATGGCAAACCACTGCTTTAGTTGTACAAGAGATTTTGAGCGATACCAGGGTGAGCAAACCACCCTTGGCATGACCCACTGAGGAGGGAGAAGTGACTTTAAAATAGGAAGAGAATCCATCAAAAAAAAGGACTCTGATGTGTCCCAGGTTTCCCGAAGTTCAACTATATGACTAAGTCCTATTAACGTTAGCCACTGTGCATCATCTCTTTTGGACCTCAATCCCACTATATTCCAAGTCATTATCTTCAAAATGGGTGGGGTAGTAGTATTAGGGTCCCCCCTGGGGAGAGGAGGTGGGCACGCAGACTACAGGTGACTCAAACCCTGGGCTCGCCATGTATTCGAGTGGTGCCATATGTCAATATTGTCAAAGCCCATCAGGGGTTCAAACTTATTGGCAAGAGGAACAGTTTACCTGGTATTCAAACCCTGTGCTATCCTCACTGGCAAGGGAGCCCTGTTGGCAAGATAACCCACTGGCAAAAGGGAGCTGGTATGATAGAAGAATTGAAGGGGGACAATCCTAATTGTGGTTTTATTTTCTTGAGTAAAGTAACTCTCCAGCATGGCTTGCGTATATGTGGGATGTCTTAGATTAACCACAATGCAGTCCCCCTCAATGTTCTTTCTTACACTAGTGCCAACCCATCCCACTCTTCTTGCCATTATAGTATGTGGTGTGATATGTTGCCCATTTAGTATTGTATTATCACACCAGTGAGTGACCTTGTATAACAAATCTGCCGTGGACTCCCTTGAGACCTGCTTAATAGGAGGAGCGCCCATCAAAATAGCCACTAAGGGCGCCGAATCCGGGGGCAAATTTAAGTAATTATTTACGCCTACTGAGGTTTAGCAAGAGCTAGTTATATTTGGCATATTCTCTCTCAGTCCTCCTGACAATTGAAAAGTACTGGGCCCATCGGATATTTGTTCAGGTCTAGGGGCAGACCCCATGCCCTTGGTGTATCTATGAGATGTTGTGTCAACTGCTGCACCTACGGTCACGGGCATACCATAGATCCTGGGTGCTTGAGCACCCTCTGTTGTAGGTAGTGTAACTGTCTGTCCTTGCTGTGTGGTGTGGCTATGCTCACTTGGGTTACTCCACTCCCTGCCGCACGACTGGTCCTGCAGCCACTACCCCTGCTTTATCATTAGCGGAGCTAAGCTCAGTCTGAGTGAGGCGAGTAAGCTTAGCCTCTATCCCTGCAAGCCGTGACATGATTTGGGTCACCACAGATTCGAACCTGGGGAGTAGTTTGTCCATAACCTGTTCCAGATCGATATAGCCCGATGTAGCTTGGCAATCTGCCTTTTTAGGCAAGACAGCCTTTCTACCCCCGCCCCAACTCCTCTTTTTTTCTCTGGTGGTTTAGACAAAATAGTTGCATTCTCTTGAGATAACTCTGCATCATTATTGTCTACGAAATCAACATGGGTGTTTGCTTGGTTATGAGCCAGCTGGGTCTTCATAGGTCAAAGGGTCGAAAGGGGGAAATAGGTCCTGTGTGCGGTTGGCTGATTCCAGGTAAAGTCTCCTCTCCATTAGGGCTATTTGTTGTAGATAACATTTGCCGCCCTAGCCAAGAAAGAGTCTAAAGTGGTTACTGTGTCCCCTCCAAACATGCCTGCATTTATCTTCCTCTTACCCATGATCACAGAAAAAAACTGTGCACCAACCACCGGGAGAGGGGGGGGAATAAGATGAACACAGATCACCTACAGGCTACCACTGCAGCGAATGGGGCACAGCCGGTAAGGTAGGAAATTTGGAGGGCAAAATGAAACCTTACAGCATTTTTCCCTGTTGAGATGGCAGGAGTAAGGAAAACCAAGATCCGTGGCCCAGTCCAGCCTAGTCCAGCCCAGGCACACTCCCGGGTGTGACCCGCGTGCGTCCTGCTCAGCGGGAGCCCCAGCTGGAAAATGTAGGTGCCTCTGGGCGCATTAATGGAAAGTAGGCGGTGCCTGCCGCAAAGTGCTTGGGGGCTGCGATCCGCTGCCCCTCTCACTCGGTCCCGCAGGTCTGTAGTCAATTCTACCCAGGATATTTTTTAAAATTTATAGTTTAGTGGATATTCTCCTTGTGATAGGGTGCATGAAGTAAAACTTTTGAAAATTGGAATTGAACATTTTCTTCATGAAACTGGGTGCAATATATTCCTAGTACTGAAATTAGTAGCAACCTGCTTTCAGAATTGCAGGCAGGCTGACCTGTATAAGCGACATCTGAATTCTACTTTAGTTCGCACAAGAGCGTTGGGATTAAGGAGGTAAATTATTGGTATATGTGTCTTGTGATGAGAGGGATACTTTGATCAAAACACAGCTGGCCTGATCTAAGGGCAAAATGTGATTTAGAAAGTACAGATAATGTTGTTTCTTCCCCTTGTTTAGCAAAACACTTTACACATGGTTACTGATTGCTCATTGAGGAACAGAAATTGCTTTAGCTAAACTGCAAACGTAAAACAAGGCAGTTTTGAGGGAATTCCACAGAATACCATAAACTGCAGTTTCCAACCACAGCACCCTGGAAATCAAATGTTATTTGTACAAATCGTTGAAAGGCAAACTCGTTGTTTAATCAGAAGCAGGCCTTTGGTATTATATTGCATTTTGGTTTTGCTGGACCTTGCAAGCGGGAATAGCTGCACTCAAGCATGTAACATTCTTTCATATGAATTTCCTGTTGGTCCCAAATTTGGGGATCACAATTTACATGAAACCAGGACTGAGACTCTAAAACATATACATTTTTAATAGGGACCTTGACATGTTTTGGCTAATGGAAACTTAAGGTGTTAGCTTCAATCCAGGATAGGTATTATGCTGAAAGGTAATGTCTAGCATCACGTACAGCTGCATAGGTTTGGTTGGACGCCAGCTGGAGGCAAAAAGGAGATTGGACTTTGTTAATGTATTGCCCAATTCATATCTGCCTTAATGGCCTCTTTCACTGAGGGTTTGAGCCAGGGTAGACATAGATTTTCCTGTGGTATTCCCAATCAATGTATGCCATCCAGCTAATAGGTATCCTCCAGAGACACGCAAAGATGCAATTACTTCCAGGATTTATGTTGAGCCCGATGCTATTATCCCTTCTAAATGCCCTGTATAGTGAGTGAGGTTTATTTTTTTGAAATAATTTTCATCAGCCAGCAACCATTGCTTGCCACATTCACAACCACACCCTGAAGGGTATTCAACTGGTATTCAGATAAAATAACGAAAATGTAATATCGACCTACATAAATATCAATTTGGAAATATCGATCGTTGACAATAATATCGATTTTAAGGTGAGTAATATTGGGGGGCGCTAGAGGGCGCAAGGCAAGATGGCTGCGCTATAGTGCAGCTCTGCCGGCCAAACTCCCTATCCGGCAATAATCCTGCTAACAGTCTGCCATCCTGTGCAATAAATCGAAGCACACTCGCGCTATATAGCAGGGGCGCAGCTTGGAAGTGAAAGCGGAGCTGCACAACGCCTGAAATCCTGGAATTGATGATCGGCGCTGCTACGGCGCTAAGAGAAACATGGCAACTGCGGGACGAGGCGGGTGCCCTCACTGAGTGATGGTGAGCGGAGCTGTCGTGGGGGTGCTGCGTGGGATTGTGGGTGCAGCAAACTGCTGCGAGGACGCCACTTCAACCAGACGCCTGCTGAGAGCCAGTGATCCGGCGCTGGTCGCCAAGTCAGGGCGGCAGCCGCTGACAGCGTTCCACAGTGGGCTGCGTGCGGCCTGGGCCTGCGAACGGAGTGGGGCACCTCCTCCCGATCCTATCAGTGCTGCGGGACTGCGGGGGAGTGCTTGCGGCCTGTGAAGAGCGTGAAAGTGTGCGACACGGCGGGGGACAACGAAACTCAGCCACGCAAAGTGGTAGGGGAGGCCTCCCTGCTGTGTGATTAGAGCCTATGACTGGGGCTAAGCGCAGCCGATAGAGCTTGAAAACAACCATATAGCACTGGAATTGGGACTCACGCTGCCGGGATCCAGCTTGGAGGAGCCCTGAGACGCTCTAGACCAGTACTTTGGGCTGATGCAATTGAAGGTGCACAGCGTAGGGAGCTGGGGGCTGACGGTTCATGGTGTGGCAAGCAGACCAGGAGGTGCTGTCGGCCAGGATCGACTAAGGGACACGCATCACATGTATTACGCCAAGTTCCCCTATCTCCCAATGAGGAATTATTAAATCAGAGCAGAGAACACTAGATAAAATGGAGTGCAACGCACACTGTGGCGTACACCTACAGTGGTAATATTGAATGGTCTCCATTGTAGTGCACGCTGTTACAGGCTATAGAAGTGGCCCGGTGGACCTGTGCAGGATCCCTATGTGCCCAGTGAAGGGCTACTGGCGAACAGTGTGATCGGCGGGGGTTGCTGGTGTGGGGAGAGGGGCAGCCAGACAGCGTGCGGTGATCCTTGCAGAGCGCCGTGGCCTGTATGGACAAAATGGGCAAGATGGATAGGAACCAATCTGGTCTTACTTTTGAACTGCAGAAGCCTGGCAAGTCGCAGCAGAGGGCAACCTCGGACTCGGGGCTCGATGCCCCATCTGAGGGCGCGCCGTCGCTTGAGGCAACCCTCCTTGCAATGCAGAGTAGCCTGCAATTTATTGATGGAAAAAGTGACGCCCTTAATCTGAGAATGAGCTTCTATTTGTAAACTCATATGGCCCCAACGTAGATGACCCTGCGTTTTATAATGATATCTGGAGACACGTTGCGGCGCTGCCCCCCTCAGCTGTGATATGGGGTGGAGACTTGAATGTATATTTAGACTCGCAGTTAGATAGGTCAGCTAACACAACATGGCATGGGAAACAAGCAGCGCAAATGATAAGTGAGATAATGGAGGCGGAGGGCCTAGTTGATGTGTGGCGGTGTTGCAACCCCGCAGGGAGGGAGGGCACATTTGTATCGACGGTGCATGGCTCATGGTCCAGGCTGGACTACTGGCTTGTATTCAAGGAAGTAAGTGCATGGACAGTGTCGGTCAGACACCTCGCTAAAACACTCTCTGAACATGCCCCCGTACTTTTGGAGCTTGACATACCGACCTGCACTAGGCCAGCATTTCAGTTGTGACTGAAGCCTTTGTCACTACTGGATCAAGTATTTCGTGTCACGATTAGGGCAGCCATCACTAATGTTTTTGGGGAGAATGAAGGCACAGTGGATGGGGCTGATATACAGTGGGAGGCCTTTAAAGTGACTATCCGGGGGGAATGTATAGGAGCACAGGCAGGTGTTTTAAAATCATTGCAGAATCGGCTATGTGAGTTAGAGGATAGCATTCATGTGCTTGAGCATCAATATGAACAAGCACCCACACATATACTGTTGGCCCAAATGAGAGATTTAATGACAGAATATAATGATGTGGCCGAGCAGGAGTCACGGCATCGGCCCAGGAGATGGATGGCGCGATGATATGGGGAGGGGGGATGACTGGGCCGCTCTCTGGCCAGTGCATTGCAGACACCTAGGGGTCAGGATCATATTGTAGAAATAATAGACAATGAGCTGGTAGCTCATCACACTACGCCGGAGATTAGCCGGGTTTTCATAAGGTTCTTCTCTGACCTGTATGGACCGGTGCTGCCTATTACAGAATGCGAGATCTCAAACTATTTAGAGGACATTGCGCTGGGCTGGCTGTCCTGGGCCAGCATGAGTATCTTACGCAGCACTGAATGACTGAAGATGTTAAAGAGGCCATAATGTCACTTCCAAATGGTAAGGCAGCGGGGCTGGATGGGCTGCCCAGCGAATTTTACAAGGCTTATGCAGACTCGCTTGCCCCCAGATTGTTGCAGGTCTTCACCGAAGCGTATGAGATGGGTGCGCTTCCCCCTTCCCTGCAGGAAGCTCTTATAGTGACTTTGCTGAATCCGGATAAGGTGTCTAATAGATGCGAATAGTATAAGCGTCTCTCCATGATAAATATTGATACCAAAATATTGGCAAAAGTAATTGCTAATAGACTGCAGCCTTTGATCCCAAATCTGGTTTTGCCGGCTCAATCGGGTTTTGTACCCAAGAGATCCACCACACATAACCTGCGTACTATATTCGCTGTGCTGCACCAGTTTGACCCTGAGCTTCCCGCTGCGGCTGTTCTGTTAGACGCGGCCAAGGCTTTTGATTTGCTGCATTGGGACTATATGTTTGTAGTTTTTCAACGTATGGGGGTACCGCCATTTTTTCTGAAGTGGGTGCGCCTCCTTTATTTGGGCCCGGTTGCCAGGGTACGTGTGAATGGAATAGTCACTGACCCTATAAATATTTGCAGAGGAACTAGGCAGGGTTGCCCCCTCTCCCCAATGCTGTTCTCTCTGGCACATGCGCCTATGGCTTGCAAGATAAGGCAGGGTCATGCCTACGCAGCACTGGGCTTCAGGCAGCGACTGCTTGCCATTTTCCTATATGCAGATGAAATGCTATTGTATGTTAGGGAACCTGTGATACACTTGGAACCCCTATTGCGGGAATATGTCTGGTTTGAGCGATACTTAGGCCTGGGCATTAATTTGAGTAAATCCACTGTGTTTCCCCTCACTGAGTGTACAATAGCGAAGGAATTGAAGTTCCAGTTGGCCTGGTCGAGTGAACCTGTGCGATACTTGGGACCCTGAAACAGTGCTTAACATGAATTATGGGCGAGTGTTATCGAAATTGAGCGACCAAGTTGCCAGATGGACCCTCCTCCCTACGTCGCTAGCAGATAGGATAGCTGTTGTTAAGATGGTAATTCTCCCTAAATTGTTATACTTGTTTGTGAATATCCCAATGGTACTTAACAAAGTTATGTTTCAGGCTATACAGGCATGTTTGCTGGGATTGGTCTGGGCGGGCAAAAAACCGAGATGCAGTTGGGACACCGTAGCGCAACCATTCGAAAGGGTGTGGCTTTGAGGCCCCAGATCTTTATATTATCTTTGCGCACAAGCCCAATTTGCGCACTACTGGTACTTTCCTCAGCGATACCTCCCACACTTGGCCGTAGGGGCGGAAAATGCACACCCGATCCCGCTAACTGCTATGGTATTACAAAACAGAACATAGGGGAATAGGAAGGAGATAGACACTGTTACATGCACTATCAGAGCGTGGAAGGCCCTGACAGCCCGTGCAGGGCATGAATATTTGTACGCACCGGCCATGCTGATTATAGCACACCCGAATATCTTGTTAGCACAAGAGGTTGGGGCACTGAGTACTTTGTCCACCACAGGGATTGCTAAATTAGGGGATATGTATCTAAATGGAAAGTTTCTATCCCTGGACGACTTCACATCAGCAAATCAATACAATGCGATGCAAGGGTTTGTCTACGCCAAGCTGCGCTTGGCTGTTAGAGCGCTGGATCAGGGGTTTCCAAGTGAGCCGAAGATGTTGAAAGCATTACAAATTGTAATAACAGTGGGGGAATCCAGAGGGCTTATCTCTCGGTTGTATAATGCATCCCAAAGAGAAAATGATGTAAAATGCTCTATCTCCCTTGACAATTGGAATAGACAGCTGGTGGAGCCATTGGTTTGGGAAGACTGGGACGCATGTTGTGCATTGACTAGTCACCTCACTGCCAACTGTAATCTTAGAATAATACATTTTAAATTCTTGCACCAAATGTATTATACACCAATGAAATTGCAGAAATATGGGCTGCGGGAGGATGCTAGGTGTGTGAGATGTGGGGAGGATGGGGCAGACTTCGCACATCTGGCGTGGACCTGTAACTCTATCTATGATTTCTGGATGAATGTAACTCGGGCGCTAACGTTGATTATAATGGAAACTGTGGAATGTACACCTGAGATATGTTTACTGGGTCTGGTAAAAAGGCTCAAGCCATGCAACAGGCGTATAGGAGCATTGGGGTGGCAGATCGGCTCCCACAGTGGCACAATGGATTAAAGAACTTGTATACTGTAAGGAAAAGCTGGATTCGTATGCGGAGGAACTGCCTATGGGCTCTAGACCCAAAGACTTCTGGGCGCCGCTGACTTTCTATCTGCTGGAGCACCCAGGCATGCTATAATTTCGTAGTCCATGAATGGGCGACGTATGTGTAAATTTGTTGATCAAGTCTTGAGATGGGTTGAACGGCAGCTGCGGATTTGAAATCTGTTATATGGCACTGCACATGTTCTGTATTTTGTCTCTTCTGTTTGTTTTTTGTTGCCTAATAACTGCTGATATATAAGGTACATATCCTATGCATCACTGTAACCATTGTGATTTACTATTTACAATGAAACGCTGTATCATTCTCGATGACTAAAGTTAATAAAAAAGAAAGAAAACAAGGTAAGTAATATCAATGTTAAAAATATAGAAAGTGGTATTATCGATTACAAAAATATCTATGTTTTTAATATCGATGTTAAAAATATTGTTGTTAATAATATCAATTTTTTATTATCTTTATGTATTTTACAATACATTTTAATTGTATATGTTATAAATTGGTTGTATGAATATTGTTATTTATTTTTTAATATAGTTTGTTCATTTTTAGTAGTTTTTAAATTTCATGTAGTAGTTTTTTGTCATTTCTAGTACTGTAGTGGGTTGTGGGGCTTATAGGGGTACAGGGTGGGTAGTAAATTAATTATACTTTATTAATAATTAATGTTTAATTGATATTAATGATTTAATTGATAATTATTTATGTTAATTGTGTAATTACATTTTTTCATTTAAGTTTTAGGTGCAGGTTGTGGGTTTTGGAGGGGTATAGGGTGGGAAGTAAATTAATTATAATTAACTTATAATTATTTATTATTATAATTAGTTATTTAATTGATAATTAATTATGTAAATTGTGTAATACATTTATTTTTTTATTTTGTTATTTGATGTAGTTTGCTGTTTTTGTATGGGTAAAGAGTGTGCAGGAAATTAATTATAATATTTAATAATTAATGTTAATTTATAATAATTATTTAATTGATAATTGTGTAAATTGTGTTAAGATATTGTTTGTGTTATATATTAGGTGTGAGTTGTATTTGTAGGGACAAAGGGGAGGGAACTTAATTAAATACAATCACTGTATTAGTTAATTATTGTGAATTGTTTAATTGATAATTATGTAAATTATGTAATTTCCATTTTTATATATATATATATACACAAATATATATATATATATATATATATATATATATATACATATATATATATATATATATTAGGCACAGGTTGTTGGTTTTGTAAGAATAAAGGGTGGAAAGGTAATTAAATATAATTATTTTACTATTAGGCAATTATTATGTAAAATGAGTAAATATTAAAATTTAAAAGATATATTTTAGGTGTGTGTTATGTAGTTTGTATAGGTATAGGGTAGGAAGTTACTTAAGTAGTAACACATTTCAATTTTGTTTTCAAAATTTTGTTTTTAGTATATAATGTGTTAATTGTGTTGTGCATTTTAATTTTAAATAATATTATACTTATTTCTTGTTATTATTGTGGGAATTTAAAGGCCCATTACGATACCCGGCATAAAAAAATCCGCCAGGCATGAAAGCGGCAGAAATCCGCCCACACACACCGTCTGAACACCGACCACGCCATTACGATGACACAAACCGAAAACCGCCATCGGCGGAAAAACCACACAAGATACCGCCCGCCCTCGTCCGAGTCGGAGTCAAACCGCCCGTTACGGATGGAAACACGCACGACAACACAAAACCGCCCGCCCTCACGGCCGACACACCGCACGTGAAATTACGATCGCACCGCCATGAGCGCGGGTAAACCACAAATATACCGCCCGCCAGCGCAAACAACGCCGATGAGAATTGACACGGCAGAAGCCATGGCGCCCACGTCCCTGCACAGAAACCATCCGCTGACAAAAACAATCGCACACAACATGGCCAACAAGTCCACACAGCAAGGCACGCACAAATACACAAGCACAGTACACATCCCGAAAACACCCCCTGGACAAACAAAAAATACAAAGGCCAGAACACCAGACACAACACACCTGAAAACAACAGACCATGAGGACACACCCACATAGGTAAGTACAAAAGCAGCACTCCCACAGACCACAACCCCTTGCAACATTGCAAACTAGAGAGGAGAGGAGAGGACACAGTGACACAGCAAGGACAGCAGCACACCACAGAAACGCACACATCACAACCACCACCACCACCACCACCAAACACCGGCACCACAAACCCCCTGCACATTACACAACACACACCGCACCAGCACCACAAACACCATGGCACCACAAAGAATGCCCAAGTTCACGCCCATTGAGCTGACGGTCATGGTCGACGAGATTATCAAGGTGCACCCACAAATCTATGGGAACCTGGTCCAGCACACACCACTAGCCACCAGAAAGAGAATGTGGAACCGGATCGTAGACCAGGTCAATGCAGTCGGGACCCTGCCCAGGAACAGAGTTAAAATCAACAAACGGTGGAATGACGTCAAGAGCCTGGTCAAGAAGAAGGAGAGCAAGAACAGAGAGCTGGCTGCCGTCACTGGCGGAGGGAATCCGGCGCTCTTCAAGACCTTCAAAGCGTGGGAGGAGAAGGTGCGAGTCATTATACATCCGGAGATCCTCGCCGGATTAGCAGGGGGAGTGGAGGCTGGTAAGTACAAACTAATGTATACCAGCACACCGCTATGTACTCACATGCACTACCACCATGCCACAGCTCCCAGGGACAAACACCCCCATGTCCAGCACACAATACACAACACATCACACACACATGCAACAGACACCACCACACACAGCCCAAACCTAACAACTGTAAGATACTTGGGGGCATGTGTACACTCAGCCAGCCACGTAACCACCAACAGGTCCCCAAGTATGCCAGAAGCACCACAACGAGCACCCACCACACCCATGTGTCCGCCATAGCTGCACTAACCGACAAGTAACAGGTAAGTGGCAGGAACACAAAGTGCAGTGGGTGGGAGGGTGGACAGCTCAAGTACAACACACACCAGGCCCCTAGTCCCACAGCACAGCAAGGAGGAGCATCCCCCACACCCCACACCCACGTGTCAGCCACCGCAGTGCACACCGACAGCCGAAAGGTAGACATCACGGTCCACAACAATCGGTGTCAGTGGGTGTCCAGCCATCACCACGACCCACAACACCGCCCCCACCCCCACAGACCTGCAACATGGAGCACCCCCCGCTTAGAACCATGTGGCATCCAGTACAGTGCACGCACGAACAACCTGCAGGTGGGAAACTGGACAGGGCTGGATTACTGGAGGCATGAGGACCGTAACACGACCAACACATGGGACATGTTACGTAGCAGACGAACACGCAGCACCGCCCACTGTCACGAACAAGTGAACAATGTGCACACGGACATGAACCACAGACTCACACCCCACATGACCCATCACAGACACAGCAACACCCAAGGAGCCACGTCTGCATGCACAAGCCACACTGAATATAGTACCACACGGCAGCCACTGTGCAACCCATCACACACAACCGAAACACCATTGAAGTCCTGTCCATGTAGCCCCTACTGCCTGTCAACCACACACCCCACAACTACGCCTATGTAAGACAAACAACACTAGACGCAACAGAGCGGAACAACATAAATGCACACGAACACCACTGAACCCATCAAACACACAGACACACCATGCACATACAACATACCATCCATCCCATCCGTCAGCCCCAGTCTCATGAAAGGCATGTCATCCGCACAGCTGCCACACATACAGCAGTCACGCTAAGAGACATGCCCATGACCAACCATGTGCCAGAAGTCAATGAAGCGCACGCCACACTGTGAGCAACAACACACAACATGGGCCACACCCCCCCGAGCACTGCAGTGATGCACATGGCACAGGGCAGCACGCACACCAAGGAGATGGGACAACTGCAATACGTCGGGTGGCACACAACCATCACTCACTCATAACGACGCGTCCAATGCCATGTCCAGTAATCACAACAGACAGCAAATATGCAGGGCATGTCAGGCATGCACACACCTCAGACCATGCACTGTCATGCTGCCACAACACATGTCACGTTCGGCACCCATGGCTCACAGCATGTACCCCAAAAGCATATTCCATCCCATATGCGATTCTGGGGCATGCCCCCCATGTTGCCATATGCGTACCTAAGCGTCCCATTTGACCCCCAAAAGCATATTCCATCCCAAATGCGTTTCCGGGGCATGCCCCCCATGTTGCCATATGCGTTCCTAAGCGTCCCATTTGACCCCCAAAAGCATATTCCATCCCACATGCGTTTCCGGGGCATGCCCCCCATGTTGCCATATGCGTTCCTAAGCGTCCCATTTGACCCCCAAAAGCATATTCCATCCCAAATGCGTTTCCGGGGCATGCCCCCATGTTGCCATATGCGTTCCTAAGCGTCCCATTTGACCCCCAAAAGCATATTCCATCCCAAATGCGTTTCTGGGGCATGCCCCCCATGTTGCCATATGCGTTCCTAAGAGTCCCATTTGAACACCAAAAGCAAAGTACAAACCAGACCCAGGATGGGCCAGGAGCCCGCATACACCAGAGTCACAATAAGTAGGGGCACAGCAACACACCCATCGGCATGGCCAATCCGTCCCATGCCACATGTGCACAGCACACAGTCCCATTGCCAAGCACACACAACTACAAATGGTACAGCCACACACACGCCTCCGGGAAACCCATGTACGAGATTGCACGAACTGTTAATGTCAGACGACAAATACATACTTCGCCAGGTGCAACACAATAACAAATCTCATTCCCTCCACAGGTGACGAACTGCTGGATGCTGGGGATGGAGACAGCAGCCAGCACAGCCAGCCTACAAGCCCCCAACGAGGACACACGGATGTGGAGGATCTGTCCTCCTCTTCGGACACGGACCACCAAGCAGGCCCATCTGGTGTGGCAGGGCCCAGCCGCTCCCCAGGACCCCTCCTACCCACCAACCCATCATCCAGGGCTGCTGAACATTCCCAGCCCCCTGCTGCCACAGTCGTTGCGGCCACACCCACGGTCATTGCGGCCACTACCACTGCCGCAACCGCCACCACGTCTTCGCTGGCCACAGCCCCAGCGCAGGTGGTGGCCCGGCCGACTGGATCCACCCTGGGAGCCAGGACAAGGACCGTGGTGAGCAATGTGGCTAGTGGGCAGGCCGGTGGCAGCAGGACTGGTAGGAGGAGCAGGGTAAGGGAAACGCCAGTCTCCCCTGGGAGCCATGCCCTGCCTCAAATGGCCAGAGTCCTTGGGGCCTATGAAGAGGCCCAAGGACAATGGGCCAGGTCTGCTACAGACACGCGTGAGGTGCTGGGGGTGCTGAGGTCCATGGACGCCCGTATGGGCCAACTCGTGGACCTCATGGGCCAGCTGGTGGTGGCGGTGAGGTCACATCCAGGGACAGCAGCTCCCCCTCTGCCACCACCTGCCGGGGCGCAGGGTGGAGCAGCAGTGTCCAGTTCCCCTGCGTCCACAGCCAGTGAGCACACCTCAACCACCAGCAGGTCGCAAGCAGGCACCCCCCCTCGCAAACGTGGAAGGGGCCGTCCGAAGTGGAAACAGATCTCCCGGGAGGACTTCGCACGCTCCAAACGCAAGTGAGGCAGCCAGCCAGCCTTCCTTGACCACCCACTGCATTGACTTGGACTACGATCCCACTCCACACAGCCATCTGGATGGCATGTGTGTGTTGGACTATGGACATAGAACCAGTGGGTACACCCTGAGCATCTCGCAGCCATGATCGACAGCTCATTGTCACTGCACGCACCACTTTTGTCATCACCTTACACACAATCACATGTCACTGTTTGAAATAAATGCACCTCTTCCACAAACTGCTGTCTGTGCCCTGTGTTTTAATTGTACGGAATACAACGGCCACCTTGAGCGGAACGGCACCTGATGCGTGGCATGGCAATGGAACCGGAGGGCCTGTAGGGACCTAGGGGTGGGAGACAGAACAGGAGCACATTCAATGAGTGTGTCACACACCCATCACACAGTACATGTCAACAACTACAAGCAATGTACACACATCGCACAGAGCAATAGGGCACAATGCCACAGCCACCATCAGTGGCATACTAACCTGGGCATGGAGCGTTGACACACAGCACGCAGTGAACAAAAGGCCACCCTGACACAGCACACACACACCTGCACAAATACAGACACATCAGCCGTCGTACATGGACACTCACCGTCAAGTGAAGTAGCGGGCGATGAGCTGCTGACGCACATTCCCAGCTTCCTCCTCTCCGCTGTCCTCCTCACTCGAGCTGTCCTGGTCTGCGGGCTGGGGCCCTGGTTGATCTCCGTCATCCACGATGAGGGGGATCTGCTTCCGAATGGCCAGATTGTGCAGCATGCAGCACGCCACCACTATCTGGCACACCTTCTGTGGGGAGTACGCCAGCGCACCCCCGGTGCGGTCCAGGCACCTGAACCTGGACTTGAGGAGGCCAAAGGTACGCTCGACCACATGTCTGGTCCTCCCATGTGCCTCATTGTAGCGATCGTCTGCTGGGGTGCGAGGATTCCTCAATGGACTGAGCAGCCATGCCCCATTCGGGTACGCAGAGTCACCTGGGTGTGAGGGACACAGAGAACCGTTGCTATTCCAACTGGACAGGGGACAGCATCGCACAGCCAGCACGCTACACCACTCCACATACTCACCGACAATACAGCCACGGTCCTGTTGCAGATTGGACATCAGTCGTGGCAAGATGCTGTTGCGCATTATGTGTGCGTCATGGGCCGAGCCTGGGAACTTTGCACACACGTGGGTTATCACCATGTCCGCAAGGCACACCACTTGCACATTCAGGGAGTGCGTGTGCTTCCTGTTGCGGTACAGGTGCTCAGTGGCCTGTGGTGGAACAAGGCCAACATGTGTGCAATCAATGGCACCAACGACGTGTGGGATCCTGCCAAGGGCATAGAATGCACCCTTCACTGCCGCCAATTCACGAGCCCTGGGGAATCTGATGTACCTGTTTCGGTACAGCATCATGGCTGCCAGTACATCCCTCAGCACCTTGCTGAACATGGGCTGGGACATCCCTCCTCCACTGCCCACTGTGTGCTGGAATGACCCAGTGGCGAAGAAATGCATGGTGGCCATCACCTTAGCCGTGGGGGTGAATGCTGTCGGATACACCCTGCGGGGACGGAGATGGGGTTCCAACATGGCACACAGTCGATGCAGGGTTGGCCTGTCCAGCCGAAACTTCCTTATGACCTCAGTATCCTCCATGTCCGCCAGCAATTGGTATGGGCGGTCAATGTTCGGTCTCCGCCTAGGGAAGATGGCAGTGGACACATGTCAAAGCAACACAACACATAGCAATTTCGCATTCACATCACTGACATGACTGAGCAAGCACATGAGTCACAGCCCAGCTGTCAAGCAGGGACGGCACGGCAACATGAATGTCTGCTGAGCATGGCACTGCTTCCGAGGCTGGATGAGTATGGCACACGACGACGACGATGTGGGCACAGGCTGAGCGGCCAAAACAAGTGGGACCTGTGGCACGAGGGGATATGAGACAGTAGTAGGTGTCAGCACTGCACCCTATGTACAGCACTGTACGGATCACACCTCCCGAAACATTGACAGGTGTCCACATTGACAGCCCCATGCCAAGACGGCTGTGTGCTTGCAGTCACACGTCACAGGTGAGAGGTTACATTGCACGTGCCAGGTGGCAGACGTACATAGTGGGAGCTGGCATGTGTGTGCATGTGTCTCCTGTTCAGGATCCACCAGATGGGCGCTGACTCTGTACTGACCATTGGACACAGCATGTTCCGTGGAAGGCTTGTGTGTGTGGGATGGTGGCACTGGATGTGCCTCCGTTGGGTGGGGGGCCATGCACAGGGCGGGTACGTCGATGATTGCGCATTGTTGGTCACGGTTGGTGCACCCACTAAGATGTGTTGCCCTGTGTTCAATTCCTATGTCCGCATGATGATGGACTGTAGATGTGGGCAGACTACACATTGGTCGATGTGCTGTCAATATGCATGTGCCTTCACACCAGGCACAGCTGCCCCTGCACATGTGACCCCTGCTGGACTCGCTGCTGGGTCTGTGGAGCTGATGCACCTTCTGTGCGTGGGGCGGACAGCTCTCCTCACTTCCCTCATTGCGCATGTCATGACTTTGCCGCAGGTGACATGGATCATGGAGGGCCCACATGTACGCGTGGGTAGGCTACACATGTTTGTTCACTGGTCGCCACCCCCAGTCAGTGTTTCGAATGGGAAGGTTGTTGTGCTGGTGGTATATTCGATGTGGCGGATGGGCGGGCCTAGGTGCGGGCTTACATTCCGGACATGGGGGTAGTTGGATTGGCGACTAGTTGCAGTACACACGGGACACGTCTCTTCCTTTCCACATCTGGGTCATCCCTTGTACTCACTGACAGTGATACAGTCATCTTCGCCCCAGCCCTCATGTCCTCCCCTCGCTCCCCCAATATGCATGTGCACCTGCGAGGCTAGCGCTTGCACAGGCAGCCCCAAGCTCGCACCAGAGAGGGCAAGGAGTGTATGTGTGGGTCCAGTTGCACGAGTGGGCTGTCTCAGGGTATGATGTGTGGCGGGACGCCGTCCACCTGCGTGGTGCCCCAAATGGAGACCCGGCCTGCATGGACTATGCATCACAGTCTTCGCCTTCCGGATCCGCCACCTGCGACACCCAGTGGCTGTGGCTGCCCTTGCGGCCAGGCCGCGTCCGTCTGTGACTGATGGCCCACACATTCACTCTTTGGCCTCTCTGGGGAGGGCTCGGGGGTGGTGGCGCACGCGCTTGCACTTAGTCGCAATGGCATGTGGCGTGGTTGGTATAATGGGCAATGGATGGGATGGTGCGAGCCACCTCCCGTGACGTCAGTGCTGCTCGTGCTGAGGTGCGTCCCCCTACACTTCCATTTGACTTGTGCCATGCTACACGTTGAGGTTCTATTGCCTGCGTGATATGACCAGGAGGAGCGCGAGGAGACCTCTCACACACCATGCTCCACTGCCATCCCGTGCCCTGTATCGCCTGTGCGGATTGACTATGTTGGGGTTACACCTGGTCGACTGGGGCTGTGTGTGCCTTGTCAAGGGGCATGGCGGGCGCACAACAGGATCCAGCTAGTCCACGGAGGGTGGGCTGACGTGTGCGCCTGGTTCCGCATTGTTCGTGTGCCCGGCTGCTGTGCACACACGTGTTCACTTTCCCCCCGACAGGTGTCCTCTCACAATGCCCAGGGAAGCGGTGGTATACTGTTCATGACCCCTCCCAACACGGCGTGCTCCAACTTGGCATGTGCGCATCTACCCGTCGCACCCACCCACCTGAGCACTGCGTCCATACGACTTCACACGACACATGTGTGTCTTCCACAGTTGTGCTACTCATTTGCGTTGACATCCAATACCAGTGGACTACATGGTCATGTCACGACTGCCGTGTACTTCACATACTCTCATCCTCTCTCATTCGTACTTGTGAAATGAGTCAGCGGAGACAGTTTTGGTTTCAAACATTATATTGAGTCTTCTGTCCTCTGTGATGCAGTATAGTGGACACTACTGGCAGCGGAATACATGTTGAGGATATACTGAGCATGATTACAAATGGGATAGGGTGTGGGGTTACATGTGATTGGCTGTTGCATGTGGGATGTGGGCTTCAGAGTTACATCTGCTTGGCCAAGGCTGTGCTAATGTACATTTACGTATAGCTGCGGAGCTGCGGACTTTGACACAGACGGTATACAAGTAGCCTACCAGACCGCTTGGCATCATGGGCACAGTCCATCTCAGTTCCATGTGACAGGTTTGCTGCGGTTGTTCCTCATGCACGCGTGCATGTGAGATGACATCAGGGCATGTGCTTGCGTGCATGCAGCGGCGTGCCACTTGTTGTTGCAATGTGGTGGTTACTGGACATGTCACAGTCACTGGGGTCGTGTTGTTGTTGTTTGCACTTGTCGTCCGTGCAAAGGTCCTGGTATGGGATTCCCGGGGCGGGGGTGGGAGGGGTGCAGCACCCACAGACTCCAGGCGACCTATTCATGTCCACTGAGCGGTGTGTGTGTCCATGGGCGCTGGATCCATGTCGTGTCCTGGTTGTTCGTGCAGTTCCGTCCATGTGGGTGCGATACACAGACCCCATGCCACTGCCTCCCACGATGCATGCGGTGTTCCTGGATGTGATGGGGAACAGTGTGCATGTCCCGGTCATATCCGATGTCATGGCGATGTCGTTGATGGTGTGGTAATTGTTGCCGGTCGTTTGGTATGGCTGTTGTGGTGGTGACTGGCCAGTCCGTGCGGAAGCTAAGCATGGGTGCGGGGTTGGACATCATAGGTCAATCGGGGAACCTGCGTTGGGGTCCGACGAATTTACAGGTTGTCAGGTATGCGATGCCGTCCAGCAGGGCTTCCATGTCATTGGTGGTGTTTATGTTTGCCAGCCAATGTAGCGGATGGTGGCTGTCAAGGTGTTGTTCGTAAGTTGTCCCTTGGAGGACCATGATGGGGCATGCTGGGTGACATTCGATGTAGCTGTGCTCGATGATCCGTCGTGTGGAGGCACAGTGGTCCCATTTCAGTGCGGGTGCGATGTTGGCCACATACGCCATGCCCCCATAGGCAGAGCAGGCCCTGTCGTGTGCGTCCAGAGGGAGGAGTAGTGCTAGCAGGTCCGCCTTTAGACATGCCGGGTTGGAGAGACACATCTCCACGGGATGCTGGTAGGGACACCTCCGACAGTAGAAGACGGGTATGACGCAGCTGAACAATGTGATGCGGTAAGTCAGTCGGTAACTTACGTTCAGCAGGGACAGGAGTTCGCATCCCAATATATGTATCAGGTTGGTTTTGTACAGCTTGACCTGTCCGGCGTAGTTGGGTAGGTGTGTTGCGGTTGCCATTTTGCAGCGGTGCGTTGTGGTGGCGTGCTCCGGCTGTGTGTGCAGTCTGCAATGTGCACGCTCCGAGGTTGCTGTGAGCTCTGTGTAGTCGTAGGGAGACAGGACTTGTGTTCTGTTGGCTTGTGCGGAGGACACGGGCCCTCATCCCACATGCTTCTCAGACAGTTCAAGGTCAGTGATGTGTGACTCCTTCCAATTAACTTGCATGGGGCCGACATGGGGGAGTGTTTTCTTTTTTCTTTCCCGTCCGTTGTGTTCTTCTGTGATATGCGCTATCTGCCCTGTGGTCGGTCTCCTCTGCATGCCTGTGTTGGTCTTTTATTGGACAATGGCTGTATTCACCGGCTTCTTTGGTAGGGCTGTGGTTTCGGAGTTGGAATGGAAGGTCATTCAGTGCTGTCTGCTCTCCCTTGTGTGGGCGGCAGGCTGCCTTTCCGCTCTGCGTTGGGCCTTGTGTGTGAATGTTATTCTTGGGCCACCTGTTGTCGGTCCCCGGGCTCTTTGGTGTTCCGTTTTGTATGTCTTGTTCATATGTGCAGGGTGGTATGGGTGTTTCAGTGTGGTACTGGCGTTCCTCTTCCCGAAGGGGCCCTGCTTCTCCTAGTTGGTGTTGCCGCCGCTGTGTGCTTCGCCATGTTTGTTACACTGGGGTGTGTCCTGCTGTTGCGTGTCTTCACTGACATGTGTGCGTCGGTTGTGTGACGTTGGGTGTTGTCCGTGAATTGGGCGTTGGGGACATGTCTGTGGCAGGCCTGTCACGTGTCATGTGCGTTCGGGGTGGGGCTGGTGTGTGTGCTGCTTGGTTGTGTCCCTGTGTCTGTGTGCGACGCATGCATGGCGCTGCGGTTGGCCTCTGCGTTGTGCGCATGTGTGGCAGCGTCATCGCCGCTTTGGGGCCGTGACGGGGTGGTTGGTTCCTAGTCCCAGGTGGTGTGTACACATGTGTTACGAGATGTTACAATTTGGCCTGTGTGTCATATGTGGATGCTATGGTAGATGTGTCGTGTACACGCGGGGGTGGGGGGTTGTCCGCTTTTTCCGCCCTTGCACTGTGTGCGCTGTTTGCGTGCACTTGTTGTATGTGTGCCTACCTGCGTCTTCGCGGTACGTTGCGTCCTTGGTGGTGCATCAGATAGAGCATAGGGAGGGCCTGCAGTGCTGGATTCATGCTCGGGGGTGCCGCTTCTTCGGTGTCCGTGCTCGGCGTTCGTGTTACCGCTTCGGTTTGACGTACGGTGTCTCTTAGCCGTGGGTTCAGTTTGTGTGCGGCATCGTAATTTGTACGCCGGGCGGTACGTGTTTTGTCGGACGGTGTGTGTCAATTGTGCTGCGCCGCTACGTGTACGGGCGCACTTTGATGGCGGACGGTGTCGCTGGCTTGCCGGCGGTGTTTGGCTGACTTTTCGCATCGTAATCGGGCGGGCGTGTGGACTGCTGCGTGCAGGCGGTAACTGGTGGTTTTTGCATCCGCCAGCACGGCGGTAGTGCTTCCGCCCGACATCCTAATGGGCCCCTTAGTTTGGGAAACACTTTGGAATCCAATGCTTTCTCCACTGTATTCATTGTAGCGGGAATAGTAGTTTGTAATTTTCCTGAGTCCAATTACTTCTCTACTGTTTTATAAATGTTACTATATGTATCATTTGTAGAATTTTATAGTTTAGTTTATATGAATTACATTTATATTATGTTTTTGTGTGGTTAATATTATAATGTTTTTCATATTTAATATATTCTTAGTAAATTACATTTCTCATATTGTTTACTTTTTTATATGTAATTAAATTGGTATGTTGTAAAAGCAAAATACGTTTTTGGGTATACGTATGGATATATATATATATATATATATATATATATACATATATATATATATATATATATATTCACTGAAAAAACCATAGGTTTCACACACGTTATAGTTAGAAATTAGCATTTAAAAAACCTTTGATATTCACTGAAAAAACCATAGGTTTTAGGGACAGTTATAGTTAGTTGGACATTTCACTCGTACAAAACCTGTGAAATTCCCCCGTTATAGTTAGTTCAGCTAACTATAACTCGCGCCCCCGCAATGCACTGCTGATGACGTCACATATTACATCACTCATGACATGGTCAGTGACATCACTGATGACATCACTAAGTTGGGGGATTAAGTCCCCTTGAATCATGAGGGTCCCTGGGGTCCAACTAGCCCACCCTGTACCTCCAGTATGCGCCAGGGAGCTGCGTTGCAGAGAGGTGTTCAGAGGCCACGCCCCTTTTACACCTCTCTGCAACGCAGCTCTGTGGCGCTTTCTGGACGTACCTGGTGGGCTAGTTGTCCCCAGGGACCCTCAGGATTGAAGGGGATTTAATTCCCATCTTAAAACACGCCATGGGGCCTGTTTGCACACATGTCACCTGTAGCCCCGCCCCCTCCCTTCACCACTATGCAAACGCGCCCCGTGGCGCGTTTTAAGTTGGGGGATTAAGTCCCCTTGAATCCTGAGGGTCCCTGGAGTCCAACTAGCCCACCATGTACCTCCAAAAAGCGCCACAGAGCTGCGTTGCAGAGAGGTGTAAAAAGGGGCGTGGCCTCTGTACACCTCTCTGCAATGCAGCTCCCTGGCGCATACTGGAGGTTCCTGGTGGGCTAGTTGGCCCCCAGGGACCCCCAGTATTCAAGAGGAATTACTTCCCCTTCTTACAACGCGCCAGGGGGTGCGTTTGCAGACTGCTGCAGGTAGGGGGCGGGGCCTCCGGCACGATGCCGGTCTTTTTTTCTCTTTCTTTTTGTTTTCTATGGGAGGGGGCTGCGTGGCCCCCTTCCCTCGGCCACTTTTGGCCCCGGGGACCCCATCCCCCGGGGCCTGAGGATTTTCTTAAGCGGGAAGGGGCCGTGTGGCCCCCTTCCCTTGGCCTCTATTGGCCCCCAGGACCCCATCCCCCGGGGCATGCCCTCTTTTTTAATAACAAAATATTTGGAGGGGGGCTGCGTGGCCCCCCTCCTCAGGCCACTAATGGCCCCGGGGACCCCATCCCACGGGGCCTGGCCACACGTTGGGGACCGTGGGGGGTCCCCAATCTCCGCACGGTCCCGCCGGCTCCCGAGTCCTGCGGGGCCGGCATTGCTTTTCCATAAGGAGCTGCTGACATGCAGCTCCCCTTATGGAAAAGCAATCTGCTTGCTTCATTGAAGCGAGAGCAGGTTTCCTGCTCTCGCTTCAATGAAGCTAAGCAAGTTTGCAATGACAGGCCGGGAGCCGCGAGGCTCCCGTCCTGCCATTGCAAACAGCAGTGTCCCGGGGGTAGGCACCCCGGGACACTGCAGGAGCCGGCCCTGGGGGGTGGCGGTCCCCAGAGCCACCACAGGCTCGAGGAGGGGGGCCGCGCGGCCCCCCTCCCTTCAATTGCACAGCCCCGGGGAGGTGGTGGTCCCCGGGGCTTCGGGGGTCCGAAACGGACCCCCACATTTCTTTCATTAGTGCCCCGGGGAGGTGGCGGTCCCCGGGGCGTGTGGGGGGGCTGGAGCCCCCCCACACAGGTAATTGTTTTATTAAAAAAATAAGCCCCGGGGGGTGGCGGTCCCCGGGGCTGCGGGGGGGCCGTGTGCCCCCCCACCAGCATTATTTATATAAAGCCCCGGAGGGGTGGCAGTCCCTGGGGATTGGGGGTCCTTAGAGGCTCCCCCCATAAAATATAAACCCACCCCCCGCATGCCCCCGGGACTTGGCCCACCCGGGGGCAAAATAGCCTCGAAGCTATTAATCATGGCGGGCTCCGCGCACCTTAAGCGCATCCCGCCGATTAAAAAAAAAAAATGCTTTTTTCTGCCCAGGGGGTCCTTGTGGGACCCCCTGAGCAGACCTAGGGGGTCAGGGTGTTTCTACCCTGCCCCCGTTTTGCGTTTTGCGACTTGTTTCTGTGCCTCGGTTCTACCGAGGCACAAAATGGCTGCCAACACTTCCTGATTTGGAGTGTTGACAGCCACTTGACAGCCAATTAGCATGCAGTTCGTGATCGGGAGGGTGCGCGGACCCTACTCGGCCATACATATATATGTGATTTTACTTTTGATTTTCTCAGGAACTACTGAACGGATTTACACCATTTAAGCAAAAGGCATGACTCTGAACCAAGGGCTACCTTTTTGGCAAATTTGGTGTAATTCCGTTCAGCAGTTCGGGCTGTAACTGCGACTAAAGGTTCCTATGGAAAATTGCATGGGGAAAACACGTTTTGGGACCCCCCTTTTTTCTCGGCCCCCACTTGACGAATCACCCCGAGACTTTCAGGATAGGAGCGGACCGGAGCGCCCCACGAGTTTTGCGCCAAAGTTATTTCAAATAGAATGTTGCGGATTTCCTATGGAAAATAGGTCCTAACTATAACTATCTACTGGCGACCGCCAGTAGATAATATATATATATAATATATATATGTATATTGTCCGGTTTATAAATGTATTGATACATTTATTTTGACTAGCTGACAATTGGGTAATATATGATTTAGCCCACTGGTGCGGTACGGTTTTTGGTAGAGACAAGGTAATAGAGCCCATGGACACAACGGGATCCACTGATATCTTAACAGGTTGTGATTTAGAATCACTACAATCATTGCATGAATTGCAGGGTTTGGCTCCGATCGTAACGTAAGAAAGTAATGAGAGGGTCCTGCAGCTTTTGGAGCAAGTGGGAATAGCACAAAGAAGCAGCAAAAGTCAATTCAAAAACAAAACATGGTGCATACCCCCTACCCTGGATAGTTTCCATGAGACAATCATCAGGGAATTGGACAAACTGGGAACAGCTACTAGACAGAGGTCTTCCATAAGACAATACAGTTTAACCAAGGAGCATTGGCAAGCACTGCTGTCTTGAAAAATGATACATCTCTGATTATAAAACCTTCGGATAAAGGAGGAAATGTTGTGTTGCAAAATAAGTCTAGGCTCCATGAGGTAGCTTTGAGACTGCTAAGTGATGAACAATGTTATCAGCCTATCACAAAGGAGAAGTATAATATGAGTATCCAGGCATTCTATGATCTGATTAATGGCTGGCAAGACAGAAGTGTCCTAGATCAGGAGGAATATAACTTTTTAATGGTTAAATATCCAGTGGTCCCTACGTTCTGTCACATACCAAAGATCCATAAGAATAGTGAGAGACCTCCAGGATGTTCTATCATCTCATCAAAAGGGAGCTTGCTAGAGAATACATCTATTTTTGTTGATTTGTTTTTGTTTCCCTATGTCAAAGACTTAAGTTCTTATACAAAATTAGGATATGACTGATTTTATAAGAACAATTCAGAACATTGTGTGGGTGGAGACCTTTCTGCTTTTTACCTTGGACATTACAAGTCTGTACACATGTATTTCACATCAGCAGGGGCTATTAGCAGTGGAGTATTTTTTGAAAGGTAAACCTCTAAAGTTTCAAGAACATAGCATGATGATACTGCAGCTGATATCTTTCTGTCTTAACAACAATATTGTTTTGTTCTCTTGGCAGCTGTATTTACAAAAACAATGGACCGCAATGAGCACGTGCTTTGCTCCTAGCTACGTACATTTATTCGTCAGCTGGTGGGAGAAGCACATGACCTGGGCGGAGCCCAATGACCAGTGGGTGGAAAAGGTGGTCCTTTGGGCCCAATATATTGATGATTTATTCGTCATATGGAGGGGATCTCAGGAAGCGGCTTAAAAATACATAGCAGTTTTGAATGACAACAATCTTAACCTGCAAGTCACGAGCTGCATCAATAGTATAGAAGTAGCCTTCCTAGATCTGTTGTTGTATATGGAAGATAATCAACTCCGCATGAGGTTATTTAGAATATCCACAGCGGGCAATTCGACATTGCATGCAACAAGCCAATACCCACGTAGCCTGGTGAACAGCATTCCATACAGTGAACTGCTTCATCTTAAACACAACTACTCCACACTGCAGAGCTATCAATCAATCAATCACAGGTTTATTAAGCCCGACTACTCACCCGTAAGGGTCTCAAGGCGCTGGGGGGGGAGGGGAGGTGCGGCTTCCAGTTCATTTGGGTCTGTCGAAGAGCCAGGTTTTGAGGATCCTCGTAAAGATGGGGAGTGATGATGTCTGCCTGAGGTGGAGTGGTAGGGCATTCCATGCTCTGGCTGCGAGGAAGGAGAAGGAGCGGCCTCCTGATCTGGTCTTTCTGGCACGGGGAACTGCAGCGTAGGAGAGCTGGGCTGACCGTAGGGTTCTTTGGGGTGCGTGGAAGTTGATTCGGCTGTTGAGGTATGCTGGTCCGGTGTTGTGGAGGGCTTTGTGTGCATGGGTGAGGATCTTGAAGGTGATTCTAGGTTCGATGGGGAGCCAGTGGAGTGTGCGCAGGTGTTGGGAGATGTGGCAGTGTCGTGGTAGGTTGAGGACCAGTCTTGCGGCGGCGTTCCGGATGTTTTGTAGCTTACGGGTGAGGTTTTTGTTTATTCCGGCTTAGAGTGCGTTGCCGTAGTTGAGTCTGCTGGTGACGAGGGCGTGGATGACGGTTTTTCTGTGCTCGAGGGGGATCCATTTGAAGGTTTTCCATAGGAGACGGAGGATGTGGAAGCAGGAGGATGTGACGGAGTTGATCTGGAGGTCCATTTTGAGCTCGGAGTCTAGGATGATTCCAAGGTTGCGTGCGTGGTCCGTGGGGGTGGGTGGGCTACTGAGGGTGGGGGGGGCAACCAGGTGTTGTTCCAGGCATCGGGGTGTGGGCCCATGATGAGTACTTCTGTTTTGCTGGTGTTGAGTTTTAGGCAGCTGCTGCTCATCCACTTGGCGACAGCTTTCATGCCTTCTTGGAAGTTGTGTTTAGCTGCGTTGGCTTCGTTGGATAGGGAGAGGATGAGTTGGGTGTCGTCTGCGTAAGAAACAATGTTGAGTCCATAGGTTCTGACGATGGGGGCGAGAGGAGCCATGTAGACATTGAAGAGCGTTGGGCTGAGGGAGGACCCCTGCGGGACTCCGCAGGTGGTTGGTGTAGGGTCCGAGAGGAAAGGGGGGAGTCTGACTCTCTGTGTTCTTCCGGAGAGGAAAGAGTATATCCAGTCGAGGGCCTTGTCCCGGATACCTGCATTGTGGAGTCTGCGTATTAGGGTGCGGTGGGATACTGTGTCGAAGGCCGCTGAGAGGTCGAGGAGGATGAGGGCTACTGTTTCTCCTTTGTCCAGTAGGGAGCGGATGTCATCTGTTGCGGCGAGGAGGGCGGTTTCTGTGCTGTGGTTTTTTCTGAAGCCGGATTGTGATGGGTCGAGGATGTTGTGCTCTTCGATGAAGGTGGCGAGTTGGTTGTTGACAGCTTTCTCGATGACTTTCGCTGGGAACGGGGGCAGGGAGATGGGTCTGTAGTTTTTGAGGTCGGTGGGGTCCGCCGATGGCTTCTTCAGGAGGGGGTTGATCTTGGCATGTTTCCAGTCATCGGGGAAGGAGGCGTTCGCCAGGGATAGGTTGATGGTGTGGCGAAGCATGGGTGCGATGGTGTCTGCGGCTCTGTTGAAGATGTGGGGTCCGTGGGGGCCCCGGAGTGGATTGACTTCATCGTCTTCAGTGTGTTTACGGTGGTGAGGGCTGTCCAGTTGTCAATCGTTGGTTTTGGGGTGTCGGGGGCGGCTGGTGGGGGTTCCGCGTGTTGGGTGTTTTCATTGAAGTTGTCTAGATGTTCTTGATTTTGTGGTGGAAGAAGGTGCTGAGTTTGTTGCAGAGGTCTTGTGAAGGGGGAATGTCAGTCGACTCGCTGGTGGGTTGGGTGAACTCCTTGATGATGTTAAAGAGTTCTTTGCTGTTATGTGCCTGTGTGGAGATTCTGTCTTCAATTGAAGCTTTCCTCGTGTTTCTGATGAGCTGGTGGTGGGCGGTGGTGGCGGCTTTAAAGTTGTTGTGGGCTTCTGTGGATTTGGAGTTCCTCCAGGTCTTCTCGAGGCGGCAACAGGTGCGCCTGGACTCTTGGAGTTCGGGGGTGAACCATCTGGCCTTTTTGGTGTGTGCGTTGTTGTTCTTTTTGAGGGGGGCTATGGTGTTGACGCTGTTGGTGATCCATCTGTGTAGAGTTCGGGCGGCGGTGTTGGGAGTGTCGTCTTCCGCGGTGGTCGGGGTGGAGTTGCTGAGTGAGGAGGTGAGCTGGTCGTCAGTGATTTTGGTCCAGTTTCTTCGTGGGAGTCAGTGCTGGTGTCTATGGATGGTGGGTGTTCTGAAGGTGAAGTGGATGCATCGGTGGTCTGCCCACGGGAGTTCGGTGGTGTGGCTGAAAGGGATGGAGTTTCCTGTTGTGAAGAGAGGGTCGAGGGTGTGTCCCGCTGAGTGCGTGGGTAAGGTCACGATCTGGCGAAGTCCAATGTTGTAGAGGTTGTCCAGGAGGGATGCGGTGTTGGGGTCTCGTTGGTTGTCGAGGTGGAAGTTGAGGTCTCCCAGCAGGGTGTAGTTGGTGGATGCGATGTCCGTGATGGAGTCGGCGAATGGTCCGCGGGGTCCAGGGGGTCGGTAGATGAGGGTTCCCCTGAGGGTGGTGGTGGGGATGGTCAGTATCTTGAAGTGCAGGTGTTCCATCAGGTCTGTGGTCTCGTACGGGAGTGTGCTCAGGCGGAGGGTAGATGGATGTGGATGATGGCTATTCCTCCTCCCGGGCGGGTGGGGCGGTCCTTCCTGGAGATCTTGTATCCTTGGGGAATGGCGATGGCGACATCCGGTCCCGAGGTGGCGTTGGTCCAGGTTTCGGTGAAGAATGCTATGTCCGGGGTGGTGCTGTCGAAGAGGTCCCAGATTTCGGTGGCGTGTTTGTGGAGTGAATGGACGTTGAGGAGGATGCATTGCAGGGTCTTCGGCTGAAGGTGTGCCGGCAGCGGTGACAGCTGAAGGGTCCGTGGGTGTCGGCTGGTGATGCTGGCTTGCAGTTGTTGTTGCGTCCTGCGCATGTCCGCTGCTCGGCCGGCATCTTATAGGGGAGGTGGGAGGGAGGTGCAGCTGGGAGGCGGGAGGTGGGAGCGAGAGCGGGAACCGGCGGAGGAGAGGAGCCGCGGGGGCAGCAGCGGCGGGTGGGGGAGCGGGAAACGGGCGGAAAGGCAAGGCAAAAAGTCAGAAAGCAAACAAACAGTGCAAGCCAGGCAAAGAATCAACAATGTGGGCAAAAGTGAAGCGAAGCGCAACAAGGCAAGAAAACAAGCAAACAATGCAAGCAGGCAACCTGGGCTCGAACCCCTACCAGCCTGGGCAGAGGCACAGCATGGCAGACTGGAGCTACGTGGGGAGAGAGCAGGTCCCTGGCCGAGGTCAGAGGTCCTATGAACAAGCAGAAGAGGCTATCAATAGATTTGTAAAGAGAAAGTACTGCAGGAATGTTGTAAGGGAAGCAGCTAGAAAGATTCAGGTATTGGACAGACAGAAATGACTGATCCCCAAATCTAAAGAGAAAGAAGATGAATCAGTAACTAGATTAATTTTGATATTTTCAGCAGGATCCAATGATATTAGGAAAGTAGTGCAAAAACAGTGAGGTATCCTACAGGCATATGCCATTATCGGTTCCACTTTGCCACCCACATCAAGTATTACCCATAGAAAAAGCACCTCATTGAAAGATCCATTAGTGCACAGCCACTACACTGAGAAAACTGTAGAAACAGCATAGGTGGTTGGTTTCTTTCCTTGCACTAGATGCAAAGCATGTAGGAGCAGTAAGAAGATCAAGGAGTTTGAAGTCCCAGGTGCTAAAAAAGTGAAACAGATCAATAAGCTCTTAAATTGCAACTCAAGCTTTGTGGTCTATTGCCTATTATGCCCATGTGGTAAAAGGTATGTAGGCAGCACTGTGCACCCAGTGAATAAGAAGGTGTTAGAACATACCTGGGCAATAACCAACACGGATGAGTCATACCTGGTGGCGAGACATTTTGCTACAGAACACAGAGTGACAGCAGGCTCTTGTGCTTTTTCTGTGTAGACCAGGTACTAGTAAAAGAGAGGGGAGGACACAGAGTCAGGGCTCTCAGATGAATTGAAACCAGATATATTATTGAAACGAGAACTCAAGCCCCGTGGGGTCTGAATAGTAATGAAGAGCTGTGGACACATAGGCTGAGAGGTTTGTTCTTAGAGGCATGATTAATCTCTGTTTACATAATGGGATTTTAAGGAGTGGAAACTTTTAATACACCAGTTTTCATGAAGCACTAAGGGCCTGATTACGAGTTTGGCACAGCGGAGCTGGCGCAACGCCGCCTCCGTTGCGCCAAACCCGTGCAAAAACACCCAAGGACCGCCGACCGTATAACGAGTTGGAAATGTACAACTCATAATACAGTCAGCGGTTTTCTGCTATTCCCATGGCTGTGCCTGGAAAACAGGCTCAGCAATGGGAACAGCAAAAAAGTTCCAGTATGGCATGGACGTGGACGTCCATGCCGTGCTGGAACTTTGTGGGGTACAGACAGGGGGGCACATGTTATGCCCCCTGAATGTATCCCCATGGCGGGGGGCATGTGGGCCATGAAAAGGCTGGCGGTCCAAGAACTCGTAATATTCTGAGCAGGAATGCACCAGTCCCCACTCAGCATATTGCGTTGTGGCACTCCTGCACCACCGCCAGGGAATGATTGTTTCCTGGCGCGGTCGATGGTCCACCGCTGCATCGACTTTAGAAGTCATAATGTGGCGGACGGTGGACCGCCACTGCTGCGCCATCGTGAGTCTGGCGGTCAGAAGACCGCCAGACTTGTAATCATGCCCTTAGTCTCTTTATTAGTAGGCACTGACACCTTCGATGACAGCCTTTGTGGGTATCATAAGCCCATTCAGGGCATAACAAATGCAAAAGGTTGCTAGAAGCACTGAGTCACTTTATTTCTAGGCATGGGCACTTTCGATGGTAGCTTTTGAAGGTATCCGATGCCCACTCAGGGCCCAAGAAATATTTAAGATTATTTAGATCTCTAATACCGAGATAGCCTTAGAAGGACAATAACGAAATATCAGTAATCTTTCTGTGGGCTGGCCATCATTGATTTGACTGTTTGTACTTGTGATTACCATGTGAAACATAGGAATGTATTGATCCGTAATCTGGGATATAAGCCATTCAATTGTTTTAAGTGGGCAAGTGTAATTATAAGCCGTAGTAGCATGCATTTAAAAAAGAAATCGATTTCAGCTAGTATTTGGAATTTGGCTTTTACAATACAAAGTTTTGAATGTGATATTTATGAAATATTTATAGCAATGAATATCTGTATGCATTGGATCAACATTTAAAAAAAGATAACATAAGACCGGGTAATCAGAACATTAGATGCATGATGATCTGAAACATGATACAGTTAGTCTGTGAATGCAGTCTAAGATGGCCACCCCAGTGTTATGCACTTTGTTCAGAGATGTTTTGGGTTCCATTGTCTGTTTCCATAGCACTTCTGCCGTCCAATAGTGGTGCTGTTGTATATAATGAAAACAATTGTCAATGAACGTTGACATTGACAAAGGCCCGGACTCCGAAACCCGTCTGTCAGTTTGTTTGTTTTTTGGGGGCTTAATAAAACTAAGTTACCAATGAACATTTGGGAATGTGCGACGCTCCTTTGGGGAGAGGGGGAGAGAAACGAGTCGAACGCAAGACCGCACTCGCAAGTCGCAACACCCGCCACCGTTGAGAGCGGCGGCTTCAAGGGGAAAACGGGGAATATTATTATATATATATTTATTAATATGATGTATTTGTCTATATATTTATATATGGATTGTATTATCAGCATTGAAATGATCAAATTTTAATTTCAAATTGCGGCTGACCGTCAAATAATGGGTGTATGGTCAACAAATACAAACGTTTTTATGGTATTTCTTCTATGTTTATGCCTAGTCGCTGTTTACTCTGTGCACACGTCACTTTAAAAAGGGAAAAAGACTATGGCAGCATTGTCATGTGATCAAGGTCCGGCTGGACCGAAACGCATTATGGCCGACAAATAAAGAAGGAACTTTTGCACTAACCTTGTGGTCCGCGCCTGCTTACGACAAAGGATTTAAAAGTCAAAGCGAGCGGAGATCTTTTTGATATTAAGACCGGAGTGGCTCCTGCCGGTAGAATGTGGACCATCACTCACAAAGAGACGACGAACAAACAAGAAGCTATTTTTTTCGGTGTTGCACTGGAAACAGACTCTTATCCGGAAGGATTTTCATCGTCAGCCCCCCACCACCAAAGATTGGACTGCCAGATCGGAGTTGGCGTATTACGAGTCGGAGGACCCGGTAGACACCGCCAAGCCGGAAAAAAAGGTAGGACCAGTGTGTTTAAAGTGGGGAGAGTGGTGTGCATGTAAGGAGCGAAGAATCTACACTGGTAGACTTCCTCTTCAAAGCTCCATTACAGCTATTGACGACAAGTATTGACCAAAATGTCGGCCGACACGCTGCGAGACCGGGAGGCGGCAGCTTCCAAAATGTTCAGTAATAACCCCTCAAACGATGCAAGCACTGATTTAACTAAAACCAACATGAGCGCTGCCAAAAATAGCATAAAAGACAAAATGAGGACTTTGGAGAAACTAATGCGAGAAGAGCAAGGGAAATGGTGGGAATTCCGATCTCTGCAAAGATACCTTGATGTAGGACGGATCCCTAGAGGATTGAGAATTCTCGTCGCGCCCAGCTACGAAAAACCTAACCCAGACATGATGCGTGACTGGGCAGAGTGCAACCTCGAATCTTCTCAAAAATTTGTGGTAATTCTCGTTAAATATGCTGAATCAGACAGGGCAGATTTACAGGAAAAAATTAACAAATTAAATGAAGAGACAAACCAATTGGGCAAAAGTGATGAAATAACCAAAGTACGTGAGGAGATGACATTAAGACTACGCAAAGAAGAACATAAAATAAAGGAACATAAGGCATTTAAATTCCACAGAGACAGAGTGGATTATGAGACTGGACGCATCTTTACATTTTCCAAAATATATGATGCAATGAAAACTTCAAAAACCAAAATGAGAAATGAGTCAGCACCAATTGCCCCAGTAAACCGAGAAGGCTACAGTGAAACCTCGAATTCGGACTTAAGTTCTGCACTAGAGAGTGAGGCGGAACCAGATACTCGGCAAACAAATACTGGTAGGGCGCAATCGAAATTATCTCTAGCTGAAGAGTTAGATTTTTTGTGTCAAGACCGGCGGCAGACTCTCCGCCCAAGAACACAAAGGAGCAATTCAGGAAGAGGCGAAACCACAAACGCAGGCAGAGGCGAAAAGCAGGAAGAAAATCCAACTGCCAACAAGAAACGTGAGAGAGGGCGATGGAACTACAAATAATGAACAGTGAAGAAACCACAAAAACCATTATCAATCTGACTGAAATCAATTTAAACAACGCAGAAAAACAACTACTCGCATTGGGTCTCTCCTATTGCCCGGAAGCGAATTTTAATTATGCAAATACCAGAATGGATATCTATCGCTTTATTCGCAAACTAAAACTGAAAAAATTCCATGCCTTACAACAACACAATACAAGACCGGGAATTGAGAGCCAAGGTCAAACTGGCTCCCCTCCAGGGAATTTGACTACTTCAGACATAAGTTTGCTGGAAACTCTAAGAGAATTACAGGAAGAAAACAGCAATGCCAGTAGTCAAGGAGACTCCAAACCCAGAGGGGGTCACCATCAAGAAATTAGTTCTGAGAATGAGGCACAAAATATGGGCAAAAGAAAGACACCGTTCAAAAGAAAATCTACTTTCAATCCGATAGCACCTAGAGATGCGATTGACATTTTTAGTGAACAAGTGACTGTTGAGATGAAAAAGTTGAACTACCAAGTACAAAATGCCAAACAAAAAATAAATAAACAAAATTTACAATACAACCAATTGATGACCAAACTGCGAAAAAACAATCAAATCGTCATCAGAAATTCAGATAAGGGAGGCAATATAGTTTTATGGGCAAGAAAAGACTATATCAAAGAAGCCTTGTCCCAATTAAATGATCGAACGTGCTACAGAACAAGCAATGCATTGGCATTAAGAACGATCTACAATGAATTTTACAGTAAACTTTTGGCATGGAAATGTGCGGGACTCATCACCGAGGATGAATACAAATTTATCAAAAAAGAAAATCCCACAGTCCCCAATATATATTTTATACCCAAGATTCACAAAAATGCGCAACAGCCACCAGGCAGGCCTATTATATCGGCACAGAACAGTCTTTTGGAAAATGCCTCACAGTATATTGACTACTACTTACAGGATTATGTACAGATGGTGCCATCTTATATAAGAGATACCAGTGATTTTATTTCCAAATTAAAAGACTTTGTGTGGAAAAAGACTACTTACTAATGACACTGGATGTGGTGTCTTTGTACACCAGCATTAACCACAAAGATGGAATACGAGCACTTGAATACTATCTGGGGAAAAATACGACAACCCTGACCCCACACAGTGTGATGCTAGTCAACATGGTCAACTTTTGCTTAAATAACAACATCTTCATGTTTGACAAAACATATTATCAGCAAATGAGTGGTGTTGCCATGGGGGCCAGCTTCTCCCCCAGCTACGCATGTTTACACATGGGCTGGTGGGAGAAGCTGGTCTTGGGCAACACACACAAAATGTATATGGAGAAGAATGTCAAATTGTTATTATGTTTCATTGATGATTTGTTCATTGTGTGGGATGGAATTATCGCGGAAGCCACAAATTTTGTTTCAGCTATTAACAGTAACGGCATCAATTTAAGTTTTACATCAGTTATCAGTGATACAAGGGTACATTTTCTAGATGTAGAAGTATATGTAGAGAACAACAAAATAGAAACAAAAATATACCGCAAGGAAACGGCAGGTAATTCAGTGCTCCACTCGTCAAGCTTCCACCCCAGACATTTAATTGAAAGCATTCCCTACGGGGAAATGCTCAGGTTAAAAATAGTGTTCAGTAACCCTAAAGAATTACAAATAGCACAATAAGCGAGCAAAAGGAGATTCTTAGCTCGGGATACTCCACAAAGACAATTGATGCTGCCATAAATAAAACTACTGGCCTGGATAGCTCCAATCTCCTAATAGCCAAAGATAAAAACAGTAGTCAAAAAGAAGACCCTATGAAGTTGAGATTTTGGCATACAATAAGCAACACAAAAAAATCAGAAATATTATGAGACACAATTGGCCTATTGTACAAAGTGATCCAGTTATAGGGGCGAAATTACCACATAATTTGGGAATCACTTACAGACGTGCCCCATCTATGAGCTCATGCTTGGTCAAGAGCAGTCCTGAAACAACAGACCATCACACTTGGTTGATGCAACGCAACGGCTTTGTTAAATGTAAGAGCTGTAAGGCGTGCCAGTATGGAATCAATAAAACAACATATAAAACTCCATTCTGTGAAAGGGAACACAAAATAACCAAACCCCTACACTGCAAAACTGACCATTCCATATATGTGCTGGAATGCTCCTGCAATTTAAAATATGTAGGAAGCACCAAGTTACCGGCAACCAAAAGAATTTTGCAGCACATACGGGCCATTACTAATCAGGATCCAACGTATCCAGTGGCACGCCACTCCAAAGAAATACGCAAAAATAATTTGGAGCATCTATCATACTTATTTATTTATTTATATAGCGCTACATTCATCCCAACGGGATATAACGGCGCTAAGGAGGCGGGGTCTGGTACTGAAAAGAAGGGCAGGAGGAAGTAAGAGTCTGCTTAGGTGGGAAATAAATGTGTTTTTAGTTTTTTCCTGAAGGTATTATAATCATTGATGAGTCGAAGCTCGACTGGCAGCCCATTCAGTGTAAGGCACGGAGGTGCAAAGGTGCGTCCCCGGTCTTAACCTTTTTGATCCTTTTGATTCTGCAAGCGCAAGATGCTGTGACCATAAGCATCTAGAGGGGATGTAGAATTGGATTTTATCTTGGAGAATTTTAGGACCAATGCGGTGTAATGCCTTAAAGGTATGCCCCAGGAGCTTAAATCGTGCTCTTTGGCGCACCGGCAGCCAATGAAGTTGCTTCAGGCATTCAGTAGCTGAGCTTAGTCTGCCCTTATTGCAGACCAATTTAGCTGCAGCGTTTTGTACCACCTGGAGACGTTTAAACAGGTAGTCTGGCATGCCCACAAACAGGGCATTACCGTAGTCCATTCTGCTAACAAGCAGAGCTTGAGTAACTGTCCTCCTATCGTCCAAAGGGATCCAAGGAAAGAGCCTTTTTAGGAGTTTTAGCAAAGCGAAACTTTTCCCGCAGAGGGTCCGTACGTGATCCTGCATGGATAGTTTGTCATCCATAAGGACACCCAAGTTCTTAGCACACCTCTTGGTCTCTGGAGCGTGTCCTAAAGAATGGGGCCACCATGAAGCGTCCCAAATGTGGTGGGCTCCACCGAAAAGCAGGATCTCAGATTTGTCTGCATTGAGCTTGAGACGTTGATCGGACATCCAGGCTGCCATTTCAGTAAGGCAGTCATTAAGCTTGGTCCTTGTGCTCACGTGGTCATTACCAATGGCTATTGTTAATTGCGTATCATCCGCATATGAGCAAATATCAAAGCCCCATTTAGAGCCAATTTTTGCCAGTGGTGAAACATAAGCATTGAAAAGGGTGGGGCTAAGAGAAGCTCCTGTGGGACACCACAGCTCAGAGTTTTGGTTTAGAAGAATAAGCACCCAGTTGTACTGTTTGTTTCCTATTGCTGAGGAATGAATTGAGCCATTGGAGTGCTTTGGCGTGTATTCCTTTTCCGTAGAGTTCGCGAAGTAAAAACTGATGGGAGACCGTGTCGAATGCTGCCCACAAGTCCAATAGGATCAGGGCTACAACCTTGCCTTGATCCAGAAGTGCTCTTATATTGTCAAACACGGCCAACAGGGTTGTCTCCGTGCTATTTGCAGCCCTGAAGCCTGTTTGAGATGGGTCCAAAAGGCCATTTGATTCCAGATAGACAGACAGCTGTCTGTTGATCACTTTCTCCATTACTTTAGAGAGAAATGGGAGTAGAGATATTGGCCTATAGTTTGCTGGATTTGTCAAATCTACACCTGCTTTTTTACGCAGGGGAGTGACTATTGCATGTTTCCAGGCATCCGGGAATACTGCTGTCTCAAGTGATCTATTGAAGAGTTTACAGTAACATAGGGGCAGAGGGTGGGAATAATTTGTGAAAAGATAAAGTGTGGGCAGGGTCGAGGGGAGAGCCAGACTTGACTTCCCCCATAGTTTTAGCTACTTCCTCTTGAGAGAAAGGGACGAAACTGCCCAACTGTGCTGTGGTATTAGGACAAGGATCCGTGTTTACCCAGCTGTTAAAGTCAGTTGGGTCATTTGTGTTAAAAGATGAGTAGATAGAATTTATTTTATCTATAAAAAAATCACTGATCATTTCACAGCAGTCTGGGGAGGGATGTAAAGTTTGTGACATGCATGCGGGTTTGCATAAGTCGTGTATGATTTTATACAATTCTTTCGCTGAATTCTTGCTTTCAGTTATTCTGTGTGTGAAGTAGGTACGTTTCGCTCCTTTGATGGCATTATGGTATTTCTTGAGCATGGATTTGAATAAAAGTTTGTCCGTCTCGGATCTGGACATTCTCCAATTATGTTCCAGTGTTTTACATTGCCTTTTAAATGCTTTAAGTTCAGTCGAATACCATTTTTCTGATACACGTCTTTCCGTAGGCTTTGACCTGCGTTTGGGGGCGCAGTGATCTAAGGAATTGTAGATTTCTTTTTCGAGACATGCTGCTCCCACATCCGTGGGGAGCAAATCTAACGCCTCCAGGCTGTTAGAGGAAAAATGGAGTCGGAAGAGGTCGGGCGTGATAGATTTCCAGATGCGATAAAATTCATGTGTTGATGCATAAGTTGTAATAGAAGCTGCAGGTTGAGTAAATGAAAAGGTAATGAGCGAATGATCAGTCCAAGTGACAGCTTTAATCTCCTCAATAGTAATAGATGCTATATTGGAAAATAAAAGATCCAGAGTATGGCCTGCAGAATGAGTAGGTCCCTCAATCCATTGTCTAAGTTGGAGGATCTGCATGTCATTGTGTAGGTGTTTAACCTCCGTATGGTCTAGTTTTTCAAAGTGCACATTAAAATCTCCCACCATTAGAAAATGTCTGTATTTTAGACAGGCGGGGAAGAATTGTGTGAGTAACTTCGCACTTAATTCAACATGATACTACCTAATAGATGCAGTACCAATTAATAGGTGGGGAGGTGACAGAGAGGGAACCCTCAGGAAACTGGAGACCAGATACATCTTAAACCTCGATTGTAAGTTTCCGGGGGGCCTTAATACAACAGAGGACCTGTTCACCTGCCTCCATTAACAAATAGGAGTAATTATTTTCCATCAACCATTGTAGATGTCTCATGATCAAAGGAGATAATCCTTGACAACAACCAGGCAGTGAAAGATTCTTGCGGTATCATCTCTCTGCAGTAAGATTATCTGTGCTTTACATATAGAGAGTGACAAAACACACTAACACTCAGATGCAGGTTGCTCATTGGGGGTTTAGAAGAAACTGATTGGAAGGCTCACACAGATAAAGAGCATCCTATTTAAAACTTTTATAGAGAGAATATATATAAAATTCTTATGTTTACAGTAGGAAGCTGCCAATCCGACCTGAACCACGAATACAGTGGTTTTTTAATCAATTTCAGCACTTTTGCACTTTATGAATAAGACAGGTCATCACTTAAGAATGGGATGTGTTGCACTAATTAACACTGCACTAGCACTTTAACTTTGGGTGTTTTTACAGTAGACAGGATTGTTAAACAACAACTAGAGAGGTACGACAAAACAGTATTATGTACTAACAAAGGCTGGAAACAAGGGGTAAGAGTTACAGGGATGCAACAACGCATTATGCAATGATTTACAAAAATGCACCCACTCCAAAAAAAGCAAGGAAACTGTTTTTACAATTTTTATTGCTCTTACAGCTAGTATTGCTTGAAAAAATATATTTATTAATATGATGTATTTGTCTATGTATTTATATATGGATTGTATTATAAGCATTGAAATTATCAAATTTTAATTTCAAATTGCGGCTGACCGTCAAATAATGGGTGTATGGTCAACAAATACAAACGTTTTTATGGTATTTCTTCTATGTTTATGCCTAGTCACTGTTTACTCTGTGCACACATCACTTTAAAAAGGGAAAAAGTCTATGGCAACGTTGTCATGTGATCAAGGTCCGGCTGGACCGAAACGCGTTATGGCCGACAAATAAAGAAGGAACTTTTGCACTAACCTTGTGGTCCGCGCCTGCTTCTGACAAAGGATTTAAAAGTCAAAGCGAGCGGAGATCTTTTTGATAGATATATATATATATGTCCCGCTCCTCACTTCAAAGTAAATCGGACCAGCACTCTCGTTGGTTAAATCCAACCTTCGGATTTATTGCGATATATTACAAACAAACGCGTTTCGGCATTTTGCCTTTGCCAATGTATATATATATATTAACTACTGGCAGTCGCCAATAGGTAGGTATAGATAGGACCAAAGTTTCCATAGTAACAACATTTTTTGTTTTGCGAACAACTTTGGCGCTGCTTGACGAATCTTCACAAAATTTACAAAAAACACCATCCCTTTTTGTTTCAAACTGCTGTGTTGAAAGTTTCAGGCATAGAAAAAAGTGGGGTCGCAAAACACGTTTTCCCCATGTTATGTCTATGGAGATTTTTCATTTTTTGAACGCGGCTACAGCCCGAACTGCTGAAAAAATTACACCAAATTTGGCAAAAAGCTAGATGTTGGTCCAGAAAGCGTGCTTTTTGAGATTGGTGTAAATCCGTTCAATAGTTTCAAGGATATTTAAGTTTATAAAATATAGTTCTCTAGGAACACAACAGCCTACTGAGACCCTCCTGAAAGTTGATTGGCTGCCAACACTTCAACCAGGAACTGTTGGCAGCTATCTTGGGACTTGGCTTGAATCCGAGTCCCACAAATAAAGTAAAAAAAAAAAGAAAAGGGGACAGGATGGGAATACCCTAGCCCCCCAGATATGGTGGGGGGTCCCACATGGACCCCGCTGGAGGATAAAAGCTTTTTTTTTTAAATGTTGCCGCAATCGCAGGTGGATCCGTGAATCCGCAGCAACATTTAAAAAAAAATGATGCACGGGCTCCAGTGCATCTTTTAAAAAAAGCCCCCGGGTGGGTCAAATCCCTGGGCAAGCAAAAAATATAGGAGGGGGGCAGATAGGGTCCCCCTCCTAGGGTTTAATTAAACCCTGGGGACCACCACCTCCCTGGGGTTTTTCAATTGTATTATGGGGGCTGCCTGCACGGCACCCCTGCTCCCCAAGGACCACCACCTCCCAGGACTTATTTCTTTAATAAATGGTGGGCCTCCCGGACCCCATCCCAGCCCCGGGGACTGCTTCCTCCCTGGGGCTTTTCAATAAAAAATGCAGGGGGGGATGTGTGGATCTCCCTGCAGCCCCTTGGTCCCCCACCTCCCCAGGGCTTTAATTGTCATTGGTGGGGGGTGCATGGACCCCCTGCAGCCCCGGGGACCATCACCTCCCTGGGCAACTTCAAAAAAAGGAGGTGGTCCGCGCTGCCCCCCACCTGGAGCCAAAGATGGCCCTGGGGACCGCCACACCCCAGGGCCAGCTCCTGCAATGTCCTGGGGTGCCCACTGCCGGTACATTGCTGTTTGCTATGGCTTGGCGGGAGCACCTCTCCTGCCAAGCCATAGGAAACAGTGCTCCGCTTCTAGTAAGCGAGAGCAGAAAATGCTCTCGCTTACTAGAAGCGGAGCAGAATTGCTTTTACACACAGGGAGCTACATGTTAGCGCCCCCTCACCCATTAAAAAAGACCTGGCCTGGGGGATGGGGTCCCCAGGGCCAAAAATGGCCCAGGGAAGAGAATCCACGCAGCCCTCTCCCTTACTTTTAAAAAAAAAATAGAAAAAAAAAACCTCTGGCAAGTCGCCGGAGCCCACGCTCCCTTCACCACCACTCTGCAAATGCACCTCCTGGCACAATGGTGGTTGGAGGATGAAGTCCCCTTAGATGTTGAGGGTCCTTGGGGTCCAGGAACCCCTTCTGTTACCTCCAGTAATTACCAGACAGCGGAATTGCTAAGAGGACTTTACTCCTGAGGACATCAGGACTAAAGTGAACTTCTTCCCCCAACCAGTAGTGCGCCGAGAGGTGCTATGCTGAGTGGTGGAGAAAGGAGGCATGGCCACCGAAAACCTATCAGCATTCCTGCTGTGTGGAACTTACTGGAGGAAACAGAAGGGGTAGTTGGCCCCCAAGGACCCTCAAGAGCCAAGGGGATTTCATCCTCCAACTAGTAGTGCACCAGGAGGCACGTTTGCAGAGTGGTGGAGAAAGTGAGTGTGGCCTCCGTCAACCTCTCAGCAATCCTGCTGTGTGGGACTTACTGTAGGTAACAGGAGGGGTAGTTGGCACCCATGTCATGAGTGATGTAATATGTGAGGTCATTAGCAGTGCATTGTGGGGGCGTGAGTTATAGTTAGCTCACTAACTATAACGGCTGAATTTCACTGGTTTTGTATGAGTGAAACCTGAGCCTAACTATAGCGTCCCTGTAACCTTTGGTTCTTTCAGTGAATATATTCGCGGGGAGGAAGCGAGATGAGAAGGAGTATTGGCATATATATATACTCGAGATGAGAAGGAGTATTGGCATATATATATAACTCGAGTGCGAGTTATGCACAAAGCAGATACGGACTCCAATTTAGCTGGTGCTAGTAAGTAGAGTTTATGACAAGCTTGTGCTGCCCATGACGCGTTTCGGCCACGCCCTGTGGCCTTGATCACATGACCACGCTGCGTTAATAAGGAATATTTAAAGGAAAATTACACTGCATGTGACTAGTGACGATATCAATAGTCATAGAAAAAACACTATAGCACCTATGGAGGAGTAACACATCGTACCTCCACATAGACAATATTTCATTAAAATGAAAAGTTGTTCATAATCATGCTGGATATCAAATACCAATGTCATAAAGGATCGTAGTATAAATAAAGTATACATTGTATGGCCAAATGATATATCCACATTCATATTGGTGTGCACAGTTATAACTAACATAGATAGAAATAACTACAGAGCTATATATATCTCAATAGAATGAATACAGATCAATAATAAAATGTACAAATACATATTATAATTCGCAAAATGCCAATACGTGGACATCTCATGTGCAAATTCGCAAATAGCCTGCATACATGTTGCATTTAACTTAGTCTCAACTACAGTGCGATGATAATGTTCCACATTAAAGTGCTATTGGTGCTAATGTGCAAATTCGCAATAACCAGCATATATGTTATATTGCACTCAAACTCATCTACAAGGATAATGATAATGTTCCATGTTAAGGTGCTATTAGTGCTAAAGTGCAACAGTGCATAATACAGTGCAAATAATTACTGATATAGTGTAATAATAGGATATCACAATGTGAGATCCATAAAATAAAACCCAATTAGTGCAATAAAACTAGAAAACTAAAACAGCTAGGAGCCTAATATATAACCATATATTTAACCAGTATGGGGGTTTCAAAATGTAGTCATGTTTCGTAAAGCCATATGGTGTAAGCATTTGAAGATGAAAGCTAATCTGGTTACAAGGTATGTGAAAATGCTCAGCATAAAGTACCTGGAAAGGGGAACAAGTCATTTAAAGATGATAGCAATTTCATAAATAAATACAAATAATTATAACAAATTATAAATAGTTATAAAGATCCTCACCTATGTTAAGACCTAATGGGGCCTTGGTATCTAGTTCCATAATGTATCTAGATTCCAGCTGGCGGAGTAATTTTCCACGGTTCCCTCCTCTTTTGTGTGCCTGCACGGCATCAATTACAAAGTATTGTATACAGCTCAGGTCATTTCCATGGGCAGCCTTAAAATGTCTCGCTACAGGGTATGTGGGGTCAGAGTTAACTATTGCACGTAAATGTTGCAAGATTCTAACGTACACTTGCAACTTGGTGCTCTCTACGTAGCGTAGGCCACAATTACATTGTAGTACATACACAGCATGTTCTGTTCTGCATGTGTAGTGCCCTTTGAGCTCAATACTGTAGTTAGAAAAAGCTATATTGTAGGAGGTGGTATTAATACCTAATTTACAAGCCCGGCATGTGTTACACTTAAAAAAGCCCCGTCTCAGTGATAGCCAGCTGGTTTTAATGGCTGTTTCTGGACTGGTTCTGACTAGATCATTACGCATGGAAAATGCCTTGCGAAAAGTAAAGGTTGGCCTTGCAGGAAGTACTTGTCTAAGGGTAGCATCGGTGAGGATAATAGGCCATTAATGGTTTATTATTGCCCTACTCTTGGTAGCCTGCCTACTATATGTGGTTACTAGCCTGATTTGTGATTTTTTCATTTCTGGAGTGGTGGTATCTGTAGATATTTTTACAACCTCCTTCTCCATACTAGGATTCAATAGCATGGTCCTGTCCTTGCTATTCGCTTTCTTTAAAGCGATATCCAGTTTCTTGGGCTCATAGCCTCTTTCAATAAACCTCCGCTTGGTTTCTAACTGGTGTTGAGCAAGGTTTTTCTCTGTACTACATGCCCTACGTATGTGGAGAAATTCTCCATATGGAATACTTGTTATGGTATGATGTGGGTGAAACTCTGTGCATGCAGCACCGAGTTTCCGGCAGTAGGTTTCCTAAATAGGCAGGTCTCAACTTTATCTTGCTCTATGTACACTCTTACATCTAAAAAGTTGGTGCTTTTCACATTGATATTCGTTGTAAACTGCCAATTTAAATTGTTCACATTAATATTCTTTACAAATTGCTCTGCCTGTAACATAGTCCCTCTCCATTTAACAAAAACATCATCGATGTATCTCCACCATTGTACTACATGTGACAGCCAATCATTTTTATGTGTAACCCTGAGGACATGCTCCTCCCACCAGCCTACATGTAAACACGCATAGCTTGGGGAGAAGAATGCCCCATAGCCACACCTCTCAATTGTTGGAAAACGATGTTATCAAACAGAAAGACATTATTATGAAGGCACCAGTGTATCATGTTGAGAATCATTTGGTTGTGGCTATACATTTCTATTGGTCTTTTACCAAGATAGTACTCAACAGCCTTAAGCCCGTCTGAATGTGCAATACTAGTATATAGGGCAGTAATGTCCATAGTTAAAAATATATAGTCACTGGCCCATTTCTGTTTATTAAGTTTTTGTAGAAAATTGGTGGTGTCACGAATATATAAAGGGAGGCTGGTTACGAATTCTTGTAAATAATAGTCAACATATCTAGATGTGTTTTCAAACAGGCTCTTTTGTGCCGATAGAATGGGCCTGCCTGGAACGGGTGACTCATTCTTATGCACTTTTGGAATAAAATATATCGTAGGCATGATAGGGAATTCATTGTTTAAAAAAGCAAATTTTTCCTTGGAGATGAGACCATCCCTTTTCCAGAGTGTCAAATCATCTTTATAGTTTTTACTAATTTTCCTCACATGAGCCATATTGGATTTTATATAGCAATGTGTGTCATTCAAATGCCTATATGCCTCTTTCTAATAATCTTCAGTACGCCATAGCACCACGTTGCCGCCCTTATCTGATTTGTTAATCACAATGGTCGAATTGTTCTTGAGCTTTGACATGAGGCTGGAATAGTTCTTAGTAAGATGCTTTGGACTGATTCTTTGCTTTGGGGTGTTGCGGTTGAGTATTTTAAGCTCATCTATAATGCGGTCATGAAAGATATCATCTGTGTCTCAAGGCATAGTGGGTACAAATGTTGATGAAGGCTTGAACGGGCTATGGCTATATATATATACGTATATGTATATTATATTTGACAACATGTAGTAAATTATGATATACATTAAAATTATTAGTTTAATAATATTTTAAAATTCCATATATTTAATTAAATCTATATATTAATATGTATGTGTGTTTCATTTTCTTTTAAAAAGTATACATTTAATTTATATGTTACTGTCCTTTTAATATATTTAACGTTTATTTATGAATATCACTAATATCATTGTGAAAAATATCATTTATATATATATTCACTGAAAAAACCATAGGTTTCAGACACGTTATAGTTAGAAATTAGCATTTAAAAAACCTTTGAAATTCACTGAAAAAACCATAGGTTTTAGGGACAGTTATAGTTAGTTGGACATTTCACTCGTACAAAACCATAGAAATTCCCCGTTATAGTTAGTTCAGCTAACTATAACTCGCGCCCGCAATGCACTGCTGATGACGTCACATATTACATCACTCATGACATGGTCAGTGACATCACTGATGACATCACTGATGACATCTCAAATGACATCACTGATGACATCATCCAGTGACTGTGTGTTTCTGTAAAGTTTAAATATGTTTAATATATATAGGGAAAGGCGTATTGAAGAATGAGTGGGTGTATAAGTGTCTGAATGGATGATTTAGTACGTGAGTGACTGACTCTACAAGTGAGTGATTAAATGTATCTTACTGAATGCATGGGTTAGTGACTAAACTGTGTGAATGTCTGTATCCGTCTGTCTGTTGGTTTGTAAGCGGCTGCATGAGCTTTCTGAATAGCTACATGAGTGTCTACATGGGTTATTGATTGATTGTCTGAGTATCTGTATGGGTGCCTGAGTGTTTGTGTGGGTGGGGTGTGTGTGACTCTGTGCATATATGTGTGAGTTGGTGATTCACTGGGTGCATGGTTTCAAGAGTGCATCTGTGATGGACTGTATGGGTGGGTGAGTGTGTGTATGGGTGTGTTAGTGATTGAATGTATATCTCAGTGGTACATGTGTGAGTAACTACATATGTGAAAGGCAGTATATATGTGTGTTGGAGTATATAAATGGCTATAAGTGAGAGTGTGTGATTGTGAGAGTGGCTGTATGGATGAGTGTGTACTTGTATCAGTGATTGTATAAGAGCGTAAGAATGTGCTAGTATTTGTATGAGTAAGTGAGCTGGTGTGTGTATAACTGTATAGGTGAGTAAATGGGTGTGTGATTAAGTTTTTTGCATGACTGACTATGGTGTGTGAGTACCTCTATGGATGAGTGGCGGTGTGTGAGTGTTTATATAGGTGTATGAGTGCATATGATAGTCCTGTACTGAGTGACTAAGTATGAGTGACTGTACGGGTGAGTGAGTGGATGTGTGTGTAGACCTAAGAATCAGTGAGTGGGTATGTAGTTTTTGGTGTTGGAGTGTCTATGGTTTTGAGAATGGCAGTCTGTAATTTAGAGTGGGTGTATCAAAAGTTATATTAGGGTGTGAGAAGATGCATGAAATTATCACATGGATGATGTCATCAGTGATGTCATTTGAGATGTCATCAGTGATGTCATCAGTGATGTCACTGACCATGTCATGAGTGATGTAATATGTGACGTCATCAGCAGTGCATTGCGGGCGCGAGTTATAGTTAGCTGAACTAACTATAACGGGGGAATTTCTATGGTTTTGTACGAGTGAAATGTCCAACTAACTATAACTGTCCCTAAAACCTATGGTTTTTTCAGTGAATTTCAAAGGTTTTTAAATGCTAATTTCTAACTATAACGTGTCTGAAACCTATGGTTTTTTCAGTGAATTTCAAAGGTTTTTTAAATGCTAATTTCTAACTATAACGTGCCTGAAACCTATGATTTTTAAGTGAATTTCAAAGGTTTTTTAAATGCTAGTTTCTAACTATGCCTACAGAGGTAGGACATGTGAAGAAAGAAGAAAAAACGCACAGAAAGAAGCAAAAGATGTGCAGAAAGAACCAACAGAGGAGCAGAAAGAGGCCTTGTTGCAAAATCATCCTGTGCCCACAACTTTTTCAGACGGGTACTGGTGGTAACTGACTCTGACTAACCAGAGCCAGTGCTATGCTAAAAGACACTTAGGATACAGTGAAAACACCTACATACACTAGGGAACACTATGCGTTGGGGTACCCCTGTGATTAGCATGACCTCCTCTGCAAGTCCCTAGTACATAATAGGGCAGGGGGATTAAAACTACCTCTTAAAACGCAGCTACAGGGCGCGTTTGCACAGTGGTGAAGGGAGGGGGCCTGAGGTGACATGTGTGCAAACGCACCCCGTGGCGCGTTTTAAGTTGCGGGATTAAGTCCCCTTGAATTCTGAGGTCCCTGGGGCCCAACTAGCCCCCAGGTACCTACAGTTAGGACCACAGAGCTGAGTTGCAGAGAGGCGTTCCGAGGCCACGCACCTTTTTCACCTCTCTGCAACGCAACTCTGTTGTGCTTACTGAAGGTACCTGGTGGGCTAGTTGGCCCTCAGGGTCCCTCAGGATTCAAAGCGAATTAATTCCCCAACTTAAAACGCACCACAGGGCGTGTTTGCGCACATGTCACCTGAGGCCCGCCCCTCCCTTCACCACTGTGCAAACGCGCCCCGTGGTGCGTTTTAAGTTGAGGGATTAGGTCACCTTGAATCCTGAGGGTCCCTGGGGCCCAACTAGCCCACTAGGTACTTCCAGTAAGCACCACAGGCCTGCGTTGCAACGCCTGTAACAAATTGTGCAGTTGTGTTTAGGTAGTGAAGAGGGTCGTGCTGGGGGTAGTGTTTTAGGGTTTAGGGTAGTGCAGTGGTGTTTGTGTAGTGTAGGGGGTCATGCTGGGGGTAGATTTAGGGTTTAGGGTAGTGCAGTGGTGTTTGGGTAGTGTAGGGGGTCGTGCTGGGGTAGTGTTTTAGGGTTTAGGGTAGTGCAGTGGTGTTTGGGTGGTGTAGGGGGTCATGCTGGGGGTAGTGATTTAGGGTAGTGCAGTGGTGTTTGGGTAGTGTAGGGGGTACTGCTGGGGGTAGTGTTTTAGGGTTTAGGGTAGTGCAGTGGTGTTTGGATAGTGTAGGGGTACTGCTGGGGGTAGTTTTTAGGTCGAGCCTCGAGTAGCGCGCAAGCGCTGCTAGGCGAAGACTTTATGTAAGGGGTTTCAAAAGCTGACCAGACGCTCGTGCGTCGTGGCCTTTTCGGGCGGTTACGCGCGCAGGGCCGACATCTGTTTCCCATTATCGTGCCCAGACGCGTGCGCGATAATTGGAAACACATGCCGGGAAAAGGCCATGACGCACGAGCGTCTGGTCAGCTGAGCAGGCTGCCGCGCTCGCTCACCCTCGCCCCCGCTCCTCTCTTGTAATTTATTGTCGTTGGCTGTTTTTATTCTCATCACCATCACCACCCAGGGTCTGGTTCGAGTAAGTTCACAGGTCGGATTTGCGCGTGGCTTTTCCTCTCTGCTCCCTTTTGTGTCTAATGCACGGCGCGCTGGCTCTGCAGGGCGTGTGATCTTGGGTACATCGGTCAGTCTCTCTGATCCGACCCTGAGCCGCCTGGTAATTTATTGTCGTTGGCTGTTTTTATTCTCATCACCATCACCACCCAGGGTCTGGTTCGAGTAAGTTCACAGGTCGGATTTGCGCGTGGCTTTTCCTCTCTGCTCCCTTTTGTGTCTAATGCACGGCGCGCTGGCTCTGCAGGGCGTGTGATCTTGGGTACATCGGTCAGTCTCTCTGATCCGACCCTGAGCCGCCTGCATGCACGCTGGAGACAGCACAGAGGGCTGTTATGGCATTGCACACCCCTCACAGCCAGCAGACAGCTGTCGAGGCGCACAGGGCCTCACCTACCTGACATCCGCGTCCTTCGGGGGCCCCTTCTCTGGAGCGTTGATGCATTTAGAGAGGCTTTATATCTTTACTTATGCATCTCAGTAGTAAAGCGCCAAGATGCAATCTATAAGAACAGAAAGCGCTAGTGTTTACACTGCGAAACACTATCCGTGTTTCACTAAAAGGGCCTCCGAGTAGCCATTCAGAATATTTTTCTTGGTTCTTTAGCAGTTTGCCGAGCCCAGAGCGTAATATAAAAAAAAAAAAAGTAAGTGCACGGGCTCCGTTTTCCCCTCAGAAGCCGCCGCCAGCGCTGCCGAATGTTGGGGTTGCCAAGGCTTCTTCATCTTGATTCAACCTCATGTCTTTTTCTTCCGTCACCCTATATTTTCTGTCTCTTTTCCCCTGAAGCGGGTTCTTTTACATCCCAGTCTTTCATCTCGTGTCAGTCACTGTTTTACTCTCTTTCTCTCCCCGTCTGTCTCTCTTTAATGACTGCCTCTTTCTTGCTCAAGGTGAAAGTTTTGTGAAAAAAAGTCCAGCTGGTCCTAACATGAGCAGCAGTGCCTCCACTTCCAGCCACAAATTAAGCACTAAGGCTCAGATTTACTAATGCTTTATGCCGGCATAAAGCAAAATGAACTGGTGCACGGTATTTACTATCTAGCGCAAAAGGTGTTGTGCCACGTTTTGTGCTGGAAGGTCGCCCTTTTCACAGCACAAAAGCCCTTTGCGGTGCTTTGTAAAGTGCAAACAGCACAAACAGCCTAAGTTTTGACATAAAGCCCTATTTTTGAAGGTGGTTGTTACAGGCTCAGGTGCAAAACTTGAGGCCGGTGTGAATAAGGGGAAATGTGCCCTTTAAAAACAAGCAATGGCATAGCCAATAGGTCTCGCCTTTGGGACCTTATAAGTGTTTAGCCATGCAACAGTTGATGTTGTTGCACCAAGGATATTGTGCTGCATAACTAAATACTTATAAGGTCCCAAAAGCGAGACCTATTGGCTATGCCAATGCTTGTTTAGGGTTTAGGGTAGTGCAGTGGTGTTTGGGTAGTGTAGGGGTAGTGTTTTAGGGTTTAGGGTAGTGCAGTGGTGTTTGTGTAGTGTAGGAGGTCGTGTTTTAGGGTTTAGGGTAGTGCAGTGGTCTTTGGGTAGTGTAGGGAGTCGTGCGGGGGGTAGTGTTTTAGGGTTTAGGGTAGTGTAGGGGGTCATGCGGGGGTAGTGTTTTAGGGATTAGGGTAGTGCATTGGTGTTTGGGTAGTGTAGGGGTCATGCGGGGGTAGTGTTTTAGGGTTTAGGGCAGTGCAGTGGTGTTTGGGTAGTGTAGGGGGTCGTGCTGGGGGAGTGTTTTAGGGTTTAGTGCAGTGCAGTGGTGTTCGGGTAGTGTAGGGGGTCGTGGCTGGGGGAGTGTTTTAGGGTTTAGGGCAGTGCAGTGGTGTTCGGGTAGTGTAGGAGGTCGTGCTGGGGGAGTGTTTGAGGGTTTAGGGCAGTGCAGTCGTGTTCGGGTAGTGTAGGGGTTGTGCTGGGGGTAGTATTTTAGGGTTTAGGGTAGTGCAGTGGTGTTCGGGTAGTGTAGGGGGTCGTGCTGGGGTAGTGTTCTAGGGTTTAGGGCAGTGCAGTGGTGTTTGGGCAGTGTAGGGGTAATGCTGGGGTGGTGTTTTAGGGTTTAGGGCAGTGCAGTGGTGTTCGGGCAGTGTAGGGGTCGTGCTGGGGGTGGTGTTTCAGGGTTTAGGGCAGTGCAGTGGTGTTCGGGCAGTGTAGGGGTGGTGTTTCAGGGTTTAGGGCAGTGCAGTGGTGTTCGGGCAGTGTAGGGGGTCGTGCAGGGGTGGTGTTTCAGGGTTTAGGGCAGTGGTGTTTGGGCAGTTTAGGGGTCATGCTGGGGTGGTGTTTCAGGGTTTGGGGCAGTGCAGTGGTGTTCGAGCAGTAAAGGGGTCGTGCTGGGGGTGGTGTTTCAGGGTTTAGGGCAGTGCAGTGGTGTTCGGGCAGTGTAGGGGGCAGTGCAGGGGTGGTGTTTCAGGGTTTAGGGCAGTGCAGTGGTGTTCGGGCAGTGTAGGGGGTGGTGCAGGGGTGGTGTTTCAGGGTTTAGGCAGTGCAGTGGTGTTCGGGCAGTGTAGGGGGTCATGCAGGGAGTGGTGTTTCAGGGTTTAGTGCAGTGGTGTTCGGGCAGTGTAGGGGGTCGTGCTGGGGCTGGTGTTTCAGGGTTTAGGGCAGTACAGTGGTGTTCGGGCAGTGTAGGGGGTCATGTTGGGGCTGGTGTTTCAGGGTTTAGGGCAGTGCAGTGGTGTTCGGGCAGTGTAGGGGTTGTGCTGGGGCTGGTGTTTCAGGGTTTAGGGCAGTGCAGTGGTGTTCGGGCAGTGTAGGTGGTCGTGCTGGGGCTGGTGTTTCAGGGTTTAGGGCAGTGCAGTGGTGTTCGGGCAGTGTAGGGGGTCTTGCTGGGGCTGGTGTTTCAGGGTTTAGGGCAGTGCAGTGGTGTTCGGGCACTGTAGGGGGTCTTGCTGGGGCTGGTGTTTCAGAGTCTAGGGCAGTGCAGTGGTGTTCGGGCAGTGTAGGGGGTCTTGCTGGTGCTGGTGTTTCAGGGTTTAGGGCAGTGCAGTGGTGTTCGGGCAGTGTAGGGGGTCGTGCTGGGGGTGGTGTTTCAGGGTTTAGGGCAGTGCAGTGGTGTTCGGGCAGTGTAGGGGGTCGTGCTGGGGCTAGTGTTTTAGGTTTTAGGGCAGAGCAATGGTGTTCAGGCAGTGTAGGGGTTTTGCTGGAGGTGGTGTTTCAGGGTTTAGGGCAGTGCAGTGGTGTTCGTGCAGTGTAGGGGTGGTGTTTCAGGGTTTAGGGCAGTGGTGTTCAGGCAGTGTAGGGGGTCTTGCTGGGGTTGATGTTTCAGGGTTTAGGGCAGTGCAGTGGTGTTCGGGCAGTGTAGGGGCTCGTGCTGGGGGTGGTGTTTCAGGGTTTAGGGCAGTGCAGTGGTGTTCCGGCAGTGTAGGAGGTCGTGCAGGGGTGGTGTTTCAGGGTTTAGGGCAGTGCAGTGGTGTTCGGGCAGTGTAGGGGGTCATGCTGGGGGTGGTGTTTCAGGGTTTAGGGCAGTGCAGTGGTGTTCGGGCAGTGTAGGGTGTCGTGCTGAGGGGTGGTGTTTCAGGGTTTAGGACAGTGCAGTGGTGTTCGGGCAGTGTAGGGGGTCGTGCAGGGGGTGGTGTTTCAGGGTTTAGGGCAGTGCAGTGGTGTTTGGGCAGTGTGAGGGGTCGTGCAGGGGGTGGTGTTTCAGGGTTTAGGGCAGTGCAGTGGTGTTCGGCCAGTGTAGGTGGTCTTGCTGGGGTGGTGTTTCAGGCTTTAGTGCAGTGGTGTTCGGGCAGTGTAGGGGTCTTGCTGGGGGTGGTGTTTCAGGGTTTAGGGCAGTGCAGTGGTGTTCGGGCAGTGTAGGGGGTCTTGCTGGAGCTGGTGTTTCAGGGTTTAGGGCAGTGCAGTGGTGTTCGGGCAGTGTAGGGGGTCGTGCTGGGGCTGGTGTTTCAGGGTTTAGGGCAGTGCAGTGGTTTTCGGGCAGTGTAGGCGGTCGTGCTGGGGCTGGTGTTTCAGGGTTTAGGGAAGTGCAGTTGTGTTCGGGCAGTGTACGGGGTCGTGCTGGGGCTGGTGTTTCAGGGTTTAGGGCAGTGCAGTGGTGTTCGGGCAGTGTAAGGGGTTGTGCTGGGGGTGGTGTTTCAGGGTTTAGGGCAGCGCAGTGGTGTTCGGGCAGTGTAGGGGGTCGTGCTGGGGCTGGTGTTTCATGGTTTAGGGCAGTGCAGTGGTGTTCGGGCAGTGTAGGGGTCGTGCTGGGGGTGGTGTTTCAGGGTTTAGGGCAGTGCAGTGGTATTCAGGCAGTGTAGGGGGTCATGCTGGGGGTGGTGTTTCAGGGTTTAGGGCAGTGCAGTGGTGTTCGGGCAGTGGAGGGGGTCTTGCTGGGGGTGGTGTTTCAGGGTTTAGGGCAGTGGTGTTCGGGCAGTGTAGGGGGTCTTGCTGGGGGTGATGTTTCAGGGTTTAGGGCAGTGCAGTGGTGTTCGGGCAGTGTAGGAGGTCTTGCTGGGGGTAGTGTTTTGGGGTTTAGGGCAGTGCAGTGGTGTTCGTGCAGTGTAGGGGGTCGTGCTGGGGGTGGTGTTTCAGGGTTTAGGGCAGTGCAGTAGTGTTTGTGTAGTGTAGGGGGTCATGTTTTAGGGTAGTGCAGTGGTGTTTGGGTAGTGTAGGGGTCGTGCTGGGGGTAGTGTTTTAGGATTTAGGTTAGTGCAGTGGTATTTGGGTAGTGTAGGGGGTCGTGCTGGGGGTAGTGTTTTAGGGTTTAAGATAGTGCAGTGGTGTTTGTGTAGTGTAGGGGGTCGTGCTGGGGTAGTGTTTTAGGGTTTAGGGTAGTGCAGTGGTGCTTGTGTAGTGTAGGGGGTCGTGCTGGGGGTAGTGTTTTAGGGTTTAGGGTAGTGCAGTGGTGTTTGTGTAGTGTAGGGGGTCATGTTTTAGGGTAGTGCAGTGGTGCTTGTGTAGTGTAGGGGTCGTGCTGGGGGTAGTGTTTTAGGGTTTAGGGTAGTGCAGTGGTGTTTGTGTAGTGTAGGGGGTCATGTTTTAGGGTAGTGCAGTGGTGTTTGGGTAGTGTAGGGGTCGTGCTGGGGTAGTGTTTTAAGATGTAGGTTAGTGCAGTGGTTTTGGGGTAGTGTTTTAGGGTTTAGAGTAGTGCAGTGGTGTTTGTGTAGTGTAGGGGTCATGCTGGGGGTAGTGTTTTAGCGTTTAGGATAGTGCAGTGGTGCTTGTGTAGTGTAGGGGTCGTGCTGGGGGTAGTGTTTTAGGGTTTAGGGTAGTGCAGTGGTGTTTTTGTAGTGTAGGGGGTCATGTTTTAAGATGCAACGCTCCAATACCTGACCAGTCTGCACTACATAAAACTGCAAAAAACTAAAAATAAAAAGTGTTTTGCACACTTTTGTCATTGGGCTATATGTGGGCTACATCTGGGTAATATTTGTGCTACATTTGGGCTCTTTTTCACTGGTGGCCATCTTGGAAGACTTCTTTGTTATGAAGTTTCCTAATTTCCTCATTTACTGCAGTCTCCTCAGTAGGAAATGCTTTCAGTTTTTACTTTGATTGCATCAAGAAGGCATTCAGATGTGTCACACATTTGCCATAAATTCAGAATGTTAGCACTCTAGTTGTTCATTAGATCACTGTAGTAAAGCTACTGCTCACCAAGGAGTTAACTGGAAGTCTACTGCTGGTATTGAAAGTGATTGTTTCAGTCTGCATGTCAGAATTTTCTAATGAAATAGAAGAGGATTTGAGATCTCACTTAAAACATGCACTAAATTTTCTTTTGCAGCACTAACCATAATTTCTATGGCAAAATGAACCCCTCATTTTGTTCCTTTTTAAATTAAATGTTTTAAGTGTTACCAGTTTATTCCAATCAAGATGGCTTCAGGTGTGCCATACTTTTGTCATAAGTAAGGCTGTTAGCACTCTAGTTGTTCTTTAGAACACTCTGGGAAGCTGCAGTAGAACACAAAGGCATCAACTGACAGGCTGCTCCTGTTGAAATATAACAGGAAGATATTTGAGATCTCACTTAAAACATGTCCTAATTTTTCTTTCAACAGCACTAACCATAATTTCTATGACAAAATGAACCCCTCATTTTGTTCCTTTTTAAATTAAATGTTTGAAGTGTTACCAGTTTATTCCAATCAAGATGGCTTCAGGTGTGCCATACTTTTGTCATAAGTAAGACTGTTAGCGCTCTAGTTGTTCTTTAGAACACTCTGGGAAGCTGCAGTAGAACACAAAGGCATCAACTGACAGGCTGCTCCTGTTGAAATATAACAGGAAGATATTTGAGATCACACTTGAAACATGTCCTAATTTTTCTTTCTACAGCACTAACCATAATTTCTATGACAAAATGAACCCCATCATTTTGTTCCTTTTTAAATTAAATGTTTTAAGTGTTACTAGTTTATTCCAATCAAGATGGCTTCAGGTGTGCCATACTTTTGTCATAAGTAAGACTGTTAGCGCTCTAGTTGTTCTTTAGAACACTCTGGGAAGCTGCAGGAGAACACAAAGGCATCAACTGACAGGCTGCTCCTGTTGAAATATAACAGGAAGATATTTGAGATCACACTTGAAACATGTCCTAATTTTTCTTTCCAGAGCACTAACCATAATTTCTATGACAAGATGAACCCCATCATTTTGTTCCTTTAAATTAAATGTTTTAAGTGTTACCAGTTTATTCCAATCAAGATGGCTTCAGGTGTGCCATACTTTTGTCATAAGTAAGGCTGTTAGCACTCTAGTTGTTCTTTAGAACACTCTGGGAAGCTGCAGTAGAACACAAAGGAATCAACTGACAGTCTCTGCCCTTGTTGGATGTACATATTTTACTGAGAATGTCAGACTTCATTCTCACATGACTGAGAAAGATAATGTGAATTTACAGAAAATATGCTCTCATTTTAGCTTCTGGAGCACCTTCCAAAACTGTATGGGACAAGCATGTGAAAATAGTTTTCTCTCAAACATGATTCATGATATCCCAGCAGAAGGTTTTTCACAGGGTAAAATCACCTTAGAACACACCACAATTCCTGAAATTAGTATGGTACCATCAACAAATGAATTCTAATGTAACTAAAGTCTGTTATCACCCTTTATAGTTCTCCTTTTGGTAACCCTCAAAATCTTCGATTCACTACAATGCATTTCAATGGGGTACTATCATTTATATTGGTCCCAAGATGGCTGCCAGCAATTCCAGGATGAAGTGCTGACAGCCAATCAGATCTCACGATGACATGTGTGGTTAGGCTCCGCCCAGATATATATGTGTTTTTACTTTTGATTTTCTCAGCAACTACTGAACGGATTTACACCATTTAACAAAAAGGGTTCTTTCTGAACCAAGAACTACCTCTTTGCCAAATTTGGTGTAATTCCGTTCAGCAGTTCGGGCTGTAGCCTTGCATAAAGTTTCCTATGGGAAATTGATTTTTTGACTCTTATTTTTTAATTTCTCCGCAACTACTGAACGGATTTACACCATTTAACAAAAGGGTTCTTTCTGAACCAAGAACTACCTCTTTGCCAAATTTTGTGTAATTCCGTTCAGCAGTTCAGGCTGTAGTCGTGTCTAAAGTTTCCTATGGGAAAATGAATGGGGAAAACACGTTTTGGGACCCCTTTTCTCGGCCCCGCTGACTGAATCACCCCGAAACTTTCAGGGTAGGAGCGGACCGGAGCGGGCCATAAAGTTTGAAAATTTCGCAAGATTCGGCAACCGACGCAAGAGTTATTTCAAATAGAATGTCGCGGATTTCCTATGGAAAATAGGTTCTAACTATAACTATCTACTGGCGACCGCTAGTAGATAATATCTATGTATATATATATATATACATATATATATATATATATATATATATATATATAATCATATATATAAATCTCATTGTGAAAAATTATACATTTATGTATACCTGTCCACCAGTATGTAGTTATAGTTAGGACCTAGTTTCCATAGGAAAAGCCGTTTTTGATTTGCCAATATCTTTGGCGCCGTTTGACAAATCTTCGCGAAATTTCCAAAACTAATGGGGCGGTCCGGTCAGCTCCTGTCTTGAAATTTTCGGGGTGATTCGTCAAGCGGGGGCCGAGAAAAAAGGCGGTCCCAAAATGCGATTTCTCCATGTTACTTTCCATAGGAAACTTTAGACAAGGCTGCAGCCCGAACTGCTGAACGGAATTACACCAAATTTGGCAAAAAGGGAGCTCTTGGTTCAGAAAGCGACCTTTTTGTTAAATTGTGTAACTCCGTTCAGTAGTTCCTGAGAAATTCATATATTTAGAAATATTAATATCTGGTGATCGCGGTGGATCCGGGAACCCTCCCGATCTCAAGCTTGACTCTGATTGGCTGCCAACAGTTCCAACCAGGAAGTGTTGCCAGCCATCTTGTGATTCGGTTGAACCGAGTCACAAGAAAAACGGTATAAAACCAAGAAAAGGGGTCAGGGTAGAAACACCCTGACCACCTAGGCCTGCTCTGGGGGTCCCACAGGGACCCCAAGGGCCAAACAAAACATTTTTTTTTTATAATTCAAAAAATGAAGCGCTGTCTCCCTTGCTTCGTTTAATTAAGCCCCCGGGTGGGCCAGGTCCCGGGGGCATTGCCAAAATGTGATGAGGGGTCCTGAGGGGCCCCCGCAGGCCCGGGGCCTAGCCCCCTTTCTCTACCACTCTGCAAACGCGACTGCTAGTTAAAGAAGCATTTGCAATGTAATAGGTCTCGCATTTGCGAAAGCTAGAGCTATTGGCGTTGTAAATGTAAACGTTTTTTACTAGTGTTTTTTGGAGTAGAGTTGTGTGTTGTGGAATTATGTGGTATGTTGTGCAGTGAAATTATGTGTATAAAAATGATGTGATATTTAGTGTATAGCAATTATATGGAGTGGGATTATGTGTTATGGAGAGTAATTATGTGGTATGGTAGTCTGTGTTGTGGAGTGGTAACCTCAGGTTTAGGCTTCCTCGTTTCCATAGAAGCAAAACTATAAACTCAATGAGACAAAAAAAAGAAGGAACCATTGAGGAGCACTTCTGGACCTAGTCAGAGGTATGAGCAGGGCCACTGGAATTATGCGACTGTTCGGCTGCACCGATTTTCGCATAGTTACACATTTTCCGCATTTGCCACATAATCCATCATCTGCTGCATAATCTGCAGATTTGAACAAAAAAAACTTGTTTCTAGCTCAAACGGCTCAAACATTACCAAAAATGCAGCAACAAGTGTTACAGCGTGGTGGATGGCCCTTTGCAAACCTGGAATGGTCAACTGTTACTTATTGCTAAATGTGGATGTTAAATTATAGTCCATGCGGTGATTACGTCACAGCTTGACTACGCAAACAGTCTGTACCTGGGTCTGCCAGCATACCTGTTCAGGAAACTGCAAACGGTGCAAAACGCGGCAGCCAGGCTTATTAGAAACGTCCCGCTAAGGCATCACATCTCCCCTCATCTGCGTAGTCTCCATTGGCTGCCCATCAAGAGGAGAACCGAGTTTAAGGCACTGACCCTGGCCTACAGAGCACTCAACGATATTGGCCCGCAATACCTAAAGAAGAGAGTCCGCAAATATCATCAGTCAAGGACCCTAAGATCTAACCACCTTGAGCGCCTTGTCATCCCCCGTTTTTCTAAATCCAGAATAGGAGGACGGTCCTTTTCCGTCAAAATCGCGACCTTGTGGAACTCCATGCCTGACCACATCAGAAAAGCCAAATCGGAATCTATCTTCCGGAAGGTTTTGAAGACTTGGCTCTTCAGCCTCCCTTAGCACACAGTGACTCGACAACTCTAGCTGGCCCTCACCTTCCTCTGTATCCGCTAGCGCCGGGACACCTCCGTTGGGGGTAGCTGAGCGCTTTATAAACGTAATAATAAATAAATAAATAAATTGATATTAATGGTGCGCAAATCACTCATGCTTCTTTCTGCGCCTCTCTTGCATCTTTCTGCATTTCTCTTGCTTCTTTCTGTACATTTCTTCCTTTTCCTGCACTTCTCTTGCCTCTTTCTGCATATCTTTTATACTTTCTGCACCTCCCTTCTTTCTGTACCTCTCGCTTCTTTCTGCACCTCGCTTGCTTCTTTCTTCTGCACCTCACTTGCTTCTTTCTGCACTTCCCTTGCTTCTTTCTGCACCTCTCTTGCTTCTTTCTGCAACCATTTTGCCTCTTTCTGCAACCCTTTTGCCTCTTTCTGCACCTCTCTTGCTTCTTTCTGCAATTCTCTTGCTTCTTTCTACACCTCTCTTGCCTCTTTCTGCACTTCTCTTTCCTCTTTCTGCACCTCACTTGCTTCTTTCTGCACTTCCCTTGCTTCTTTCTGCACTTCTCTTGCTTCTTTCTGCAACCCTTTGCCTCTTTCTGCACCTCTGTTGCTTCTTTCTGTACTTCTCTTGCTTCTTTCTGCACGTCTCTTGCTTCTTTGTGCGACCCTCTTCCCTCTTTCTGCATCCCTCTTACCTCTTTTTGCACCTCGCTTGCCTCTTTCTCTATTTCTGTTGCTTCTTTCTGCACTTCTCTTGCCTCTTTCTGTACCCCTCTTGCCTCTTTCTGCACCTCTGTTGCTTCTTTCTGTACTTCTCTTGTTTTTACTCCACCTTTCTTGCTTCTTTCTGCACCCCTCTTGCCTCTTTCTGCACCTTTCTTTCCTCTTTCTGCACCTCTCATGCCTGTTTCTGCAACTCTCTTACCTCTTTCTGCAGTTCTCTTGCCTCCTTCTGCACCTCTGTTGCTTCTTTCTGTACTTCTCTTGCCTCTTTCTGCACCCCGCTTGCCTGTTTCTGTACCTCACTTGCCTCTTTCTGCACCTCTCTTGCCTCTTTCTGCACTTCTCTTGCCTCTTTCTACACCCCACTTGCCTCTTTCTGCACTTCTCTTGCTTTTTTCTGCACCTCTTGTTTCTTTCTGCAACTCTCTTGCCTCTTTCATCACTACTCTTGCTTCATTCTACACCTCTGATGCTTCTACAGCACTTCTCTTGCCTCTTTCTGTACTTCTCTTGCCTCTTTCTGCACCTCTTTTGCCTCTTTCTCCACCTCTGTTGCCTCTTTCTGCACCCCTCTTCCCTCTTTCTGTACCTCTCTTGCCTCTTTCTGCATGCCTGTTCCCTCTTTCTGCACCTCTCCTGCCTGTTTCTGCAACTCCCTTGCCTGTTTCTGCACTTCTCTTGCCTCTTTCTGCAGTGCTCTTGCCTCTTTCTGCACCTCTGTTGCTTCTTTCTGTACTTCTCTTGCATCTTTCTGTGCCCCTCTTGCCTCTTTCTGCACCTCTGTGGCTTCTTTGTGCACTTCCTTGCTTCTTTCTGCACCTCTCTTGCTTCTTCCTGCACCCCTGTTGCCTCTTTCTGGACCCTTCTTCCTTCTTTGTGCACATCTCTTGCATCTTTCTGTACCTCTTTTGCCTCTGTCTGCAGTGCTCTTGCCTATTTCTGCACCTCTTTTGCTTCTTTCTGCACTTCTCTTTCCTCTTTCTGCACTCCTCTTGCCTCTTTCTGCATCTCTGTTGGTTCTTTCTGCACTGCTCTTGCTTCTTTCTCTACCTCTTTTGCAAATTTCTGTATCCCTCTTTCCGCACCCCTCTTCCCTCTTTCTGCACCTCTCTTGCCTCTGTCTACACCACTGTTCCCTCTTTCTGCACCCCTCTTGCCTGTTTCTGCACCTCACTTGCCTCTTTCTGCACCTCTCCTGCCTCTTTCTGCACTTCTCTTGCTTTTTTCTGCACCTCTCTTGTTTCTTCCTGCAACTCATTTGTCTCTTTCATCACTTCTCTTGCTTCTTTCTACACCTCTGTTGCTTCTTTCAGCACTTCTCCTGCCTCTTTCTGCAGTTCTCTTGCCACTTTATGCACCTCTGTAGCTTCCTTCTGTACCCCTCTTGCCCTTTTCTGCACCCCTCTTTCTGTACCTCTCTTGCCTCTTTCTGTACCCCTGTTCCCTCTTTCTGCACCTCTCCTGCCTGTTTATGCACCTTTCTTGCCTCTTTCTGCACTTCCCTTGCCTCTTTCTGCACCCCTGTTGCTTCTTTCTGCACTTCTCTTGCCTCTTTCTGCACCCCTCTTGCCTCTTTCTGCATCCTTATTCCCTCTTTCTGCATCTCTCTTACCTCTTTCTGCAGTTCTCTTGCCTATTTCTGTACCTCTTTTGCTTCTTTCTGCACTTCTGCACCCCTCTTGCCTCTTTCTGCACCTCTGTTGGTTCTTTCTGCATTGCTCTTGCTTCTTTCTGCACCTCTCTTGCACATTTCTGAACCCCTCTTTCCTCTTTCTGCACCCCTGTTCCCTCTTTCTGCACCTCTTTTGCCTCTGCCTACACCCCTGTTCCCTCTTTCTGTACCTCTTTTGCCTGTTTCTTGAACTCTCTTGCCTCTTTCTGCAGTTCTATTGCCTCCTTCTGCACCTCTGTTGCTTCTTTATTTACTTCTCTTGCCTCTTTCTGCACCCATGTTGCTTCTTTCTGCACATCTCTTGCTTCTTTCTGTACCTCTTGTTTCTTTCTGCACCCCTCTTTCTTCTTTCTGCACCTCTCTTGCCTCTTTCTGCACCTCTCTTGCCTCTTTCTGCACCTCTGTTGCTTCTTTCTGCACTTCCCTTGCTTCTTTCTATACCTCTCTTTCTTCTTTCTGCACCCCTGTTGCCTCTTTATGCACTCATCTTTTCTCTTTCTGCACTTCTCCTGCCTCTTTCTGCACCCCTCTTGCCTCTTTCTGCATCTCTGTTTCTTCTTTCTGCACTTCTCTTGCTTCTTTCTGCACCTCTCTTGCTTCTTTCTGCACCCCTCTTGCCTCTTTCTGTATCCTTCTTCCCTTTTTCTGTACCTCGTTTCCCTCTTTCTATACCTCTCTTGCCTCTTTCTGCAGTTCTCTTGCCTCTTCTTTCTGCACCTCTTTTGCTTCTTTTTGCACTTCTCTTGCCTCTTTCTGCGCCCCTCTTGCCCCTTTCTGCACTTCTCTTGCCTCTTTCTGTGCCTTTCTTCCTCTTTCTGTACATGTCCTACCTATGTAGGCATAGTGTGAAAATAGCATTTAAAAAACCTTAGAAATTCACTGAAAAAACCACAGGGTTCGTGGACGTTACAGTTAATATTAACATTTAAAAAACCTTCGAAATTCACTGAAAAAACCACAGGTGTCAGGGACGTTATAGTTAGCCTGACATTTGACTAGTACAAAACCAGAGAAATTTAGGCATTATAGTTGAGCTAACTATAACACGTGCCCCCGCAATGCACTGCTGATGACTTCACATATTACATCACTCATGACATGGTCAGTGACATCACTGATGATATCTCAAATTACATCACTGATGACTTCATCCACTTAATATCTGATGCACCTCCTCACACCCTAATATAACCTTTCATACACCCACTCTAAAATACAGACTACCATTCTCGAAACCATAGACACACCGATATCAGTTAGTACATACCCACTCACTGATTCATAGGTCTACACACACATCCACTCACTAACCCATACAGTCTCTCATACACACAGTCACTCAACGATAACAGCCACTGATATATGCAATTATACACCCATACAGACACTCACACACCGCCACTCACCCATAGTTACTCACAAACCTAGTCAGTCACCCAAAGAATCAATCACACTGCCATGTACTCACCTATACATTTATACACACACCACCTCACTTATTCATATAGATACTAACACATACTCTCTTCTACAATCACTGACACAAGCACAGACTCATCCATACAGGCACTCTCACAATCACTCACTCTCACATATAGTCACATATATACTCCAACACTCACATATGCTGCCTTTCACATATGTAGTTACTCACACATATACCACTGAGACATCCATTGACTCACCAACAGAGCCATACGCACATTCACTCACCCATACAGCCCCTTGCAGATGCACTCATGAACCCACACACCCAGTGAATCACCCACTCACACATCCATGCAGGGAGTCACACCCACCCACACAGACACTCAGGCACCCATCCAAGTACTCAGACAACCAATAATTAACCCATATAGACACTCATGTAGCTACTCACCAACCCATGCAGCCACTTACACGCAAACTGACAGACTGATACAGACATTCATACCTAAGGTTTTTTAAATGCTTATTCCTAACTATCACGTCCCTGAAACCAGTGGTTTTTTCAGTGAATATATATATATATTTATATGATATTTTCCACAATGATATTAGTGACAAAACTATTATTCTAAATATTTTTGTCATTTACATTATAAGTATGGGAAATCGATATTTTTAGGGTCGATATTTTTGTAGCACAATATTAGTGTTATTGATAATATGTCAGTGAACCATTCAACTACATATCATGTATTGAGTGAGTTGATTCTCCATCTTGTTATATAAAGACCTCTCAGTACTGTAACAATCATTATCCTTGGACAGGCAAGGAAGCTTCATTTCTGATGGGACAATGACATGGTAGGGCTGCTCTGACAAGTAAAGAGTTTTAATTACATTGCTTCAACCAAAGTAAACAATAATTTCTCATCTGAAATGCAGTCAGAAACAAAGATTCACGCCAATATTCTTGTTTGTATAACAATTATTTGGTTGTTTTTGTGCAATGACTCTCTTTCGACCTTACTTACTCTCGTCATCAAAATCAATCACTTCCTATCTGCAGCAAAATAAAATGAATAAATGAATGAACGCTACCATTTGGAAATAGTGCATGCTTATGTTGGGCAGAATTTTTTTAATGTGTTACTAATACAAATGTATTTATTTTGTAGGATACGTAGTGGCAATCTTAGTTATCTTACTCTTCATGTTAATGATCGGCATCTCTGTCTTCAGTAATTGGTGGTTAAGCTATTGGATAGAACAGAGTGCTGGGGTAAGTTTGAACATTTATGAATACATGTTTCTTTATATTTTTGATTTTATACAAAGGTTAATAAGCAACTGTTAGTATTAGATGATTAAATGATGGTGCAAGGTGTTAGATTGTTCAGGAAAAGCCTGCCTAGTTTTTCAATTTAAATAGATAGGAATTTGAATATTGTTCTTCCTATTGTTCTTCCTATTATCCTATCAAGTATTGAGTACAGATTATGAAGGTAGCAAAATGTTATGATGGCAAATTAAAGATTTAAAAAATGTATGCCATATTTACTTTAAGTCAAACTGGGACCTATTTATATAGGTACATTTTCATGTGAGTAAATCTACACATGTAAATTTGCTCTTACACTTTTGAGTAGCTTTACTACTTTTGGATATTCTCCATTTGCAAGTGTAAAGCTGGTCAAAAGCGTAGACTTACATGGCGCCACATCCTAAAATGGATTGAAGTCAGTTAAAATCAGATACGATGTAAAGTTACTACGAGTAGTGACTTTATGGCCATATTTGATGTTCGTTTAAAAAAGTTCAAGTTATTAAAATGTATTTAAAATATTTGTAAGTTAAATGTTAATGTAGATTAATTTCATATATGTACATTAAATGTGGAATATTTTTTTTAAATGCTAGAGAACTATTAATGAAGTTTTAAAATAAAAAATATAATTAATATAGGTATGTTCAGTTGAAACAAATTAAAATCTTTTGTTGAAGGGGTGTGGCTATGGGGAAGACCCATGTAGAAGTGTTCTTCCCGAGCTCAGGCCCCCTGAGGGCTTACTAGCTGGATACCCAGTCTAATTCTGTCAAGACTAGCCTGAATTGACTGGAGAGGTGGGAGAGGCTCTTTGGCACCCATTGTTAGCTGCTGAATATTCACTGAGTACACCTGGCTGGTGATAACTGAATTGCACGGTAACCCCCCCGGCCTACCCTTGCCAAAGATGGCATCCTCCTTGAAGTAGGAGGAACCTGGGGAAGTGGGAGATAGGCGATGCCTTAAGGGTGACAGATACAAAACCCTGAGATGAGTCCTCTGACCAGCAATTGGCTGGAAAGTGGGGGGATACTATCCCTGGATGATGAATTGCAGCATGGCTGCCAGCAGTAGGCGATCCATGGATACACAGGAATGCAGACCTAACAAGGTGAGGGGACAACCAAGTGAGTGCCGAGATCCTGACGCCAGCCGGGGGACATGCTTCTCCCACAAGCCTGCAGGAGCCACATATGTTAGCACCGTCCCTGAGGGCGTGAATACAGGCCACATGCACTCAGACCAACCACAGGCCCCATGAGGGGATGATAACCAGAGCTGTAGAGGTCCAATGTTGAAGATTACGTGGCTGCACCAGCCTATAGTGTAAGGCAGTGTTAGACCCCCCCTGCGCCTGGGGCGGTGTTGACTGTACTAGAAGCCAGATGGCGACTGCTCGAACCAGGGAGCAGAAGACTCACTCCATTCAACAGATACAAAACTCTCAAAAGCCCAGGCCTGGGGCAGACACTGTTGCCCCTCTGTATCTAAGAGAGATCTCACCCACCCACTGTCTGATTTGTGAGGGAACGCTGAGGCAATCACAACTAGGTTGGACATTAAGACTTTACTGGCTGCCTTCAAAAACAAAATGAGTCAGGTGCAACAGTATTTTATAAAATCGCTTGCTGACCTTGGCCATGTAGTTCAACAGCTCAACATGTGGGTCAACCACCTGGAGGTCTCTGTAGCAGAAATGGCCCATGAGCGAGTTGAGCTCACTATATAAGTGGACGAACTGGAGAAGCTGAGTTAATGGTTGACGGATAAGCTGGAAAACAGAGAAAACAGATTGCATCTCAACAACATCCGCATTAGGGGTATTCTGAACACAGTTTAACCCTAAGAGCTGCATCGATATGTTCAACAACTGTTTTGCATGCTGCTCTGGGGCCCAGAGGACCTCCAGGTCAAACTTGACTGCATACACTGGGTAGTTAGCAGGACTGAACCCAGCACAAGCGCACATCAGATGTCCTGCCCACAGTCCATTACTTTTGGCAGAAGACAGATATAATAATGGTGATCAAGAGTTTGGACCCCATAGTGTTTAAGGGCTGTAAACTGACTTTATACCAAGACATCTCAGCCCAGACCCTTGCTAAACAAACTTTGCTGAAGATTGTCACTGACAACCTCTAGGGCATCTCTTATCAGTGGGGCTTCCTGATCCACCTCTGTTTCCAATTTAATGGCAGGCAGACCTCCATTTCCAGCAAGGAGGAGGCAATAGCCCTTTTCCAGCTTAACTATGAGCAAGACTCAATCAGTGATCAATGAGCTCTCCACAGGCCAGCATGGCGTTGAAAACAGACCAGAAAGGCCAAATGGCGGGAAGCACGCAGGCCTCAAAGGGAACAATATCAAACTGCAGATGCCAACCCCTACCTAGATACCTCCTGAACAGAGAGACAGAGTTGAGACACGCTAGTGACATATTAGTGGGGCGTAGAATGAACAACATGAATAGCAGTCAGACTAACTAGCCTGACCCCTCATCGCTCCATACATGTCTTGAGTCTCCTGCCCCACAGGGAGTGGAGGTCAAGCCTACCTGCAGCAGATGACTGATCTTTTTCCTGTTTGTATTCGTAAACAGGGCACGGGGTTGGGAGACAATAGGGCCCTCCTGCCTGAAGGAGCTGGCCCCCAGTGGAGAGGACAATGTTAACGTCCACACCAGACAGTGGAGGAGGGACACCTGGAGGGAGGATAATTGCACAATTGAGTCAGGTGCCAGGGGTCCATGAGAAGACCCCCGCTGGACATTGTTAAATTGTTGTCTTTTGGTATGATTATTTTGTTTGTTTATAAGTTTTGCCAGGATTACGTTTTTATAATTTTGATGCTAACAACTATAGGTACCCACGGAACAGACCATGACCACTGAGTGGGGGGATTATGGGCAGTGGGAGTGATCTACACTAACAAACTTGATTCAGGAGAATGAACCGTATTTGACCATTGGGACTTTAATGTATAGGGCCTTAATTCCCCTGTCAAGTAGAAATCCTTACACTGCTGGCTCCACACAAAGAGAGTCAAGGTGGCTCTGTTACAGGAGATGCATCTCAAGCCTCGATATGTGTAGAGATGCCAATCATGATATTCAGTGCTTAATTTGTTAAAAAATAAGTGCCAGGGCCCTTGTCTGCCGCTGCAGCTTGCACCACCCAATGCCCCTGACAGGGCTGCCAATGATAGTACCAATACAACTACCAAGCATCACCTTCCTCTAAGTGTGACAATTCAGACTATTCCAAGCCCCTAAAGCTATAATAATGGCTTGGCCTTCCAGTATTAGTCATGTTTAATGTATATGGATTTAATAAAGAACTGTTGTTGTGCACTTTAAACAGTGCCACCATGTGGCAGACTGTCATAAGTGGTTGAGTTGACAATTAAGTGCTGGTGCTGAGCACCGGAAACCACCGGCTCAAATTAAGCACTGACGATATAACCCATGACAATATCAATCCAATGCCGACACGAAAACTAAGGGAGTAGCGATTTTGATGGAGAAGGAGACCCCCTTCCAGCTAGCCTCCGTCCACAAGGATGCAGAGGGGAGGATGATACTGGTTAATGGGTCATTGGGAGGAATGGAAGTAACTTTGGTGTCGGTCTATGGCCCAAATGACTGGAAAGAGTAGTTCTATTCCTGGCTCGTCCCCCACATTGCACAATGTTCATCGTTGTAACCCCTGAACCCCCTGGCATCCATGACTCAGGGTCTTGAGGACCTGAACTTAGCAAATTTATGGTGCTCGCATCACCCAGGGGAGAGTCATTAAATATTTTACTACCATGTCCACAGGTCCCACTTGTGGATTGACTGCTTCTTTGCCCCCCTCAGTATTCCCCTGTGTGTCATTGTTTATTACAGGTACAAGGATCCTCTCAGTCCATGTCCCAGTGTCCATGACTCTATTGATCTCTCCCCCGACTTGCCCACACGTAGATTTTGGAAAATGAACTAAATATATTTTCGATACCTCATCCCAAGAGACAATATACGAGAGGTAGTTGAGAACTATTTTAAAGAGAACGAAACAAGAGACCTGTCATGGGCGATGACATGGGATGCCACTAAGGCTGTTTTAAGGAGAGAACCTATTAATCATACCTTCACCTTCCTGTGCTTGGTTAAAGCTAGAAAGCTGGAATTGGATGCAGACATAGTCATGTTCAAGACAGAATTTAGACACACAGGTAGAGGGAGATCCTATAAAGCTTGCCTGGGGAAAACTAGAGGACGTGCTGATTAAGGATGCAGCGCATAAGCATCTAGAGATAAAGCAACTATACTACGAATGGGGAGATAGAGCAGATAGACTGTTGGAATACAAAATATGAATTCAATAGGCAAAAACAACATCACATCAATAATGGATGAGGACGGTCACACCCGCATGACAAGCCGATGTATCAAGGACTCCTTTGTTAGGTTTTACACAGCCCTCTATAATAGAGAACACAGCAGTTCCTACCAACAAAATGACTACCTGAACAGCACCTACATTCTAATGGTCGAAGCATCCCTCAAGGATGAGTTAGTCCAACTCTTAATGCCGGAAGAGGTAACACAGGCCTCAAAACAACTCCCTAACAACAAAACCCCAGGACAGGATAGGTTACCAACTCCTCATATAAGGAATTCTTGGGCCTCCTGTCCCCCAATCTGGTGAAAGTCTACAACGGTGTCCTCAATCCACAAATGTTCACCCCAACAATGATGTAACCCCTCCTAACCTTTCTGGCGAATCCATGAATAGACCCCTAACTCTGCTGTTCATGTCACCCTATAGCTTTACTTAATAGCCATGTCAAGATCTTTTTTAAGATTGTAATGGCTAGGCTTGCAGGGGTTTGGCTGAGTATGATATCCCTTTCTCAGGCTGGTTTTGTGAGGATCAAACAAAAAAACAAAGAGGGAGTGAAGAGGTAGCGCTCAAAAAGAGTTCAAGAGGTGGACACGTCCTCCTCTAGTTAATAGTTTATCAAACAAAGGGATCCACCCTTGTAGAAAAAGAGGAAAGAAAAAGTGGTGTTCCTCCAGATCTAGTATGTCTCCTTAAAATGATGGAAAGCACACAGCTTTGTTAAAATACCCCTCACCCACCAAAAGGACCCTTGGTGGCATGCTTCATCATCGGGGTCTTCCCGTCCCGCTGCCGGACGGGGCATGCTGCGACCTACGACTACGTGGGAGCACTAATTATATGACAACGCTATGTGTGGTGTAGGAGTGTGAGTGGAAGGGTCAAAAGTGAGTGAAAGTGGTGTGTGATTAAAAAATATCTGGCTCTGCAGAAAACCAAGAATTTAATGTTCCTTTGAGCTGATATTATTAAAATGGGGAATGAGACGGAGGTACTAAGCTTTAATGGGCAGTACTTCCTGAGTCGACATGTTTCGAAGCCCTCCCCTGGCTTCTCATCAGGACCTAAACGAGATCCCTTCTACACTCAAAACTTCAAAAATGAAACAAATATTATTATAAGATAATTACTAGGTGACGTACATAACAGTCTACATGCAATGTATACTGTACCCCAATAGGTATTTTTGATGATAGGGCTTTTTATTAGCCCATTTCATGCCTCATGAGCCTGAAAAACAAGAGGAAGGAGCACCTATAGTCAAACAGTCTTCAAGGTTACCTCCTCGCCTAGTTAATACCTCCTCGCGGCTCCATGGTTTTGTGAGGAACCAACACATGGGGGGGGGCAACATCCGCCTATCTGTAAACTTGGTGGACAGGGTGATGGCTACCAACACACAGGTACTCTTTCTCTCGCGTTATGCGGAGAATGCTTTTGACCAGGTGGACTGGGTTTTCCAATGAAAAGCATTGGACAGAAAGACCATGCCCCCCTGCATGAAGACCTTCCTTCTAATCTATTATGCAAAACTCTCCACAAGACTTAAGATTCGTTCAAGACTCTTAGACCCTATAACCTTTCATGGGGAACAAGACTAGGGTGTCCTTTTCCACTGACAATCTTCACCTTAATAATGGAACCATTATTCCAACATGTGATGGTGAACCCCACCGTAACGGTTGTTGAAAGAAAAGGGGGCCTACGAAAATGCCCCTTTTTGTGGATGATGTCCTGTGTTTTCTGATCAACCCGTCCATCTCTGTCCCAGTATTGCTGGAAAGCATCAGCTCTTTCATCAATTGGCGGACTTCAAGGTCAACCACCACAAGTCCTAAGCAATGGGAGTGGGGAATTCCAAGAGAGACAGCTTGGCCATTGCTGCCCAATGTGGACTCCAAGTGGCATCACAGTGTATTGCATACTTAGGGGTAGTGGTCCTGCCTCAGTAAGCGACCTCCTCTTCTCAATATTCGATTTAAAGACCTCTACTGGAAATCTCATAGGTGGGTAGAATCACTTGTATAAAATGTAACTTTATGCCCCGCCTATTGTACCTTTCCCGCTCATTGCCAATAAGGGTTCTTCCAGAGATGTTGAAATCCATTTGAAAGAAGGTATGGGCTTTTATTTGGAAGAACAAAGCACTCTGAATAGCAAAATCATTAATGACCGGGAGCCCGTAAGAAGGGGGCATGAGTGCTCCTGACATTGAAAGGTATATTTTGGCTGCACAACTCACCCCGAACCTTACTTGGATAAACCTTGGTGCCTCATGGAACAGGATCAATCAATGCTCCCCCTCCACCACCGGTTATGGCTCTCCCCCGGGACTGTTGCTCCTTGGAGGCCCGGATGTGGGCCACACAAGGGACACTACGGTACTGAAACACAGCACTTCATCCACAACAGGTCACAGACTGGCTTTTGAGGGGCATTGGAGAAATCCTCATCCTGCCCACAACAGAGGGGGAATGCCTTTAAAATGATGCTGAGATGATATCTGACCACCTTTTGCCTACAGTCTACAATGGGAGTCTCTGATTGATGTTGAAGGGGACATGGATCATAAGGGACATACCTCCACAGGTGTTGCCCACATTTCCGACTGTGAAGAGGTCTTCACGGCAGTAAAGATACAGCAAATATGATACTACCTTAGTTTCCCTTTATTGGGTCACGTAGAAGAACACATCTGCTCTCTCTCTATGACTATGTTCAAACTGCTAAATCCTCGGCGGTTCACTGACAGAATATCGATGTAAAAAATATAGAAGTAAAAAATATCGATAAAAAAGTATAGAATGCAAAAATATTGACTCCCTATACTCAAACATGTAAGTACAAAACTACCGGAAAAAAACATATCGATGTTAAAAATATAGTTGTACAAAAGATCGATTTTTATAGATATATAAAATAAAATATTAAATATTAAATATATTAAATAATAAAATTAATTTTAGAAAAATAAAGTAGATTTAATACACATTTTAACAAATAAACTTAATTTAAACAAAAATTTAAACACACATACATAATTATCTATATATATATATATATATATACATATTTACTTAAAAACAATTAAGAAACTATTAATTTTAATTTGTTTTATAATTTTAAAATTATATAAAAATATACACATATATATATAATGTATATATATATATATATATACCAATAACATAAATTCTATAAAAAACACTCTATTACAAATTAAAACATTAAACTATTTAAAAATCTTTAAACTTAAATTAACCACTCCAGTGAGTGCAACAGTAGGGAAAGTGTTGGATAGCGGAGGGGTAAAAATTACTATTCCCACTCCAGTGAGTGCAACAGTAGGGAAAGTGTTGGATAGCAGAGAGGTAAGAATTACTATTCCCACTCCAGTGAGTGCACCAGTAGGAAAAGTGTTGGATAGCGGAGGGGTAAAACCTACTATTCCCACTCCAGTGAGTGTAACAGTAGGGAACGTGTTGGATAGCGGAGGGGAAAAACTTACTATTCCCACTCCAGTGAGTGCAACAGTAGGGAAAGTGTTGGATTGCGTAGGGGTAAAAATTAGTATTCCCACTCCAATGAGTGCAACAGTAGGTAAAGTGTTGGATAGCGGAGAGGTAAAACTTACTATTCCCATTCCAGTCATTGCAACAGTAGGGAAAGTGTTGGATTGCGTAGGGGTAAAAATGTCTATTCCCGCTCCAATGAGTGCAACAGTAGGGAAAGTGTTGGATGGCGGAGGGGTAAAACTTACTACTCCCACTCCAATGAGTGCAACAGTAGGGAAAGTGTTGGATAGTGGAGGGGTAAAACTTACTATTCTCGCTCCAGTGAGTGCAACAGTAGGGAAAGTGTTGGATAGTGGCTAGATAAAATTTACTATTCCCACTCCAATCAGTGCAACAGAAGGGAAAATGTTGGATTGCAAAGAAGTAACAATTAATATTCTCACTCCAGTCAGCTCAAAAGTAAAAACAAACACAATATTAACAGCAAAAATATTTAAAAAACAAAATAAGTAAAAACATATATAAATATAATAAAAATTAAAATACAAATATTTTTAATATTACAAATTAAAAAAACATATTATAATGTTAAATGCATATGACAAATAACTACAACTATTATATTGAATAAAATACAAAATAACTTTCAAACAAATAAATATTTTTAATTAGAAATTATTTTGAATCAAAAGCATTCATTATTACATAAATCTACTTTTTTATTTCCTACCCTATAACACCACACAAGTCACAACCCACATCTAAATGTTCTTAAAGAAATTTACTTACATAATTAACATAATTAATTACCAATTAAAGAAAAATTATTAATTAAAAACAAATTAAAACTCATAAAAATTAATAAACTTCCCACACTTTACCCCTTTAATCCCCACAAACCACTGGTAAAATTAAACAGTAACAATGTTGATTACACAATTAAAACTTATTTTCAATTAAAAACTAATAATATATCAAAACTAATTATAAAGTAAGTAAAATTAATTTACTCCCCACCCTTTATCCCTAAAAAAGTAAATTAAACAACTACCCTAATTAAATATCAATTAATTAATTAACATTAATGATCAACCAATTATTAATTAATTAAACATAAATTACTTCACACACTTTACCCCATAAACCCATAACCCACACCTAAACTTAATTATGCAAATTCCATATTTAATTTTCAAATAATTAATCAATATTAATTAAGAACTGATTATTAATTATTAAAAATAAATTACTTCCCACCTTTTACCCCATAAACCCCACAACCCACACCTAAAAAAAAATCACACAATTACCATAATTGATTATCAATTAATTAGTTAATATACATTAACAACTAATTATTAATTAATGAAACAAAAATTACTTTCAACCCTTCACCCCTATAAACCCCACAACCCGCACCTAAAATTAATTACGCAATTTCCATAATTTATTTTCAATCAATTCATTAATATTAATTAGAAACTAATTAATAATTAATTAAAAATAAATTACTTACCACTCTTTACCCCATAAACCCCACAACCCACACCTAAAAAAAATCACACAATTACCATAATTATCAATTAATTAGTTAATATGAATTACCAACTAATTATTAATTAATTAAACATAAATTACTTCCCCATCTTTACCCCTATAAACCCCACAACCTGCACCTAAAATTAATTACACAATTTCCATAATTCATTTTCAATCAATTAATTAATATAAATTAACAACTAATTATTAATTAATCAAAAATAAATTACTTCCCACCCTTCACCGCTATAAACCCCACAACTTGCACCTAAAAGAAAATACACAATTACCATAATTAATTATCAATTAATTAATTAATATTAATTAACAACCATTTAATAATTAATTACAAATACATTTCTTCCCACAATTAATACTATAAAATCTAAATTAAATAAGTCACAAATAATCATTAATTTATTATAATTAAATTACTTCCCACCCTATTCCTCTATAAACCCACAACCCGCTACGGAACTAAAAAACACAACATTTAATTAAAATAAAATTGATAACTACTAAAAATTTAACACATATATCAAAAAACATAAACAATACTTATACAAAAAACATACATCACATACATTTAAAATATAAACTAAAATACATAACAATAATTTTAAAAAATCGATATTTAAACTATATTTTTGCAAAAAATATCAATGACTTCTATATTTTTAAAAACTAGGAGGGTCATTACGATGGCGGGCGGACAAAGTCCGCCTGCCACAGCAACGGCAAACGGGACCGCCCGCAAGAGGTGCGGCGGTCCCGCCATGTGTATTAGGATGCCACCGCCACGGTGGCACACTGTATTGTTCACATTGCTGCGGGTGGTGCTGTCAGCAGCACCCGCCGCAATGTGAAAAACGCATGTTGTGCATTTGAATGCACAACGTGACAGGCACCGCGCGGTGCCTGCCACCTTGTGCATTCAAATGTGTGCACCAACTACCTGGGGGCCCACAATGGGCCCCCAAAGGCATTCTCTGCATGCCTTTCCATGGCAGAGTCTCCGCCATGGAAAGGCATGAGACCGCCATTATCGTAATATGCACTGCCACCATATTGCAGGCCTTCTCCGCCCGGTAGGCAATCGGGTGGATTGCCTACCGGCGGAAAACTGGCGGACGGTCTTTCCGTCCGCCTGGGTCCCCACCGCCATCGTAATATGGCGGGGGGGAAATGGATTGCGGGCGGTGGAAAATAGCGGGCGGATCGCCATCGCCATATGGGGGGTGGCGATCCGCCCGCTATCATAATGACCCCCTATATTTCTTACCTTAAATTCGATATTCTTGACCACGATATTCTTGCTGTTGATATTTCTGAATCACGATATTTCCAACTCGATATTTGTGTAAGTCGACATTTCCAACTCAATAGTCTGTCTCAGCACCCTCCTCTGCTGTTGTGGGCCCAATTAGTGATAGCCCAAAGATGACGGAGCACATCTCCGCTGTCAATGGGTCAATGGTGGTTCAAAATATGGATAATACACGCAATGGAGCGCTTTACAGTGACGTTGAGAGACGCACTATCCCGTTTCAACAAAATATGGGCCCCCTTTCATACATACATAAAGCGAGACATGAGAGTGCCACAACCCCCAGAATTGCTAAGATGGGGACACCACAACTGATGTTGAGAAGATGGGACTGCCCTCCCACTCAGGGACCTTTGGGTTTTACAGGCATTAGGTGGACCTTGGGGCGACTTAAACAGGCATCCTTAGACCCTCCCTCTACTCAACTGTTATTTCTCTAACGTACCCCACTGGGATCCCCCACTTCAAGCTGGAATGTTGCTCTATAGCGATTCCTACTGTATTGTGCCATGCATCTTGTTCAATATTGTACTGCCTTGTCCTTGGAAAAGATTTTAAACAAAGTTGTTTAAAAAAAAAAAGGATTTATTAAAATAAGTTAAATGTTTACATTTATTTATTATGTATTAGAAGCTACTAAAAGTTATGTATAACATTAATTTAAGTCAATTTTAATACTTAAAAAAAATTAAGTTACATTTAATTTTAAATTAAGCACATTTACAACTGGTTTGGGTCCTCTTCGGCTGTAGTAACTATAGAAGTATTTTTTAATACTATAAATTGTATATTTCCTGATATTCTCTACATAACCAATGTATCTTGTGTGGTCAGTTACCTGTGGTAATTCACACTTTGGGGCCGATTCCGATCTCGGTCGGAGGCGCACCCAATACCATTCGGTCGGGAAAAAAGCCATGCGAAAGCCTGTTTCCCGACCGATCCGTACAGCACACCGAACGAGCAAGTACGATGCGCACAACAGCTAAAAATCCGGCCGAGCCGTACTCACCCAAACCAGGTCCTGTTCTCCGACCGAGGCGAATCCGGAAACGCCGAATCGAGTCGCACGGAAGGAAAATGCAGCCCCGTCCGGCCGGACAAGTACGATGCGCTTCCCGTACGCGCCGAACCCGTCGCTACGCACGGCACGTTAAAGCATCCGGGAGAGGCGCACATAAGCTCCGAATCGCGCCACAACACGATCCACGGCTACGAGACGAACACAGCACCGACGAGGACGACGCGAAGCGACGAGGACGAGGCGAAGCGACGAGGACGACGCGAAGCAACGAGAAGGACGAACGACACGAACCAACCATGAATCCCTTCGTCCCGATCATACCAATATTCTACATCTACTTCCGGAACAGGCACGGACGCGTACGGCGCAGAAGGTAAGCCAGACACCAACCACAAAACACATACAACACGTACACGACACATCACACACATACACGGGGATGCTGAATATACTTACACCAGCAACAGCAGCACCATAGGGGCGGGATGCCCATCACCAATGCCACATATGCACACAGGGGCCTGAATGCGCACCACCACCCCTACCCAGGGGGCTGGATGCCTACCACTACTACCACCCTTAGCCAGGGGGGCAGGATGCCTACCACTACTACCACCCTTAGCCAGGGGGCAGGATGCCTACCACTACTACCACCCACACCCAGGGGGGCTGGATGCCTACCACTACTACCACCCTCACCCAGGGGGGCTGGATGCCTACCACTACTACCACCCTTAGCCAGGGGGCTGGATGCCTACCACTACTACCACCCACACCCAGGGGGCTGGATGCCTACCACTACTACCACCCACACCCAGGGGGCATGATGCCTACCACTACTACCACCCTTAGCCAGGGGTGGCATGATGCCCACCACCACAACCACCCTCACCCAGGGGGGCAGGATGCCTACCACTACTACCACCCTCACCCAGGGGGCAGGATGCCCACCACTACTACCACCCTCACCCAGGGGGCAGGATGCCTACCACTACTACCACCCTTAGCCAGGGGGCAGGATGCCCACCACTACTACCACCCTCACCCAGGGGGGCAGGATGCCTACCACTACTACCACCCTTAGCCAGGGGGGCTGGATGCCTACCACTACTACCACCCACACCCAGGGGGCTGGATGCCTACCACTACTACCACCCACACCCAGGGGGGCTGGATGCCTACCACTACTACCACCCTTAGCCAGGGGGGGCTGGATGCCTACCACTACTACCACCCTTAGCCAGGGGGGGCTTGATGCCTACCACTACTACCACCCACACCCAGGGGGGGCATGATGCCTACCACTACTACCACCCTTAGCCAGGGGGGGCTGGATGCCTACCACTACTACCACCCACACCCAGGGGGGGCATGATGCCTACCACTACTACCACCCTTAGCCAGGGGTGGCATGATGCCCACCACCACAACCACCCTCACCCAGGGGGGCAGGATGCCTACCACTACTACCACCCTTAGCCAGGGGGCAGGATGCCCACCACTACTACCACCCTCACCCGGGGGCAGGATGCCTACCACTACTACCACCCTTAGCCAGGGGGGCTGGATGCCTACCACTACTACCACCCACACCCAGGGGGGCTGGATGCCTACCACTACTACCACCCTTAGCCAGGGGGCTGGATGCCTACCACTACTACCACCCTTAGCCAGGGGGGCTGGATGCCTACCACTACTACCACCCTTAGCCAGGGGGGCTGGATGCCTACCACTACTACCACCCTTAGCCAGGGGGGCTGGATGCCTACCACTACTACCACCCTTAGCCAGGGGGGCTGGATGCCTACCACTACTACCACCCTTAGCCAGGGGGCTGGATGCCTACCACTACTACCACCCTTAGCCAGGGGGGCAGGATGCCTACCACTACTACCACCCACACCCAGGGGGCTGGATGCCTACCACTACTACCACCCACACCCAGGGGGCTGGATGCCTACCACTACTACCACCCTTAGCCAGGGGGGCAGGATGCCTACCACTACTACCACCCACACCCAGGGGGGCTGGATGCCTACCACTACTACCACCCACACCCAGGGGGCTGGATGCCTACCACTACTACCACCCTTAGCCAGGGGGGCTGGATGCCTACCACTACTACCACCCTTAGCCAGGGGGCTGGATGCCTACCACTACTACCACCCTTAGCCAGGGGGCTGGATGCCTACCACTACTACCACCCTTAGCCAGGGGGGCTGGATGCCTACCACTACTACCACCCTTAGCCAGGGGGGCAGGATGCCTACCACTACTACCACCCACACCCAGGGGGGCTGGATGCCTACCACTACTACCACCCACACCCAGGGGGGCTGGATGCCTACCACTACTACCACCCCCACTCATAGGATGGACAATGCATGACACAACAAGCACACCACAACCTAGGGAATGCAAGATAAAGACATCCCCCCACCACCATGACAAGCGTGTGTAGGCTGTGTCAAATGCCTACAACACCGAACATGACTTTGAACAAAAAAATGTGACCCCCTAGCACATGTGCCACACATATATGTGTGTGGCACCCACAATGCAAGCAGCCCATGACCATTGTGGCAATGGGGCCTAAACCCCCATCATCACAGTGACCAAAAGGTAAGTGTGGGGTCCATAGTCGAAGCACATTTTGACCATTGTGGCAATGGGGTCTAAACCCCCATCATCACAGTGACCAAAAGGCAAGTGTGGGGTCCATAGCTGAAGCACATTTTGACCATTGTGGCAATGGGGTCTAAACCCCCATCATCACAGTGACCAAAAGGCAAGTGTGGGGTCCATAGCTGAAGCACATTTTGACCATTGTGGCAATGGGGTCTACACCCTCATCATCACAGTGACCAAAAGGTAATTGTTGACAAAGAAAGAGCTGCAACTGCCAAACTGCATGGATCATTCCTGGTCACAGAACCAAAAACTCATCTGTGGCAAAGTAGTGTATGTGTCCCATTGCAACATAAATTGGGGGAGCCAAATACTGCAGTGCAAATGAAACATTCCTTTGGCCATGTGCAGACAAACAACACCCATGGGGGCTGAGACCGTCAACAGTCATCAATGACACAATGACAGAAGTGACCATCAGAATGCAGAACCACATATTTGCACCAATGGGCACACAAATGCAGATATCCTGTGGAGACAGCAGATGTGAGGTGAACAGATACCATACCATGGCAGCAATGGGACACACAAACCATGATCACTGTGCTGACCGATGACCTAGGAGTCCCAGGGACAGCAGGGGAAACACACCAAACAACATACAGCCAATGGCACACCCAAGATATGCCAATGCAGTGGTGCAGATGCACAAACACAAACAGGCAGACCAACACTGTCATCATACACAGCAGGTGAGGGGTGGGGGTGCCAGTGTCCCCAGGCAACCACACAACACATGAGGAGAGCTGAATACCAATCATACAGATGTGCATACACTGCCACACTAAGGTAACTCATGGATCCAAATCCCCTATGTGGGCAAGCAGGCATTGTCAGATGAGAGGGAGCACAAAACACACATGTCACACAGGCACGTAGGAACAACAACTGACACAGCAAGACACAGACACACCACAGCACCACCCCCAGGGCCCCCACAATGTGGTGACCCTGGGCTGAATAAAAATCCCACTGTGATGACAAAGCTAAATGTCGTTCACACTGTGAACCACAGTCAGGTGTCCTGAGCAACAAACTACCATCACACCTACACAAGCACAAATCAATCAGCATGGCCAGTAAGCCAAGGCCAACATGGAGGCAGGGGACTAGCTGGGCAACAACTCCCATCTGCACACACTCAAGACCACACCCCTCGACCTCTAACAATGTGCAGCAGTGAAGTACACATGCACTGGTGACATTGCACATGCACCCATGACTATTCCAGGGTGGTGGGTGGGAACCAAGGTGCAGAAACACATCACACATGGCCACTCAACAAGACTCCTGAATGTCTGACACACTGCACACTACGCTGTACATGGACATGACGGCGATACCACACCAACCAATGGGATCCCAGCCACAGTCACACACCAATGAAGAAGCCAAGGTCACCCACAAAGAACACACATAGACAACAACCAACATTGCAGCCCGGACCCTGAGGAGTGCCAGCAGTCACACACACAACGTGTCACAATCACTGAAAGATAACACGAACTGAAAATCACATGACAGGGGCAAACAACAAGTGCCAAGGGGAAACCTGACTGTGACCCATCTGCGTCTGCACACAAACTCAGCCCTGACAGCAAACACACCTATGGGTGACACCCTGATGACCAGTAATGTGCCATGCACCCACATCACAGAGAACACAGGGAGAAGACTTTGGGGGAACATAGCTCAAGTCAGCAAGCATCACAAACAGGTACAACACTAGGGATCACAGCATGCGCAGATAAATGGAAGTGAACACACAGACATGCACATACAACACACACCTTGGGCGCAGGCAATGTCACACGTGTACACACTGCCATGAGGGGACTCCACTCCTGTGTGAGGAAAGCTGTGCCATATGTTGCCTCAGTAGGGCCCCATCATGTCAGCTGAGCACTTGGTCACACAATCAACAATTAGCACCAAATGAGGGCTCCCATCACATCAGCCTGGTCATGGATGTGCCAACGGAATCATCAGCACAGATCCAACACACTTGTATAGCAATGTTGCACTGACTACACGGATGAGTCCTTCCCCATTGATGCCCAAACCTGCATGTCCACTGGAGATGGCAACACGGTCAGGGAAGTAGACAAATGCAACGATGGCAGGCACAACAGATGTGCAGGGGTGGAAGCCACAGATATGAAATTGCTAATGTAAGTAGGAAACCCATTGCCAAATACTGAACACATGACACCCTCAGATGCTGCTATTGATGACATGGATACACCACATGATAGGACACATTCCCCCTGGACCACATGGGTTCCTGCACAGTAACACTTCATAATCATGAGACCAGATATCACCATCACTGCAGCAAGGGCATGGTTAGCAGCACCAACAACATGTACATCTGAAGCATGAGCACTAGAGAAAAGAAAGTTGCTTTATTCAGCATATGTGTTGATTGAAAACGACGTCCAGAAAAAATAGAGCAAAGGCCAATGGCCAGTCCATTGTCAAAGTTCAAACAGGGTGACACTGGCAGATGTCACCCTACGCATGCCTGCACAAAACCAGGGACAATCCACTAGGAGGGGCAACCGGGGGGCAGGCCAGGCACCGCAGGGACAGGATCAGGGCTCACCAGGGGGAGTCAGGGAAGGGGTGGTGGGTGCTGGAGAGCCACTGACAACTGCAGTGGAGGTGTCTGACATGGTGTGTGCCGGCACAACTGGGGGGCATGACTCAGATGTCGTGGGTGCCGGCACAACTGCAGTGGACCCTGCAGATGGAGTGGACAGGTCCGCCACTGCAGTGCCCAAGTCAGACAGGGCGGTAGTGGACTCCACTGCAGTGCCTACCTCCAGGGGAGGAGAATGGGGAACAGGCAAGGTGGGTTGGACAGAGGGGGAGGACACCCTCACCACATCAGTGGCACAGACAAGCGCAGCGGGGGTGTGGTGCTGGGAGAGCAAGTGGCAGGGGGAGAAGGCCTGATCCTCTTGGGGATGGTATATCTGTGGGTGGGGGAACCTGGGGCAGGGTGTGGTGGGGGCACCTGTGCAGTGGGGGCCTGAGGGATGGAGGACGGAGACCTTGTGCCTGAGCTGCAGGGCGGTGGCGGGGTCTTGCTCTTAGGACTCCGGGGGACTTGCAGTTGGGGGCCTCAGTCCGTCTGCGCCTGGGGGAGGGTGTCCGGGGGCGAGGGGCACTCTGCTCTGTGTGGGTGGGCTTCCTCTTCCCCCGGGATGCTGGAGCAGCTTCATCGGTGGGGAAGAGGCCGAGGTCACAGAGGAAGAGCTGCTGTGACTTTGGGGTTGCAGGTGAGGCAAGGGAGGGTGCTTTGGAGGGAGAGGGAACTGAGGACTGCGCAGTGCATGTGGATGCGTGTGTGTGTTCCAGGGCCCCATCCCCTGTGAGTCTGGCTTCAGTCCCCTGAATGTGCGTGCGTGTGCGTTTTGTCATTGGCGTGTGTGTCAGTGTGCTGGATGTGTGTGTGCTGGTGTGTGCCTGTGCCGGTGTGTGTGTGCTTGGGACGGGTAAGGTGCTGGGGAGTGTGGATGGAGCAGAGGCAGGAGGGGTGAGGGACCGTTTGAGGAGGGACACTGCTGCCATCAGGGAGGAGTCCATGGACCTATTGCCCCTCTGTAGGTCAGACATGCCCGATGAGATGCCCTCCATGAACGACACCAGCTGAGTCAACAGCGCGGTGTGCGCATGGAGGACACTCAGCATGGCTGTCTGCCCTACATGGAGCTGGCGAAGGAGGTACTCAGACTCCTCACTCAGGGCAGCAGGGGACACAGGGGCAGGGGTGCGGTGCCTGGCCCAAAGGAAACACGCTCCCGGACATGGGAGCCTCCACGGACCTGGGGAATGGGAGCCGATGGGAGGGCGGTGGTGGTGCTGGTGGTGGCGGGGACAGCAACACTAGCTGGGGTGTGGTGGCTGCTGACACCCGCCTCCACAAGGGAGTCATCCTCCGAGTTGCTCTGGTCCTCAGCTGAGGTGGATGCTGCTGAGGACTCCTCGGTGTGGCTCCCCTCGCCCTCCGTGCCACTGGGTCCCTCCGACCACTCCTCGGCTGCTGACCCAGTCTGGCTCTCTGGCTCCTCCTGGTCCGTGGAGCTGTCCCCTTCCGTGGCCGTGGATGTATCTGCAAACAATGGGGATACAGACAGACATCAGTCACCTGCACATAACGCACACACCACTGTGAGCACAGCACATCACAGAGCAAGCCCTGGCATCATCAGTTGTACATTGCTAAAAGTGCCCTAATTGAACAGGAGAAGTCAATTGTCAGTCTGATGCCAAGCATGGCACTCACATCCCACATGGCCTTGCACCCATCTGTCTGGTGTCTGTTGGATTGCAACACCCCAGTGTTGACACATGCACCAAGTACACAGTAGTTGGACAGTGCAGAGGACACGGTGTGGCATGTGGACATGCACACATCACAGCTCTTGCCACTGAGTCAGTACAGGTTTCCGGATGAAAGGGATGCCCAGAGTCAAATAGGAAATGCATGTGATGCATACCAGCGACAGACACCATGATGCACCCATGTCCTGATAGCCAGCGCCACTATGGTGTGCATGTAGCACATGTCACTCCCCTGCAGGCTCACCAATCAGTAGACACATGCCATGGCGGAGGCATGACTGCAAAGTCATACATCACTGTCTCAGTGATGTATGACTTTGCAGCCAGACAACAACACTCTGCACTGTGTCACAATAGTAGGTCATGGGGAATGCAAGTCCTGGAGCTGCACAAGTGCACATGTACATCCCCCCCACAACACATCCTCTTAACCCTCATCTGTCCAGGTCATACCTATTGGACATATGGTAGACCTGTGACACTACCCTCTGAACCTGAGCCCCTCACACTCTGCTGTGCATGGGGAACAGCTGCCTGAACTTCACATTCACATGCCCCAGTCTGCATGGGCAGCTGATCAGACACCTATGTGTCACACAAGTATCGTCTCCTATGGTCACATCTCCAGTGGCATGCTGAGCCCCTACCAAGAAACTCCACAGCAGTCCTGGCGACTAATCCACAGCACACTGACACAGAGGCAGACACCTGAGGGGTCAAATCACTGCGCACAATGTGTCAGCTGATACACGGGAGTGGGAGTACAGAGTGTATTGTATGGCCTGGAGTAGGCATGACTGTCCAGCCCCACATGAATGAGGGATGAGCCCTGGACTGTAGGCAGCTGGCTAAGTATGTGTGACACACATCATATACATACTCCTGGGGCCCAAACATTGTTCCCACCCGCAGCATGGGTGTGTGCCAGATACCCCAGCCACATGTGGTGGATCAGCTCAGCAATTGGACCACAGATCAAAGTAACACGCTGAATACATGTCAGAATACAGGCATTGTGTAAGCAATGGACCCACCCATGATGCCCACCACAGAGTCAGGGAAACAGATGCTGTCTCCCACCTTGAGTCAAGCAAACTGCAAGGACACAGTCCTAAGTGACAGAATTCCCTGCATGTAAGGGCCACACCTGGGTATCAGATGAGGAGTGGGCAGTGCACAATAGAGGGACATGGCTCCTGGACAACATGACTGCTGTACTGTGGCAGTTTAACCAGGCCCGAGGAGGGCACATAGCATGTTAGACAGAGTACACAGTGCAGTCTTTGACTCACCCCCTCCTTGCTGCTCTCTGGCCTTCAGCTGCCCATCCAGGTCTGGAAAGACCACCGCCAGGATCCTGAGCATGTGGGGGTCAGGGTCCGTGTTCCGCCCCTCCTGCGAGGAGGCGACAGCTTCAGCTGGACCCGTGCAATCCTCCGGGTCCAGCCCCGAAGGTCCTGCCACCTCTTTTGGCAGTTGCGGATCCGGCGCTTGTAGACCCCCACGGACCGGACAGCCCGGACGATGTCCTTCCATATCTCCTGCTTCCGATGGGCAGAAGCCTGTCAGGATGACAAAGTGATAAGGCCATTACCACACATGCAACATATCCGTGCATGACACAGTTGCATATACATGTCGCAATCACAGGGGCACATGGTGTACACAGGCAGTGCACGGCTGCCCATGGACAGTTTTCCATAAGTCACTACATGGTATCATTGCATGGGGAGTAAAACCCTGTTCAGAAGCACTGTCACTGCACCATACCTGTCCAGTGCAAGTCACTACACACTATGGGGGTGACAACTACTCAGTGAGCCTGCTAGCCAGTGGCGTGCAGACTCTCAGCCTTGCTAGTCAGACAAAATGCACATTCAGAAAGGCAGTGCACAGGACACTCACCTGCTCCCCTGGTGTCCCATACAGCTTGCTGTACTGTGGAAGTAGGCTGTCCAGCAGGGCCTGGTTCTCCTCAAGGCTGAAGGCTGGGGCTCTCTCCACAGTACGTGCCATTGCAGGGTCCAGAGGGGCAGAGACAGCAGCAGTGCAGTGGCAGATGTCGTCCTGGAGCATGTAGTGCAGGCAAGTGGGCTCTCAGGGGAACAGCCAGCAATATATATGTGCTGGAGAGGCAGATCCTGTCCCTTGTGTCCAAAGTGATAGGTCCAAGTCGTTTGCATCTTCTGAATCTGGCCAATCCATGGAATAGCAGCACCAAAACACGCCCACAGCATCCTTCAAATCTTCAACTTCATGACATACATGATTTTGCAACATTGTTGTGGGTGACCAACTGAATTCCCAGCAACCGACTCGTTCGAAATTCGAAAACGCGTCCGTTGCCAGGCAAGCCCATTGTCAATGGGTGCGCACCGATCGGTCCATTGCGGTTCAACGCGCACAGGGGTACAACGCGTACCCGCACACATTGAAGGCAATGGGCCGGCCGGAGGCACCGATCGGTCCATTGCGGTACAACGCGCACAGGGGTACAACGCGTACCCGCACACATTGAAGGCAATGGGCCGGCCGGAGGCACCGATCGGTCCATTGCGGTACAACGCGCACAGGGGTACAACGCGTACCCGCACACATTGAAGGCAATGGGCCGGCCGGAGGCACCGATCGGTCCATTGCGGTTCAACGCGCACAGGGGTACAACGCGTACCCGCACACATTGAAGGCAATGGGCCGGCCGGAGGCACCGATCGGTCCATTGCGGTACAACGCGCACAGGGGTACAGCGCGTGCACCGCACACATTGAAGGCAATGGGCCGGGCCGGAGGCACCGATCGGTCCATTGCGGTTCAACGCGCACAGGGGTACAACGCGTACCCGCACACATTGAAGGCAATGGGCCGGCCGGAGGCACCGATCGGTCCATTGCGGTACAACGCGCACAGGGGTACAACGCGTACCCGCACACATTGAAGGCAATGGGCCGGCCGGAGGCACCGATCGGTCCATTGCGGTTCAACACGCACAGGGGTACAACGCGTACCCGCACATATTGAAGGCAATGGGCCGGCCGGAGGCACCGATCGGTCCATTGCGGTACAACGCGCACAGGGGTACAACGCGCACCCGCACACATTGAAGGCAATGGGCCGGCCGGAGGCACCGATCGGTCCATTGCGGTTCAACGCGCACAGGGGTACAACGCGTACCCGCACACATTGAAGGCAATGGGCCGGCCGGAGGCACCGATCGGTCCATTGCGGTACAACGCGCACAGGGGTACAACGCGTACCCGCACACATTGAAGGCAATGGGCCGGCCGGAGGCACCGATCGGTCCATTGCGGTACAACACATCACTGTACATGTGACTGGCATAGGTCAGCATGCCTGTCTCAGATGGACATATGCCAGCCACAGATAGCTCCCAGGGAGTGAGGGGCACACCTACATCACGACAGCCTGTCCAAACCTTATCATAAGGCATGTAAGGCTGCATTTCCTATTGTGTGTATGTTGGTGTACATGTTGTCCTGTGGGTGTCACCTGTGGGCAGCCACCCCCAGGCTGTGCACGTGTTCATGGGGACAGGATCCTGGGTGTTACGTGTACGTGACCACTGTGATGTGCAACTGTTCATATCTGTGCATGTGTCATGGTCACATTTCACAGTGGTGTTTGTGTATGTCATGTCACATACCCCGTGAGTCCCATGTGGGACGGTATGTTTGAGCCAGGGTGTCCCAGTGGCACAATAGTGATGGCCCTCCACAGTCTTTGTGCATGTAGTGTTTACAATGTCTCTGATTTCATGTGCACAATGGGAGACAGTCTCCACATCCACGTTGTGTGTGCATGGACTCTGATGTTGTGCGTGTGTGTCACAGACGTCCATGTCTGTCCTGCCATGGCAAGTGTGGCCACTACCTGTGGGGGTCATGTTTGTTTTGCTGTGGTGTACACATGATACTCCAGGTGATGCCAGTGTCCATGTGGCATTACAGGGTCCCTGGGAATGTGCCTGTCGTTGAGCTGTGGTGCCTGGGGCACATCTGTCCTCACATGTCACTGTGGGGGGTGACTGTGACACGGCATCATGATATCCAATGGGCCAACCTGGGACAAATTGATGCCACCTGTAGGACCGTGTTGACAGATGTTGGCCATGTATGTACCATACATGTCCTTCCGGTACTGCACACTTCATGTAGTTGTGCCTCATGATGATGTATGTTGGGATCTTGAGTGTGTTCAATGCCGCATATGTGGGGTGACTGACGATCTTGCTTACTTCTCCTCTGCACTGCAGGGCTCCTGCTGTCCATCGGCCATTCCCAGACCTGGCAACGATGGTGGAACGGGACAGCATCCGACGGTACCGCTTCACCAGGCAGCTGATTGAGGATTTGGCAGTGCAGTTGTCCCCACATTTGCAGCCTGGCCGGCCGTATCCTACAGCGCTGACCCCCAAGGTGAAGGTGATGGCAGCCCTACACTTCTTTGCCACCGGTACCTTCCAACATACTGTGGCGTCTGCTGGTGGGATGTCACAGACCATGTTCAGCCGTGTGCTCCGCGATGTTTTGGCGGCAATGTTGCTCTTCCTGAACCGGTACATCTATTTCCCTAGACTGCGACGACTCACTGACGTGAAGAGTGACTTTTATGCCCTGGGGAGGATGCCGCATGTAATTGGCTCCATTGATGGGACACATGTGGCTTTGGTACCACCACAGGCCCAGGAGCAGGCCTACAGGAACCGCAAGCACTACCACTCGGTCAATGCACTGGTGGTGTGTCTTGCAGACATGACCATCACACACGTGTGTGCCCGTTTCCCTGGTTCAGCACACGATGCCTTTGTGATGAGGAGTAGTCGCATCCCCAGGATGATGGCACAGATGCAGAACCAGCGTGCTTGGCTTGTCGGTGTGTACTGACTTTGTGCCATTGTGTGTGATCTGATCTGTAGTATTCCGCCCACTTTTCCAAGTCAGCTGATGTGCACTTGTCTGTCCGTAGGTGACTCGGGATACCCCAACATGCCGTGGTTGCTGACACCCCTCAGGAACCCTGTGACACCTGCCCAGATGCGCTACAATGAGGCACATGGTCGGAGCAGGAGAGTGATTGAGCGGACCTTTGGTCTCCTGAAGAGCCGCTTCCGCTGCCTGGACAAGACCGGAGGGTCCCTCCCATATGCCCCTGCGAAAGTGTGCAAGATTATCATCGTCTGCTGCATGCTACACAACCTGGCAGTGCGGAAGGAGTTGCCTCTCATCCAGGATGACGATGACCAACATCCGCCACCTGTGGAGGATCCTGGCCTGGACCACGATGCCAGTGACGATGATGATGATGATGGTGATGGTGATGTCCGCACACAGCTCATCACCAACTTCTTTAGCTGAATGTGAGTATCCTGAGGTGTCATGTGAATGATGTGAGTTGGCATGATGTGTGGGTGGGGCTCTGGCGCTGTTGGAGTGTGTCCATGGGCTACTTGACTGGATGTGTGTTGCGATGTGTGGTTACAGGTGGGCTGTACTCCCCAACAGTGTTGACATGCTAACTTGGTTCTGGGTGGGTATCTTGTAACATGTATTGTGCATGAGTTTTGCTGTTCTGTCCTGTACTGCATTGCTTTTGACTGTGTGTCATTTCTGTCCTTCACAGGGTACTTTCAGATTCGTTTGGTCAACTGTGTCCACCGACGACGTGATTGCACATCCAGGCTGGTAGCTGTTGTGTCCCTACAGGTGATGTGCGCCACACCCATGGACTTCCTTCCATCTACAGTTGTTGACTGTGTGCCCGCTACCAGGTGGGGTTACCTTGCATCTGTAGTGGTTACGGCATGTTGCTACTGTGTAATAAACCTGTGCTTCACTTAGTGATGTGCGTTGTCTGTGGTCACACATTTGACTGCCATTTGCTTACTGCACCTGTGGGCTACTTGACTACAACTGGGAATGGGTGTGGTGTCTGTGCATTGCACCGTCTTCCCTGGCAACATCAGTGTAGGCAATGAGTCAGATGGCCTAGGTGTGTATGTGTTGTGTAGCCCTGGTGGTGTGTCTCCCTCATATGTGTCACGTTGCCTTTACTCACATGCCTGTGTTGTCCTTGCTGTTGCAGTTCGCATACACAGTGTAATTTTGCAGTTCATCATCCCCATAACAGCACCCACGTTGGAATCACGACAGAGGCAAGTATGGTGTATTAGTGTGTTTATTGTGATACATTTGTGTTAATAGTGCATAGGATGTGTTGTGCTGTACATGAATCTTGCAATCCCAAGTTCCTAGGTGAATTGAAAGTCCGGGTAGACAGGATCCCCAGTATCGGGGCCACAGTTGTCTGACACATTGGTCCAACTTGTACTCCCCATGCAATGTGTGGGAATAGTGTTGCCGTCAACAGGGTGAACAGTCTGTGCACAAAGGCGAACATCCAGAACAGGTTCAGGCTTCCTGGGAGTTGCGCTTGGCCATCGGCCTCTCACTTTCCCTCCTCGGACGACCCCTCTTCTTGGGGGAGGGCCCTCAAGTGCAGGCTGCTGCGGTGCAGGGGACTCTCCGCCAGAGTCCTCCTCCCTCCCTGTGGCAGTTGCAGTTTGTTCGGTACCAGATGTTGTTGGCACACAGGGAGGTGTGGACTGGTTGCTGTTCATCTGGCGGAGGCATTGTAAAATGTCCCTGTGCACCGCCGTCATCTCATGCAGTACATCCCACTTGGACTCCACGCGGGACA